>WBMW01000139.1:264778-351128 GCA_013396635.1 Penelope pileata
CCCGCCTCAACCAGAGGGAAGCCCTCCCTTTTCCGGACTCTATCACTCACCTCCAGGGTTGGGGAGTCCCGAGGAGGAGTCTTAGAAGTGAAGACTGAAGCAAAGAAGGCATTCAATATCTCTGCCTTCTCAGCATCCTCCGTTGTCAGGACACCCCCCTCATTCAGCAGGGGACCCACATTTTCCCTAGGCTTCCTCTTACTGTTGACATACTTAAAAAACCCCTTCTTACTATCCTTTATCTCCTTTGCTAGTTTAAATTCCAGTTGGGCTTTGGCCTTTCTTGTCATATCCCTGTAGTCCCTCACAACATTCCTATACTCCTCCCAAGAGGACAGGCCCTTTTTCCACATTTCATGGACCTTCTTCTCCTCTTTGATCTTGCCCATGAGCTCCTTGCTCATCCATGGCGGTCTCCTGCCACCCTTCCCTGATTTCCTGCTCTTAGGGATGCACCCATCCTGAGCTCGGAAGAAATGCTGTTTAAATATCGACCAGCTCTCATGGGCCCCCTTACCTTCAAGCACCTTTTCTTGATATGCATGGTTCAAATAGTGCTTGCCCCTTGAGAAAACTCCACAAAAATGCATACTTTGTCAGAAATTAGCTTTTTATATTTAAGTACGTGATATTGTCCTTGAGGGTTTGGTCCACAAAGCAATTAGGAGAATTAATACTGTTCTTAGCTAAGGCATAATTTTTTTTCTCTAACATACTGAATAAGATATGACAGATCTTAATAGGCAAGTAGAACTGGCAAACAAACTGTACAAAGAAAATGAGAAACAAAAGGATTGTGTATTTCAATGTATAAAAATTAAGCTGATATGGGAAAGGATTCTGCTGCACTTGTGCTGTTTGTTTTGGCTACTATTACAGAAAATATTCCAGTGATGAAATCAAAGGTTAAATGCAACTGGCAGGAAGTTATAAAGGTGAATTGCGTAAGATGTTGCTGAATAAAAGGAGTTTATGACTCTATCTATTGCTTCTTTTTAGAGTGCTTTGATGTGTTGTACAATAGTATACGAAAGGCGGCTTTTAACGTTTATTGTGATAAATTTACCAGACTGAGCGGTACATGTTTAGAGGGATATATTTCTTTTAGAAGTATAAATTAAGACATTTTGTCAGTTTTAATGATAGGTTAAAATATGTTGCTTTCTATAGACTAGGGTTTCCTTTTTTCTTTTTCAAATTATAGTATTTTGGAAAATAACTGAAGAAGTTTATGTGTGGTTAGCACACTGTTTGCACCTGTAGAACAGAAGACCTAAGCACATTTACTGATGCTACTACATATCAGTATTTTATGTGCTGCTTCTTTCTGTCCATACTTCACAGAATCACAGAATTGCAGGGACTGGAAGTGACCTCGAGAGATCATCGAGTCCAACCCCCCTGCCAAAGCAGTTCCCTAGTGCTGGTCACACAGGTAGGCGTCCAGACGGGTCTTGAGTATCTCCAGGGAAGGAGACTCCACAACCTCCCTGGGCAGCCTGTTCCAGTGCTCCGTCACCCGCACTGTGAAGAAGTTATTGTGCATATTGATGCAGAACTTCCTATGCTCCAGTCTGTGGCCATTTCCCCTTGTCTTGTCCCCACACACCACTGAAAAGAGTCTGGCCTTGTCCCTTTGCCTCCCGCCCTTTAGATATTTATGGACATTGATAAGGTCCCCTCTCAGTCTTCTTTTCTCAAGGCTGAACAGCCCCAGGTTCTCTCAGCCTTTCCTCATAAGGGAGATGCTCCAGGGCCTTTATCATCTTTGTGGCCCTCCGCTGGACTCTTTCCAGAAGGTCCCTGTCTTTTTTTGTACTGAGGAGCCCAGAACTGGATGCAGCACTCCAGCTGAGGCCTGACCAGGGCAGAGTAGAGGGGGAGGATCAACTCCCACGACCTGCTGGCCACGCACTTTTTAATGGACCCCAGGATCCCATTGGCCTTCTTGGCCACCAGGGCACACTGCTGGCTCATGGCCAACCTGGTGTCCACCAGGACACCCAGGTCCTTCACCATAGAGCTCTTCTCCAGCAGGAGACAATGATCTAACTATCCAGTCAACAGTGATCTAACTATTGGGTTGTCCTCATGACATATTAAAAATACTATGTATATAATGAGTCTTTGCTTTTATTAAATAATCTGAGTACAGTTAAGTGGATTTTCTTTAGGCACAGGTAATCCATATGCAAAGTACCTACTGAGTTAATATATTCGGTAACAAATACGTATTCCTAAGATCTTTTTCAAACTAAGTGCATATGCACTTGACTTTCTTCTCTTCTGACTTGAGACATGTCACTTTCAGAATTGTGACCCAACAAATGGGAAGAAGAAAGAAGCCAGGATAATCTGGTCCCACAGCTTTGAAAAGAGCTGAGATTCCAGGCTGTAGCACAGCATTGGCTATTTCAGACATGGACAGTCGCTGTATATCTTACCTTTAACTGCAGTACAGTGTAGTGCTGCTTCATGACCCATCTGCTCTATAACACTCCTCTGAAAGTTGGTTAATGTATTAGGATCAGGACCTTTGTGTGTAGCCCTGTTACACGGAGGCCTTCTCTTATTTCTGGAGATGACTGAGCTAGCTGTTGAGCAGGAGTGACCTGAAAAGCCACATCTGTGAGTCTTGCTGTCAGTGCACAAGATTTGTTAAGCTTACATGACAAAGTAATTTTAAAAATAAATGATATCTGGAGATCATGATATTGAGAAGAATGTCCTGTGCTACGAAATGCAATTGCACCTTGTGACATGAATAACAATTATAGAATCGTAGAATCAAAGAACCATTAAGGTTGGAAAAGACCTCCAAGATCATCTGGTCCAGTTGTCCACCTACCACCAAGATTACCCATTAAAACACTAAACCATGTCCCTTAGCACCTCATCCAGACATACCTTGAGCACCTCCAGGGACAGTGACTCCACTACCTCCCTGGGCAGCCTGTTCCAGTACTTGACCACTCTTTCAGAGAAGTAGTTTTTCCTAACATCCAATCTGAACCTCCCCTGGTGCATCCCAAGGCCATTCCCTCTCATCCTATCACTGTTACCTGGAAGAAGAGGTTGATCCCCTCCTCATCACAGCCTCCCTTCAGGAGGTTGTAGAGTGCGATGAGGCCTCCCCTGAGCCTCCTCTTCTCCAGACTGAACAATCTCAGTTCCCTCAGCCGCTCCTCATAAGGCTTCTGCTCCAGACCCCTCACCACAGCTGTTATTTAAGAACTTAGAAGAGTAAGGGAAGAATTTTTACTGCAATGGAAGGAATTGTAGTAAGAAAATTCAGCTAATGTACTAGTCAGCTGTAAATAAATAAACAAAAATCATTCAGTGCCAGTCATTATTAATGGTAAGGGTTTCACATTCATTTTAACTCTCTGGTAATTTTTAACACTTTGTTTAATTCTGACTATCATGATTGCTTTTTCTCTACTGTATATAACACCTTTTTAACACTCAGATTTCTGAAATCTTACAACAAAATAAGGAAACAGTCACTCTTAGTTTGAGAAATCTCACAGAGGTTGTACTGAGATTAACCAGATATAACTATGCAAACAGTACATCTCCTGCGCCACTTTCTTTCAAATTCCAGGTACACTAGGTTTTCAACTTTGCTTTTGTGATTATAGCATAGTATATAATCTGTTTTGTGATTATAGCACAGACATTTTATAACAAGTAATCCAAGTAGAATAAAAAATACATATTTACAGAACTAATTGTAAAAAGCTACAATAAAAGCTATCAAGACATGTTTGTTTCACAAATATTATTTCAAGTGCATCTTAGTTCTAAATATTCTTTGATGCATTCTTTTGCATCTATTTCACATATTCTGAATGAAAGTGAGACTCTTACCAGTGTTGGTGGTGGTGTTAACACAGCTGCAGTGACAGGATTTCAGTCTTACTCAGTGGGACCAGATCAGTCATTGAGAAATGCCATACTGGACCAAAAAACAGCAACAAAAAATGTTTAGAATACTGCATTTGACTCTTCATAGCATTATTTACTATTCCTTTCATTCATCACCCCATGCCCACTTCCCATTCCCCTCCCTCCCTGCCCCCCCCCCAAAAAAAAAATAAACAGAGAGTAATTCTACAGAATTTACAGAATTTAGAAGTATTTCATTGCATTACAGCATGGCTGGCTAGAGATTAAGTACTGAAAGGAGGCCCATAATAACTGATACTTTGTATTTCAAAAAGAATTAAAGAAAGATAGAATGAAATAATTCTCAAGACTCAGATATTGTGCATTTTTTCCAGCTTATGTATATGTCGTATATGTGCAATTTATTAAGCTAAATATGCTCAGTTTTGTTCAGAACTGTCTTTGTCAATAGTCATTAACTAGAAGAGTTAATAAGTATTTACATTTGAGCACTTTGCTTACGTAGCAAAGTGTGCCATATAAAAATACAATTTAGATAGTAAAACAATACTGGTATTTATCACACTACAATATGTTTCGTATACAAATCATATCTACAATGCTTTTATCGTGTTATGGTTCTAAGCTTTTATTCTTTGCTGTGTGTTGTTCCTTTCTTCACCAACAACTGGCTTTCAGTTGTACCTAAAATCATAGCCCACTTTTTAAAGGTGGAGTTGTGAAAGTACAGTTTCTTCATTTAGCTCCCTAGGCAGTATCAGGGAGAATAGTTTTCAAGCTGCTCATTACATTGTGTCTGTTCATCACTAATTCTTATTTGGGCTACAGCAACATGGAGAATTAGTTGTAGGCAGCACCTAGCAACATAACGTTTAGAACTAGGGGCTGAATTCCTCCTGTGTTTGTAGAGTGAGAAAAAGAACTGCAAATGAATTTTAAGTGTGCAGTAGTTGTGCTACTTTCTTCTTCAGCCTTCTGATGAGCTCATGTGTTTATTTTACTTAATATAAAAGTGAGTCTAATAGGACTTTTGTCAAACAGAGATTCAGTATGGTTGTGTGCCTGTTTTTTTACTATGTGTATGTAGAGAAGTTATAGTCATGTTTCTGCATTTCAGACCATCCATAAAATGGACATTTTGCAATTAAATCTCCTTGAACTCATGTAAAGTACTGCAACTAGAGGGCTGGGAGTGTTTGTTTTCTAGGTTACTCTGATACCTTACAAGTCCTCCACAGAATGGCTTCTGCAGTCCTTTTCCAACCAGCAATCCTCATCCATATATCTATACATTCTAACCCTTCCACTTGGGAGCTAGGCTGTTACAGAGCCGCTTGCTAACAGAGGCTCCTCAAATGAGATTTAAGAGGAAAATTAATCTTTATACAAAGTTTACAGGGGACTGAAGGAAACAGAAGAGAAGATAGAAACAGCAGAAAAGGAATCTGGAGAAGGAGAACCAGGAAGCTGAATTTGACGAGCAAAATGAGACATATCCAGTCGTTGACTGGAATTCAGCATTCCTCTCCAGGTGTGATGTTCTCTGATATTAGCGCCTGAGGCTGTCTTACATGGGAATTCCATCATACTACCGTAGTAAATTAGATTTTATTTGACAGCTAAGAGTCACTTGATTGCTTATTTTCTGCCTTTTATTTAAATTTTCTTATTTAAAATCTTTTTTAAAAAAATCATTGCTATTATTTGTACATACCATATCTAGTATTACTATATATAGCTAACGTGTTTTTCCACAGTGGAATTCCCCATTAAATGCGATGAAGAATATAGGATTTCCCATTTTCCACCTACGGATTTCCTGATTACCTGGTGATTCCAGATGTACAAGTAAAAGCAGAAACTGGGAGTGTTTTATTATGGGCATGAAGCCAGTGTTCTTTTCCAAATTTAGACAGTAAATTTTTGGCCTTGTTAGATTCTATTCTGTTATTATTGTAGCTAGAGCATGGGTGGTAAGATTTGTCAAAGTTGCCTAAGTATGTCCATCATAACAGTAAGATTTGGACACAGTGAGAGTTAGAGTTCATGCAGAAATTATTCCTGGTTTGTAAGAAGTGATAATTTGAGAATCGTTTTTCACTTATGATTAATAGTTTTGGTGGGTTGCCAGTTGTCTGTTCATTTGTGCAAATAAAAAGCAGAGCTCAATTGCAAAGAGATTATATATGTCTGTGTTAAAAAGATGGAATTGTATACATTTGAATGAAATGCTGTAAATAAAGACAGTCTTAGTATGCTTCCAAGCAGTAGGTATAGCATGTGCGTCTCCATTTTCTGACCCATGGTGTTCACATCAAATCTTACTGCAGCAGTGCTAACATTAGGTATTTTCCTTGGAAAACTTGTGCTTCTGAGAGGCACGAATGCCACCATGTTTTTGTTGAATGCATTTTCTGCTGGTGCACAATAGACAATGTTATAAATATGCCAAAAATCCTTTTAGAAAGATTTATATTGTTAGAATGCAATATTTGGCATGAAGAATCAGTATAACAGTCAGAGGCCAATTTTGCATAATTTAAAAGAAGTGGTTTGTCTTCATATAAGACAAATGCACATCTTTGACAAATTGTCACTGAAAAACTGTCTGAGTTCTGAAAAAATTGCTAATGATTTTCAGAGGGAACAAAGGTGGCATTAATCTCAAGAATATAGCAGAATGGATGTGACCTTCAGGGAAAAGATTTGAGAACAGCGTAGTTCTTATTGTAAGACATTGCTTCTGGTAGGCCTTCAAAGTCTACAGATACTGTCCAAGGCTTTTTTTCCTGAAGGTACTGCTATATCTTGTCTTAGCTGATGTCCTACAAACACAGCCTTGTGTGCTTTTCTGCCTCAACAGTTTTGAATTCACTTCATGTCTTATTTTTTAAAGTAACCAGAGTGTCCAAGGAAAGTGATAATGTGGTTCCATGTGGTACAACTCCAGCAGGAAGCTGCCCTCACCTCACTGTTCTGTAGCTAAGAATTATGAAGACTTTATGACAAAAAGCAAACCCCTAGAGGTCAGTATAATCATAGTAACATTAGCACATAGAAATCTAAATTTAAGTAACGTTGAGAATAAAAGATACAGAAAGGAGCAGACATTCAGATTGTTATCTGTCCTTAAGTGACCCCTCTTAAGTCATGCTCAATACTATGAGCAATCAGCAGTACAAGCCACGATTGCACATCAGGACACAGTGTCAAAAGGTTACTGAAGTGGAACTGGAGCTCTGAGAATTGAACAACTTTGCAGCCATGAGACAGAAATATGTCTCATATTCATAGGGATGAATTGATCAATTTTACTTGGAGGTGGAGTGCCAAGGATAGGCTTCTTAGTGCAATGAGCAAAGAAGAGCATGCCAGCCCTTGTAAGGTAAGAGAGAGAGTGTGGAGGGTCTCAGCAGCTGAGGTGAAAGCAAACTGGTTATGGACAAAGAAACCAGCCAGAAAATAAGTTAAAAAGGAACTGTGTTTGTCACAGTGACTTGGACAAAGTGACAAAGTTTGTTAAACATAATGGACTTGCTAACCACATAAAATGGTTGAAGACTTTATATTAGGACAGTCACAGAACAGATGCTGTGTTTTGTCTATGTATTGCAAACACTGTCTCAAAAGAAGCTTTCTCATACACTAAATGGAAACAGAACCCTTGGATACTCATTCTGAAACAGTAGGGCAAAATGTACTCCTAATATTCATAACAAATGCTATAGCAAGGGTAAAGTAAGCATTAGATCCATCTAGGAGAAAAATATATTTCATTGTATAAACTGAATTGTTCAGAATCTTTCACTTTCTTCATATGCTGCATATGTTTAGGAAGTAGGTTATGATACAGCTGTGAACTAATCTTGAAAATGCTGATGGAGCCTGCAATAGCCTACATTCAATAATTGTATTAAAACCCAGATTAATTTACTACCAATCAGTGCACCATGGCATGAAACAGGAGCTACTTTGCAAATGTCACAGAGGCTGTATCTAATTATGCAGGGGATGATTTGGGCTTCTGGCTTTTACGTCGTTCACACCATGGTTGTTTTTGTCGCCATGGGAATGTGCTATAATTTGCCAGCCAGCAGAACAAAGCATGTGGCGTGAAGGTGCTGGGGCTTCACTATTCTCATGTTCATGCTTTGCAGACTATATAAAATTCAGATTGTACAGAAATTCCAAAAGATGTTTAAAACATTTAATGTTAAGAGTGTCCTTTATTAGCAAAGTGTAAATTTGTGTGGCAGTGAACTAAGTGGCAGAACACTCAGATGCTGCAGTTGCTTTAACAAAACCCTCTCATGTCATTTTGGACACCAGACAGTTTGCGTAGGGCTGTCAGATGTGACACCCCAAGAAAGTAGGGAACTGTTATGCCTTTTTGGATTTGCATGGGAATGCTCTGTGGAAAATCCTAGAGCATCTCAAACGTCACTGGATGCCTGTATTAACAAAGCTGAATCAAGCTTTTACTGTTCATATATTCCCAAAACACTGTTGTTCACTGGCAGCATATGAAATAATTCATTTTTATCCCTTTTGTTGGTATGGACACAGTCTTAACTTCGTTACAGTAGTTCTTTGTGTTAACTTGGTTGAGTTTTCAGCACTACCATTGAAAACAAGGAAAATTCCAAAACAAATTGTATAAGAGCTTAGATAACAATGGCTTCAAAAGAGAGCATTAATCAAGACCTAGCCCCTGGTGCCTGAATAACTTTGAAAAGGAGACAAACAGTGTTTGTTTAGCTTTTATTTCTCAGCTCAGACTGTCCAAGCTGAACTTAAGCCTGGGGAAAACAGGCTTAAAAAAAAAAAAAAAAAAAGGTAAAGATGAGTTTAAAAAAAAAAAGAAAAAGGAAGGGAACAAAGGTCTCTTAAGTCTCTAATACCTACAAATAAAAAGATTTAGGATGCTTGTACCAGGTCTCATCTCATCCCAGCTTTGTACAGGTCTAAAGATGTTGAATTCTGTGTGATTACATTTATGTAACTGAGAGCAGAGCTGGTATAGTGCATGGCACTGGAAAAGACACCAAATTTACTTCACAGAGGGTTTTAAAATATTATAATGTCTATTTGCACTCTTTGGAAATACATTTGAAAGGAAATTTTCAGCATTTAGAAACTGATTGTCTCCTTCCACATTTTTGAGATTGAATTTAATCTTCTGTTTATGA
This sequence comes from Penelope pileata, assembly GCA_013396635.1. Classification (NCBI taxonomy): domain Eukaryota; kingdom Metazoa; phylum Chordata; class Aves; order Galliformes; family Cracidae; genus Penelope; species Penelope pileata. The sequence goes on from WBMW01000139.1 coordinate 273,877, forward strand.
CATTGCAATAGTTTCAACAGCACCTTGTTGTGATGTCACTAAGAGAGGATGAACATAAAAACTAGGAAATAAATGGCTAGCAAAGAGAGAATGAAAATTGATTAGACTGAAATATGATTTAGTATCATTAAAGTTATATTTCTGGAGAAGAAATGTTATCAATGAGACTGTAAAAAGGCATTACTGAGTTAATTAACTTCTTAATACCTTTTTTTTTTTTAATAACACAGGCTTGACAGATGTTTATTCCTATTATTATGTGAACAATTTGTTGAAAATATTATATATCGTCCTTATCTACACAATGAGCTATAGGTGTCAGTAAGTGTTCTGGGCATTCACGTGGCAAAAAAAGCAATGTACAGTAAGAGCATGCTATGCAGATTAATTCAACAACAGAGTAATTCACCATTTTTGCCAACAGGGGCCACTTTCTTATACAGACATTTATACAGGGAAACAGTGATTATTGTTTTGGAATGAAAGATTCATCAAAGATTTTAATTCTTCATTCAGTATTTGAGTTACCAAAGAAAGGGTCTAGAAAATCTTTGTAGATGTCCTCCAGCAAACTGGTGCTGTTAGACAATATACAACAGAGTGCACTTAAGAATTTGTATATACAAAATGGAAGTACCTGTCATATTCTGACAATGCAATATGCATTTTAAAAGAATCTCAAAAATGTCACTGTTACTTATAAAACAGAAACCGATTCCTCTCTACCAGAAACCTAGAGTCATTAGTTCAAATAGCTAGCATTATATTAGTTCTGGCTTCTTTACTACTCCTTATAATGATAATTATTGTAATTATCATGATGATATACATATAATTGTTATTGCCTCATTCCATTAAGAGAGGATTTAGAGTAAATTATGCAATTAAAATTCAAAAAAAAGTGATTCTAATGAACTAGAGACTGCAATACGTGCACAGATACACCTGATAAAAGCAGAAACTACCTTGCTTTTGATATTACAGCACAAGAAATCATGCCCCAGGCAGCACAGTTTGTGTCCCCATTATTTAGGCCCTGACTTTTTGCAGGAGACTTGCTGTTTAGATACCGCAGATCCTCTTAGCAGAGCTCTGCTTGTAGCAGCTTAGGAATGACCTGAGTTGCACAGAGAGGGAGAAAAATCAGAGAACTTCTCTATCATATTTGCTTGTGAATAGTCTGCAAGCATACACTGAGACCCATTTGTAATCGTCCATTTCTGCAGTTAGCTTCAGAATATACAAATATGTTTCACACAGTTACATGAACAGCTTATCTTGTGATCTGTGATTCCTGTTAAACCCCTTTTCTCCTGTCTGCATCTCTCCCATATTTTGTATTTATAATTTCACAAGAGGGTTTGCTCTCAAGAGAAGTAAATTGACTCAAAATAGATGGACCGAAAACACATGTATGAAAATTCGGCTGCTGCTCGCCTCGCTGAAGGTCAGTGACAATCATAATGCCTGGGAGAGTAAATTCCCAGGCTGGCCATTGGGTGAGATTTCTTCTGCTTGTTTCTTTCCCACAGTCTGTGGAGCTGATTCAAAGCTGGTGGAATCACTGGGAATCTGCAGTTATCTCCTCTGTGTCTTAGGTCAAGTCCCCCAGGTCTCAAAAGAAAACCACTTCAGACTAGTACACTTTGTTTCATTAAAACACTTGTGTCTCTGATGCCCTGGCAGCGTGGTTTTATTGGCTCATGCAGCGTGGTCGGGCAAACATCTGACAGCGGCAGTGTGCCAGCAGGACTTTTAGGAGCACCTGCTGCTCCTGCCACTTCCCTGCCTGCTGGTGACCTCAGCTGTGACAAGGAGACAGCTGGGTGCCTCCTGCCCTGTTTAACTCTGCTATTTCTTCTGCCTTCATCCCCACTTGTTCTTAGTTGGGTAATGTAGAAGCTACGGTCTTCACTGCTCAGCATTTGCCTCTGTTCTGATTTTCCTGTAATCGTCCCATAATTTTTGTAGTGCTGCAGCAGTATAAGAAGAGCATTAGCCATATTGGGCAGCCTGTCCTTTTTTGTTTGTCTGTGTCAACACTGTGAAAGATTGGCAAATCCGGTAGGAGCAGCATTGGTCATTCATAGGCACTGTACTCTCCCTCTTCTTAGCACTGACAGAGCTGCTTAAGTAGAAGCAGGAGAATTCCAGAAAATCCCAACTGGGGATTTTTATGTCTCTTTGCTGTTGTCACATAAGCTAGAGGGAGAAAAATGAAGTACTAAAACAGAGAGAAATTGAGGCAGGAGAATTTTCTGCTTACCCAGAAATAGAGCTGGATTCATTGCAGGTGCATCTATGTGCTATTAGATTGCACTTACCTCTTTCTCTTCTTCAGAGAGAGAAGATGGAACTCTCCCTTGAGCACAAATGAAATTATACGTTTGAACTAGATCCCTTCAGTAATACAGCTATTGTTACCATGATGTGGTAGAAATACAAGGCGGGGTAAAATCTGTGGGTAAAGGTAGTATCTGTTATTAGACCAGCTATTTAGTACTGTTGGAAAAAGTAGAAAACTTTCAGGCACACAACCCTTTCTTCACATTTGAAACGGAAGCCTTACCTGAGCTCTTTACTGTGGGCAGTATTGAAGAGCTGCCCTTCTTGCAACAGATGTAGTCCCTCATTTTTAATCTGTCTGCATTTCCATTACCTTTGCTGTTTAATTTAATTCAATGACTAGTCCTGAAGGACTATGTAAGTGCTTTTCTTTTTTCGTTTTTCCTTTTTCCACTGAAAGGGAGTCTTTATTTTTTTATACAGCCAAATTAATGCCCAGAGACAGCATTATATCCACTAGAAGATGCTCAGCTCAACTTCTGTTTGCTTAATTTTTTTCTGTGAATTTTACAGAGCTGAGTGTTATTAGATATGGTTTCTTCTTGGGTGCAGGGTTACTTTAAATGGGTTCAGGGAGAAAATTCTCAGCTCTTCATTTTGAATATGTTGCACAGATATTTATCTGAACAGAAAACACAAGATTTTGGAGAGGGCTGACTGTTCAGCTTAGAACTGTGGGATGTTCAGGTAGAGTAACAACATAGCCAAGTGGGATGGTCCCCTCAGCCCCAGAAGTAGGCAAAAATTTCTTGACCTTGCTCAAAATCTCCAGACAAATAGTTATGCTGTAACAATGACTGGTATCCATCCAGCTGCAGTTGACCTCGAGGAGAGAACAGGTCAGGGTACATGATATACAGAAAGACTCCTGAGCTTGCTATTCTTTGGATTCTCTTAAATATTATAGCTCTACTTTATTTTTTTTGAAGGAAACTTAATGTCTTGTTCTTGTTTTTCCAGTTTTTGCAGGAAGTCTCCCAGAGGAAAGGCATGGGTTTTATCAGCTGGGAGGGGAGTATCAAACTCCATCTGCCTCAGCTGTGATAACTGTCTTGCAGCCACTCATGGCACAGAACATGACTTAGAGACTAAAGCCTCAGGGAATGCATTTGAAATGATGCCAATTTAGCCAGTTGCTTCCCACTCCTGAATTAAGCTGCGAACTTGTCAATGAAGGAGCTGAATAGTAAGGAAGCACAGTAAAATGTGAGGTAGAAAAGAAATGTTACCATGGCAAGAAATCGATTAATCTACATTAGAGGATTTGTTTCATGCAGGATTGCAATTTTTCTGGCTTACTTGGTAGTGATGCTTTTACCTAGAAACAGGGAACTAATGACAGCTTTTGAGTCATCTCATCTAATCCTCCAAAAATAGTAATTCTGAAGACCTGAAGAAAGGTAAAAACACTGAACTCCAGTGTTTGTGTATTGGCTCCCAACAGAGGGAGGAGTGCACAGCTGGGAAGAGAGCTTTATCTTGTGTCAGAAGGAAAGTTCTGACTGCTGAGGACAGATGTCATATAGAGTCTCCTTGCAAAAAATTATTTTCTTTGGGAAAAGAAAAAATCTCTTTGTATTTATTGACTCAATCAAATCTCCAGAAAATATCTAAGTGTCTAATAATCTAGGCTCTGGGGAAGTAACTTGGCACTTTAAAATAAAAACTTCTTTTAAGAGTTTGAAAACTTCAAAATTATTACGAAATTCTTCGCTGTATCTGTTTTCTGATGCTGGAAATGAACTAGAATGCAGCCGCCTCATAAACCTGAAGTCTGTACTTTGGGTAGGCTCTGAGGGGATTTGGAGTCTTTGTCAATCCATAACCTAAAGTCCAAGAGCTGAGTTAGAATCCTGACAAAGATAGAAGCTTGGATGATTATCAGGATTTCCTACATTCAGTTGAAGCAGGAAAGAAATTGTTGTGTTTTTTTTTTTTCATGTTTGTTTCCATATTTCAGAAAAGAATAGGAAATGAAATTACCTTTCTTTTCTTTAAGTTTTTGATTAATTTTATCCTTTTAACTAGCTCTTGTAAAGGCTGACTTTCATTTAAAATGATCTGCTATTTCTGCTAGGACATTTTAGATTCAAACGCGTCATGAAAATCTGAAAATTTTCACTGTTTTAAATGGAAGAACAGTAGAACTTTTGGTGTGGTTTAGATATCTAGGTATCTCCTTGCTCACTTTGATGTCTGGCTTAGCATGTAGCAGCATATTTACTAGAACTGTCCCACTGTCCCCACAGAGAGGGACCTGGGGGTCCTGGTAGATGACAGGTTGGCCATGAGCCAGCAGTGTGCCCTGGTGGCTAAGAAGGCCAATGGTGTCCTAGGGTGCATTAAAAAGAGTATTGCCAGCAGGTCGAGGGAGGTGATCCTCCCCCTCTACTCTGCCCTGGTCAGGCCTCATCTGGAGTACTGTGTCCAGTTCTGGGCTCCCCTGTATAAGAAAGACAGGGACCTCCTGGAAAGAGTGCAGCGGAGGGCCACAAAGATGATAAAGGGCCTGGAGCATCTCCCTTATGAGGAGAGGCTCAGTAAGCTGGGTCTGTTCAGCCTGGAGAAAAGAAGGCTGAGAGGGGACCTGATCCATGTTTATAAGTATCTTAGTTGCGGGAGGCAAATGGAGGTGGGGAACCTCTTTTCGGTGGTCAGTGGGGACAGGACAAGGGGCAATGGCCTTAAGCTGGAGCACAGGAAGTTCCGCACCAACATGCGGAAGAACTTCTTCACGGTGCGGGTGACGGAGCACTGGAACAGGCTGCCTAGGGAGGTTGTGGAGTCTCCTTCCCTGGAGATATTGAAGACCCGCCTGGACGCCTACCTGTGCAACCTGCTGTAGGGAACCTGCTCTGGCAGGGGGGTTGGACTCGATGATCTCTCGAGGTCACTTCCAGTCCCTGCAATTCTGTGATTCTGTGATTCTATGACTTTCTGCAGGAGCTGTGGTACATCCATGACACCAGAGGCCACCAATGCTCTGCACAGCCACCACTGAATGCTACCCTACAAGTGCTGTAGGTATGCAACAGTTGTGGACGTGGTGGCAGTTTAGTGAGCTGATACACAGAGTAAAGCCACTGATGGGAAATATACTCACTCTGTCCTCATTCTGACTCTGTGGGTGTTGCAATGGTAACAGTTTGATAGGCTGTTTTAAGTTCTGAACACCCACTATGAGTACCTCTTGCAAGGGACAAACTTGACAAACTTGTCAATAATTCATTGTGGAAACAATTTTGAGGCATTGACCATAGTGACAGAGTCTCACTCAAATATAAGCAAGGTGTGAGAAAAGAGGTGAGAAAGGGAAATACTAGAAATGCTGGTGTGGTTTGAGCAGGCCTGAGACAAAAGTCATAGGTCAGGGCAAATGTTTACTGGTTTTTGAACAAAGACAAGCACCATGAAAGAGCAAAATGTTGACTGTAAGATAGTCACTAGGGATGTGACAGGTAACATGAAGTGACTATACCCATTGACTTCAGTGGCATTTAAGCAGCTGCTTAAATACTGCTTAAATACTGCTGTGAAGAGCAGTAATTTTCTGAAGCAAGGGCTTTGGTTCCTATACTCTAGGAACAGATGGGGAAGAAGTAACAAATAAACTTTTGATGGAAAATACTAGCTTACAAGAAAGCAAAAAACAGACTTCCCCCTGGCCTAAATAGCTATTTGATTAATATTTGCTCCAGGAGTCCTGGGCTGCATTTTTTTTAAGGTTAGCTTGGCCTTGAGAAGCAGTAACATTTGCTAGATTCATGACTCCAGCAAATGGTTTGTTGACCAAGCTCAGAAGCCCCAAGGAAACATAAAGCCTGACCAGCTTGTCTCCAATGAGCAGACACAATGGCATTCAACGGAAATGTTAATACAGTAAGAGGGATCCTGAGATTAAGAGATGGCATGCAGATGGTCTGCTTATATCCAAGAAGTTAAGCCATTGAAACAAATCTTTAATCAGCCTTTTGCATTGATGATTAAAAATGCTTTTCTTGGTCATACTGAAAAAAAATCTTTTTGTTGAATACATCTTTAGTCAGCTGGTCAAAAACCTTAGGATGAGCCTGACTACTGCTGAACTTGATAAAGAAATACTGGTTGTTGCTGAGAAAGTAAAGAATTAATAAGCCTGTAGTACATTTCTGTCTCATGAATCTCGTGAGTAAACTTGAAGGTCCTGCAGATATGTAGGTCGCTCTGAAAGTAATACCTCTTATTTATTTCCATGGAAACTACAACAGCTACAAAGAGCACAATAACACTATTTGATAGAGCAAATCCTCAGCTGCAAAACATTCTTTTTCAACAGTTACCACCATTAGCTATGCATTTTCAACAGCAGTGACCTGCATGCCACAGTCACAACAATCTGCACCAGCGGAGGTGACCTTACCGTCTCTGTTGCCATTGCTGAAACGCATCACCACCCCTCACTGTGCTCACATCCACTGTTTGGTCTCCATAAAAGTTCAGCAAGCATTAATGAATGTCAGTGGGTGCCATTTTTTCTGCGTGTAGGAATTCAGTTCCACCCCTTTGCTCCATCCACACTCCCATGTCAGACACCATTGGCTCAGAGTGCCCTTCTGCTGCCATCTGTCACACAGCAACGAAATGGGATGGGATATGGGTGGGAAGGTTCAACCTCTACTGCCATCCCACCAACATCCACCTCTGACATTATGGGCCAACATAACAAAATAGGAGACATTACTTTTGGAGCGGCCCCCATACATTGCATCTGAGGCATCCAGCACAAGATTGAACACAGGAACAGCAACTGTCTTATCAGCAAAAATATATATTCTTAGAACAAACGTTCTCAAGAAAAGCAGAGATTTAACCATGGACAGTTTGTCCAAACACCCCTGGGAACTGCTTTTTATATGTGAATGAAGAAATCAGATGGCAGCAGTCAACAGTAAACAAGCATGAATGCTCTTAATAGATATCTGGAGATGATATTTTTCCATACTATGACTGAAAATGCACAAACAGCAGAGCTGCTGATGTTGCAATGAAGCCCTTAATAAAGTTGGCAAGGTGGCTTTTTTCTTTTTGTTTTTAATGAAGCCTTACATTAACAAATTACATTTTTAAACTAGAATGTTTTTTACACAATTAATCAGTAAACAATAAAAAAATCTACACTGTTCAAAACAGCTAGGCTAGAAGTCGATATTGCAGACAAACTTTCATGTTGGTAATGGACAGATTGTTCAGAAGGAGCTAAATTACAAAAGAAGATGGTAATTGTAGTTATTTTTTTCAGACTTGTCAGAAATGGAAGCATAGGTCCTACTGATCTATCATTAAGGTCATTAAACATTGCTTGCTTGTTTTCTGAAAGGAAAAGGGGGCTTAAGAAAACCAAACACAAGTATGTAAAATTAGATTTTCAAAAATATGAGAGAAAAGTTTTTCTTATAGGTATCAGAAATATTCTGTACTGTAATAAGACGTGAGTAGGCCATTTCCGAAGATTTGTTGTTTGAGTAAAAAAAAATATATCTTATTTTGAAAAGTTGGCTGTTGAAATCTTTACATAGTTTTCTCTAAAACCAGAAGAAAATATGCATTGGTGCCTTGGCATACCAAAGCCGTAAAAAATGGAGAGGAGATTAAAATTTGGGGTGAAATTGCATAGATTTGTGGCTGACCTCTTACAGAATGCAAAGGTATTGTTCCCTTTGGACATTCTGTAAAATTATTGAATTGTATAATGAAGTACAATTAAGTGAAATTGCTTAAGTGTTTTTATATAACAGACAGAAGTCATTAGTCTTTCCTTCACAGCAGTGCCCTCATGTCCCAGATTGGTACAAGAGCCTGTGTGTGTGTAAGAACAACTGGCAATTTTTAAAGAATACTTTGTCTTTGTTAAAGGAAACTTAGGATAGGAAGTTTTAACCTCCAGTGATTTACAGATAACATAATAGAAAGAAACAATGAAAAAAACTATGCCTGTGGATCTAGATCTTGATAGGTATGATGTGAAGATTTAAAAACAAACAAACAAACAAAAACAACCAAAGAAAAGCAAACAATCTTTCCACCCTTCCTTAAGCAGAGTTTCTGAATTTCTTTTTCCATCTGCTAACATTGGCACATCCTGACAGACTTTGGCCTCCAGCAACCTGAATTTCTGAAATTCTACACTTATTCATATTTGGCCACGAGCTGCGTATTCTGAATCAGGTGCATGACACATGGCTCAGCTATCACACTTCATAGCGTAACTTCTGTATATATGAAAACTCTTTATCTGAGAAAGAAAAAGGTGATAAGATAACATGCCCTTCGCTGAGGTCTTGTATTCAGGAACTTGGCCCATACGGCCTCAGACTTTCAGACAGTAATCCTTTCCCTTTGGTTCAATTATTTAAAACAAAATCTCAAGACAAAAATTGAACAGTATTTAGGTTTTGTATTCTGTAGCAGCTATGCAATGAATGCATCAATTTCAGAGCACACAGAAAATGTCTGAGGACATTGTGACTAAAATAGATCATTGACTGATAATGACATGGTAGATATTGATGTGATTTTTAGTACACAATACCTGTTCATTAAACTGCAGCAGGCTACGGAGTATGTCAATGTGGATTCTTAGTGAAATTCTCTCTAAATGTATTGTTTTAAAAAGTGTTGGCTTTAAATGAATTTCAGGACAGAACAGTGTTGTCACTTCTCCAGTTGCTTTTCCAGGCGCCTGAGGCTTATTGCGGCCACGTTGTCCTTGCCACAGGGATGGGCTGTCTGTGGACTACAGGCCTCCAGCTCTTCATCTTAAAAACACTGGAAACTATGCCTACCACTTTTTTTAAGTATGTCTTTTCACATCATTGAAACTGCTTAATTACAACATACACTTTGTGAATGTGATTGCAAAGGATCATTTTAGGAGCCTGTTCATATTTCTACACTTGCTATCTGCTGTATCATCACAAGTATTGTTTATAGAAACCAAATAGGCATATATACACCTAAACACAGATGTTTACGTATAAATAAATAATACAGTCATAGAAGTGTACATTTATTATGTTGTATTTATATATTCTATTGTTATATATCGTATATATATTTGAAAATTACACATAAACATGTTTATGTATGTAATATTTCAAATTGAAGGAATTAATTCAGTTATTGTTTAAATAAAGTCTGTTTTATTCTGAACGGGAAAGGATTTTTTCCCTGACAGAAGGCTGCAGAATTTCTGGGTTGCATGATCAATAAATATTTCTGAAATGTCAAAGTGACATGCAAGACACAATGCTTAGAATATCCATATTCCTACTATTCAAGGCAATACTGAATGTCTAATCACAGCAAACACAAGACACTAATACTGACTGGAGACCTGGAGTTTTGGAGAACGTTTATTTCAGAAATTCTTATCTAGTTCAAAGGTTTATGAATGGAATGAAAAGAGTTCCTCAAAGAAATTGTGCAAAATTATGAAAACCGAAGTTCATTTGTTACTGCTTCAACTTTACATCCATTCTGCCTTTTGCAGATCTCTGACTGAAACTGATATGCATGAAGAAGCAGTATGCATGATGATGAGGTTGCAGTGCTGATTGACAAAATTCCACAACATTTCACTGCTCTCCCCTCTTCATGTCTCATTGGCAGCCTTTTAGGAACTGAGCCCACTCATAAGCACAACCTCAGTCCATCCCAAGAAACTGCTATCCCTTGTTTATTGTGGAGAATTTGGCAATTGACTGAAAATATTCCTATTTCAAGTTCATACATTATTTAAAAATAATGCATTATGCATAATGATAATTTCTTAGCAGCTCTATACTGCATTTATGTGATGACATATATACAGCTATGAACAGTCTTTCATATGGCTTCAAAATAATCTGCCATTGGACAAAATATATTTTGTTTATTAACAAAGGTTAATTAGTTTATTAATTAGTTTATTAACACAGGTTAAGGAATATTTTAAGATAATCTTTGTAAACAGCAAGTCTATTTATTATACAGGGTGTTCTATGACTTGCTGGAGAGGAGCTCTGCGGAGAAGGACCTGCGTGTCCTGGTGGACAACAGGTTGGCCATGAGCCAGCAGTGTGCCCTGGCGGCCAAGAAGGCCAATGGGATCCTGGGGTTCATGAAAAAGAGTGTGGCCAGCAGATTGAAGGAGGTTCTCCTCCCCTTCTGCTCTGCCCTGGTGAGGTCTCACCTGGAGTACTGTGCCCAGTTCTGGGCTCCCCAGTACAAAAAAAGACAGGGGCCTTCTGGAAAGAGTCCAGCGGAGGGCCACAAAGATGATAAAGGCCCTGGAGCATCTCCCTTATGAGGAAAGGCTGAGAGACCTGGGCCTGTTCAGCTTGGAGGAGACTGTGAGGGGATCTCATCAACACTTACAAACATCTAAAGAGCGAATGTCAAGTGGATGGGGCCAGGCTCTTTTCTGTTGTGCCCAGCAACAGGATAAGGGTCATCAGGCACAAACTGGAACATGGGAAGTTCCTTCTGAGCATGAGGAAGAACTTTATTGTGAGGGTGACAGAGCAGTGGAACAGGCTGCCCAGAGAGGTCGTGGAGTCTTATTCTCTGGAGATATTCAAAACTCACCTGGATGCTTTCCTGTCTAACCTGCTCTAGGGAATCTGCTTTAGCAGGGAGCTGGACTAGATGATTTCCAGAGGTCCCTTCCAACCCCTGTGATTCTGTGATCCTTTCTTCTGTAGTATGTTCTTTTCTTTATACCAGATGCTGTAAACTGAATAGAGTACTTACACACGCTACAGAAACAAAAGAAATGCTTGTCTTTCTTTATTATTGTCTTCTTCCTTCGTCCATACAGCCTTATTTAAATGTACATATGATCTAATTACAATCTTCCACTGTGAGCTTTGTAGCATGGATGATCTGTGTTTCTTCTTTATGTCAAGTTAGTGCAATGTGACAGTAATCCATGACTGAACATTCTCAGTGTAAGTATACCCTAGAATTCAAGGTTTTGTTTGTTTGTTTTTTGAATAATAGTGGGAAGGCTAAGCCAACATCCCATTAATTTAAACTAATCCTTGTATTCAGAAGAAAGGAGAATACAGCTGAGCTCCAGGGTGAATGCTTTTACATTTTTAAAAGAAGGCATACAAGTATATGCAGAAGACTGCTGGTGGTCAGTACATTGTGTTATAGAAGGATCCTTTAAAGGCTAATATTGGTAATAACTTTATTGAACACTATTTTATTTGGTAACTGATTATAATCTCCTTTCCTCAAATCTAAGTGCATTATTAGAGATTATGGATTATATGGCTTTATTATGAGATGCATTAAAAACATTTAGAACATTCATGATGTTTAGAAAACAGAGAATGCATTTTGAGGAAATATCTCCACTTGCCCTCTCGCCTCCTAACCCCTTGCTGAGACTGAACTTTCTGTGCTCTGTTTTCACTACAATTGATGCTATAAGACTTTTTGTGCCAAAAAAAAAAAGAAAAAAGGAAGGAAAGAAAAAAAAAAACCTTGTGCTAAGCATTTTGACTTCAGCTATATTGCTACTTTTAAAAGAGACTATTCCCATTTCATTGAAATTATACTTACACATAGCATATGCTTATTTTTTAATAATAATGTTCTTTTTATCATGACTGCGTGAAAACTTTCTGTGAATTTTCCACTGCTTTTCATGAACAACTGGGTCTCCAGTTAAATATTCAGTATTTGTTTTTGAAAGTTTCTGCTGCCTATGAAAATATTCCAGTATCAAGCTGGAGACTTTTCTGTGTGTCAGGCTTCCCAGCCTGATTTAACTGTTTACGATACTTGCGAGCCTTGAGACAACCATAATCTTCTACCCAGGGAAGACTGCTGCAAAGATTCACAGAAGAAATCCAAGTTGCCATTACGAAAAATGTTCAACCTCTGAACTACAAATACTACATACAACACAAAAAGAACTGAAGAATATTGCTTTGGAGTTTTCCAACTCAAACTGTAGATTTTCACTGAGGAGAAACAGGGAAGGAGAGAGAGAATGCCGCAGAAAGTCAGCTAAGAGAGTATTGTCACTCTCATTTCCCGCAGAACTGCTAAACCAAGGCAGTTTGGGGAGAATTAGTGAAAGTGTCTTAGTTTGGCTCATCACCACCATAACAATCTGATAGTTTTCCTGTTAGTTGAGTTTTGCAGCCATCACTGGAAATGTTAGTTCCACGTCTTCAGGAGAGCATGCCAGTCCCTGTTTCACTGTTTAGCCCAGTTGAGAGTGGAAATATTTACCTGTCCTTTCAAGATTCAAACTGAGTTAAAGAAGAACAGATAAATGGGAGTTGAGATACAACTAACAAAGTTCTTGATTCATAAACCAAGCCTTTGTAAGATGGATTAAAGAGAACCTGTATGCACAGAAATACCAAAACTACATTTCAGAGACATTTTTTAGAGCAGAACTCACTCATGAACACTACCAAGTAACCTCCCATGCTTTTATACTCAGAATTAATCTTGACATGAAAGTTACTGTAGATTTCTTTAAACTGTGTACATAGATATGTGTGATTTGAACACTCATATGGCTTCTACCTTTCTCATACCACATAGATGCATAGGAGGAGGAGGCAGGAACTCTGCCTTGTGTTCCTTGCTTTTTCTACTTCTAGGATTTTCACAAGTCTAGGACTCTTTCCAGCTGTGCTAATAGGGAATAGTTATTTCCTATTCAATGGCCAAATAAAGGAAACTATGGTACCGTCTCCTTTCCTCCTACATAGCTCTCAGGCATCATGCTGCATTATGTGGTGAGCTGTGCAAATAAAAGAGCAGTTCTTGCCTATGAGATCTAGTTGATTAGTTTAGCTCTGCTCTGCTCTGCTTTCACCATAGTCTGGATTTGTAATTTCCATCCGATGACTCAAGCAAACTTTACAGCTATATTCCCGCTCATACATACACCTGAGAACATGGAGAGAAAAATGTAGAGGTAGCTCACTTACTAACACAAATTTAGATTACAGCTAGGCGTTCATGTTTATTATGTGATGGCTTTTTTCAGCATTTTAGAGAGATTCATCACCGTTTCTTTCTGATGCACCTGGTAATGTCATTTTCCAATTCACGAAGCAGTGATTCCACTGGAAAACATGACTGTATGAAAACTAATTATAATAAGATGTATATTTTTCACAATTTTGTCCAACTGAGTGTATTTGTCATTATTCTTTTGTTTATATTTTCAGCAGGAAAGTCTCATGAAATGGGAGACAAATGCTCCTGGTAAAGTGCTACCTCTTGTTCTGTGTGCAACAATTTTATCTGATCTTCTAAGGTATGCTTCATGAGCAATAGTGAGTAAAGTATCAGATTTCTCTACAGCTCTGTCTGGACCACACTGATAATGATCTCTTCTTGCAAAGGTAACTCTCACAAGGCAGCTGCAATCCATCACTGTGAAATTTGCCATATACTTTCCAACTACTTGATACATCCACTGTATGATTAATAATCTTTCATGCCTGGCTATAAATCTTACATGTTGGACATATGCCCTTCTTACCATCTTTCCTTTAACAAAGCTTGGACAGTATTAGCTAAACTTTTAGTTTCTTTTTTTACAATCTCTTGTGCTCTTTGTATTATTATCAAAATATATTGCTTCCTTTTCCTTAATGTTTTAGAAAAATGCATCCATGTACTTCTTCTGCTTTACCTTCTTTACAACACTTGTCTGTCTGAAGACAATAAATCTGATTTTCTTTTAGAACTTACCAGTCACTCCCTTTTATAATACTTTTTATCGTTATATATTCCTATTTCGTACTTTTGATGACTCTTGGCCCGGACTGTTTTCCTTTCCAGTGGCTTCTCCTCTATCAACAAAATGCACATACAGTGGAAGTCCAGTACAGCTGCTGATCTTCAAGGCCTGCCCCATAGGTCATTATCAGACAGTAGCAGGCAGTGGCTACTGAGGTGTTAAAACCTGCCCATTTTCACTTCACACTCAGTGTTTCCACTCAAGTCCCAGTTCCCTGGGGTTAAATGCCAAATAAGAATGTCAGCTTTCTTCTGACATGTCTAGCTATCACAATTATAAAGAAAAAGTTTGAAGTGCAAGTTATTGTACAAGCACAGTAGTCAGAAAACAAGTAGAGAGACTACAAGTTTTTTTTGTAATATCTTGACTTTTGGAGAACTCAGGATTTTTTAAGGTGACAAACGATGCTGTGTCCTTGACAGAAGTTTCTGGAGGTCAGTTAGGAACCCAGCACTGCAAATGGTTATCTGTGACTGTTCCTGCCACTGGTCCCCGTGGACTTCAAACGAAAAAATATCAAGGTATGTAAATACATCACAGGAGCCAAAGATTTAGATTATAGAAAGAAAAGAAAAGGGAGAAAGAACAACCCTGAAGCCTTTCTGTTGTGAGTGACAGGGCCCTCTCACACTTCATCATCCTGAATGCTTGGTTAAAAGAGCAGCTGGGCCTCAGAAACATGTCATGTACTTTCCTTCCCTTGTTCTTTCTAAATGAAAATATTTGGATAAAAAGGGATCCTTATTTCCCAACAGTTCATCCGCTTCTCCTGTTTATTCTCTACCTGGTGTCATAGTCCTCCAAGTTCTGGCAGTGTAATAATTTCCACAGCAGTCCTGCTGTGATGTCACAAACAGAGGATTAGAATTTCACATTTTTGATAAGTAGAAAAAGAGAGGTGAATACTTAAACAAAGACTCTCTCTTCAAGTAAATATCCTTAGTAATGTACCGTGAGGAAAGAAAAACAGAGGAAACTTCTAAAGCATAAGCAGAACTGTGTGAGAACAGTATGGCTTTTTCAAATTTTTCCACAGGCTCCCTGATGAACTTCAGGAATGCTATTGCCTTTTGTCTTTATGCTCTGTTGAGAAGCAGGTTCTGTGTTTCTAGGCAGAAGAAAGCCCTTGGCAAAATTTCAGACTTAAGTGAATTAGATTTTAATGACCTCTTTGTAATGCTGAACAACAGAATCCCACCTTAATTACAGGTCTGAATTGCCAAAATAGTGCTGAGAGTATTCCCCTCAGATGGACACAGAGCATGGTGGATATTACATGGCCTGGGAAGAGCAAGACACTACTGCTGCTCAGCACGTTTCAGGCTCGGGGCCGTGAAAAAAAAAATGTAGTTCTAAGGAGGCCATTAATTACATTTGTCTCTACAGTTACTCTAATCTGCATTGTGGGTTGGTCAGACAGGGTGGGTTAGTCAAATATATAAATAATTCAGCTTGTACAATTTTAATTAAAAGTACTGTGAAGCAATTAGAGTTTGAAACCATGAATACAAACCTCTAGGTGTAGCTTACATAGCTCTGATGCAAGTTAAAATAATCATGCCGTCAGTATTCCCACAGGGTAGTTGTTTATGCTCCAAGTAGTCCCTTTGAAACAGAGCATGTTTAGAACAGCAAAATCTGTTCCACGTAGCTACCAGCAACTGACTAGATGGCAAGTATGAACCCTCAAAAAACTGTAGAGAATAATTCTTTATTTTCTTATGTCTGTTTTGTAGCTAGAATAAGGCTTTGAGTAAGGTATCTTGTAACTATCACCAGAACAGTATTCCAACAGTAGCCACACAAGACATGGCATTTTACATGACTTCATAGATAGGATGACTGTAATAAACAACTGTAAAGTACAACTTTAGCCCTGGGGAAATCTCCTTTTTTTTCTGATTGAAGTTCTAGCTTGCCTGAGACAAAAACATACTGAAATGAGAAGCTGAGTCGCAAGACCTGTGAGAAACAACATGTTGCTTTTCATGGCATACAAGAAGGACATGTTCCACTGAACTCTTACAATAGAACAGGGCATTTTTTTTTTAGCTTTGTTTTAAAGAAGCAGTGCACCGTTAAAAAATGCTGGTATTTCACATAATAAATTTCATTTTTCAACAGTCATAATGTCTTAAGTGAAGTGCATCTCACCAAAGCATAGGATGGCTGAGTCCAGGTGTACGTTTCAGATGTTTTTAAACTCCTTCTTCTCTGACTTACATCGAAGTAAAAGAGATCTACCAAGGATCTGCTCACAGGGAAAGCCATGTCCTTGGTACTTCGTATCTTTGCTGTGTGTATGCAGTGTCTGTGTATGTATGTAGAGCATTTACAGTAGTTACTGTACATATGCTGAACTATGTACCAGTTCAGGAGTCAGAGCAAGATGTAAGGGCAGTATGTTCTGCTAGCATGCCTGACCTCCACAGTTCTAGTCAGTCTTGTGTTAGAAGCAAACTAGAAGCATGCTGTGCTGCAGTATGTTGCTCAATGCTAAAAGCTTCCAGGAGCTCCCTCAGGTAGCCCTCTGTACCACTGGGCCAAGTTGTCTGCCTATCTGTATGGCTTCTTTCTTATTTCTATTTTAGAATACAAGAGGTACATGCCTGATAAACTATCTGCTTCTAAGGAAATGAGCCCTGACTTTCTGAAAGCAAACCACAGTAACAGAAAGTAGCCCCTGAGTGAACTGGACAAACAGACAGCTACCATCCAGTTCAAGCAGATTTTCAGGATTGCATTGGCATTTCATGTATACTAGTATTATGTGGACAAAACAGTAATGCCATGATGTGTTTATTTATGCGTGCCTGTAGCAAATCATTGTGTAATATGTCCATGCAATGGTTTCATCTGTGCATACAAGAACTACAATTACACTTGCAAATTAAATGTGTCTTCATATACACATGAGGGATAACTGCATACACAAAATTTCCACTATTTAGACTACACATTTTTTCATGTGATACTTCATCCTATCCATTTATCGAACCAATTTACATAAATCTACCTTCTGGGTGAGAGCTACTGTAGCCTGCAAATTGCTTTGTTCTTATCTACACTACAAGATCTGTTTGCTGCCAATTGTACAGCTTTATCTATGCACTGAGTTGTCTGATCTGGAAATGTCGAGACACACACCTTCTCTATTCCCTGTAGTCAGAATGCAAGGCCCTCCCTAGGTGAGAGTAAATTCTAACAATTTAGCTGCAGCAGTGTGGTCTAGTCAGACAAATCTTTCCATAGCTTTTGAGGGTATTTTTCTGGTTTAAACCAGATTCTGTGTTGCTGTAGATGAATTAAAAATGCTTAAATCTACTAGTTCAGTGTTTGCCCATTTTTCCATACTCTTTTCTAATCATAGTTCTGTAGACATATGCTAAAATAGCCAGGGAAAAGGGAAAAAAAAAAAAGAACTTAATGGCACTGGGGCATCTGGGGACTTATGGGTTCTTTTGTGTTTTTTGTTTGTTTGTTTTGTTTTTAATTTTCTTTTGCAAGAAATTTCTTTCTATAAAAGGTACTGTGTCAAAGGCAAGGGTGAGAAGAGTAAAAAATGATAGCTGGGCTGAATACTGAAGACACATGAAGTTGTTTTCTGTGCTGTGTCACAGTGGAATAATCTGCTATGCGTAAAAGCATTTCATAGTGGCATGTGGATGCAACTGCAAACATGTGGCCTTAAGCCAGGGGGCAAAGCCTCTGCACAGGCACCCAGTGCTGGTGATTTGGACACCACCATAGCTCCCATTTCCCTTACCACCTCCTTCCAGTATCTGCTGCATACACATTAGCAATCTCACTACTTCAATTTTCAGCTCAGGGAGCAGCATGAAGGAAGGAGCACAAGCTCAGCAAAAAGGGAAAAGTTATTGCAGCATTTGGGTAGCAGACAGGAGGCTAAGGTGTATGGACTGAGTGAAGCTAGAAAGGATAATAGCTTGAGATTGTGAAAGGAGAATGATGGCGAGCCAGCACTGTACTGGAGTGGAGAGACTGAAGGCGTACAAAAAATAGAAATGAGAGAAGAAAGTAACATATATGTTGTTCTGCGTACTGGTGTTGACTATTGTGCTTTCATAGATTGCAGGTGTACAACCATCACTCATAGCATATAACCAAAATACGTAGTCTAAGTCCTGATCTATTACTCCTTGAGGTTCTTTAATTGAAGGAAATTCACTATAGAACATAAGAAATATTTATTCGCATTAACCAAATTATCAGACAGTAGAGAAACACTCGTGTTAAAGTCCCCAGCCTTTTAGAAGCAGATACAGGAAACAGGATATGGGATTTAGCATGCTGAGTGGCCAGAAACACTACATTTGTTTAGACAACATGAAAAATAACAG
This sequence comes from Penelope pileata, assembly GCA_013396635.1. Classification (NCBI taxonomy): domain Eukaryota; kingdom Metazoa; phylum Chordata; class Aves; order Galliformes; family Cracidae; genus Penelope; species Penelope pileata. Next base: position 292,384 of record WBMW01000139.1, read on the forward strand.
CAGAATAGACTTCTCACAGTGCTGAGTATCTCAAAGGATTAAAAACAAGGATCATCTTTCTGCAATAACACATCTGCAGGTGCAGGTGGAGGAGGTCTTTCAGTGGAATTCACAGAGCAGATTTTTCTCAACTATGGGCAATGCAAGAGTGTATGTTTTAAATGTCAGATGGACTTCCATGATTTTCAGGTAGCCTAGGCTTGGATTAGCCTGCCATCACCTATTTCTATGCCAGCAAGATTCACTTAACTGCTTGTTCTTGAAAAGTTAGGCTTCAAAACTACTGCTGATGTCTTGTGTGGCTGAGGTGCTACCTGGAACATGAAGTTAGCCTCACTCACCTTTTTTTGTCTTTTCAGAGAGAACTTCATGGAACTTATATTTAACTTTATAAGACTTTGATGCTGTAGGACTACTGTTAGCAGATTTTTGTCTTTGAATGATCATTTTCATGTATTTATTTTCCATCTGATTTTATTTAAAAAAAAAAATCAGATAAAATTGTGGTCATCTCAGTACATTTTTATTAAAATAAAAGATAAATAGAAATATCTGAGCTAAATATTTTTATGAAAATATTTTCTGGTATTTAGTTCAGACAACACAACTTTGCAGCATTGTGCTAAAGAATAAGAATTTGAAAAACAACTTGAAATTTTCTGTTTCAGTTGATCAGTATGAAAGGAATATCAAATTGCATAAACAAGAACAGTAATTTTGTCTAACAAACACATAAAACCATGGAAATAATTCTTCAGTTTGCTGTCTACGCTTTCTATTTTACTGTTAATTGAGGAAGATATCATTGCTTTTTAATATATACATAGGGCTTATGAAAAAGCTATTTTTTCTGCAGACAGTCTTCTGAGTACACTTGTTAAAATTAAGGAATTAAATCATTGCTAAAATTGGTAAATCTTTTACTGAGTAACTTCAGAAGCTTGAGTTACACTTTCAATTAATTTGAGTGTTTTGGCTATTATTTAACTAACTAGCCAATCCAAATGATGTCAAATGCTGAGCAATCATTGAGCTCAACATGATTCCTGTCCTTCAGAGCCTGCTGTTTTATAAACATACAAATTCGACAGGTGAGCCACAGTAAGGTGCATCTGGATCTAAATCTCACCTGTGACCTCAGAGGTAATATTTAGACCAGCAGTAACAAAGCCTATTGTTACTGAGAATGGAGATGTGGCTTTTTTTACAGAGCGCAAGGTAGCGTAGAGCTGCACAGAGGTTGTTGTTGAAAGTCATTCTGCTATGTTCAGCCATTGCAGTTGATCTGAAATTTTGATCATTGGATCTCTGTCTAGTAGAGTAACGTATAAAATATAGTGCTACAATGCCAAATGTTGTGAGGCATATTAAAGACACTAGCAAACTGGGAGCTCATAGTTTTCTTTTTCTGGTGTATGTGGCTGATAGGCATGTTGTTTTAATGTACTATACTTCTCTAATTAAGTCTCTGCACGACTATGCAACTGTGTAACTGCAATATAATTAATTTTGAAATGTTTAATATAATAAATAGCTCTAATACATGCACTGATTCAGAACACAGCCACCTCCTACACATATATGAAAAAAAAGAAAATTAAGTGTAAAAAAGTCAAATATCCTCAAGCCTGTTCCATTATTTCTCTTCACTGTAGAAAGTTCTACATGGATTTATTCAGACCACAGCATTTTAGGGAATTGGATTGTATTTCTTTTATAGGTAAGCAACATAAAACATAGTAAGAACTACAATCATGGTTAGAATGTCAGTGCACTTCAGTGAGTTACTCACATATCCAAATAGCATATAGTTAAGAAATTCACAATACGATCAGCAGAAAAACCTTAATGCCATCAGTTACAAGAAATTTTGAAGTATGGAAATGAGTCATTTTATCACAAGGAACCACTAGACCTTTAAGGCTGGTCATATTTTTAAGAGGTGAACTGTGCACATCAGTAATTTACCTCAGAGTTGCCTGTGGTAAGGAAGATTTTAAGTGTTTATGATAAATTTCATTAGGAAATACAACAGAATTTAGGCATGAATTTTTCTAGAAGAAATGCAAATGACCTCTATGTGCAACCTAAATTGCCTTATTGAGCAAGCTGTGATGGTGGATTGAATGCTTGCTTAACACTGCCAGCAACCTAAAGGAAACATCACATACTGCTTTATCACCAACTGTAGACATGCAAAGGTTTTTCTCATACTGCTAGGCTTTTCTAGCAGAATATACTGCAGGAAGTTACCAACTTTGAAATCTAGTACATGCAAAAAACCTGTAGTAAAACATCGACGTGCAAAAAGTAAAAAAAAAAAAAAAAAAAAAAAAGGAAAAAGAAGGGGAAAAAAAAAAAAAAAAAGGATAAAGCAGTGGCAGAAAGAAAGAAAGAAAGAAAGGAAATTTAAGAGTCTGAGTGGCATGGATGTGAGTTTTTCAAATTTCTTAACAGTCTACAAGGCAAGCTACTGAGAAATATTGAGCCCAGCAACAGAGACAACATGGCTGCATGAAAGAGGACGTTTTAGTCACTAGTCTGAAATGTTTCCCCCAGTGTTCAGTCTGCAGCTTTGACTGTTTGATGTGCCACTGGGAGGGATTCCTGTCTTGTATTACTGCCGTCTCCTGAAGAATTATCCAGACTGATAGTATTACAGAAAAACGACTTTTAACATTATTTACAAAGAACAAAATACTAACTCCAGCACACTATGAGGAAGACGATTCCTTATATTGCCTTTTAATTTGGACTCTACACTCTATGATGCAAGTACCACCTTTTTGGAATCAGGGAATGGCTTGGAAGGGACCTTAAAGATCCTACATAGTAACATAATCAGTGATGACCTTGAAGATTCCAGATGCCCTAATAATGCAAGTAGCCATACCATGAAGGAATAATTCTCAAATTTGACTTTAAAAAGGGAGAAAGGACTCAGAATCTACTTAAAAGCTTTAACAGGAAAAAAGAAAACAACATCAAAAAACCCCCACATTTTTCTGTATGCAGCTGAAAGATTTTCTCTCTCTTCCATGCTACACAGTAGTTGTTTGGTACACATCATGCTCAGATTTGTCTTACTAGGGAGGGTTATCCATAGTAAAGAACAATATGGGATGGCAAAGACATGCAAGATGTTCTCTGCTCCTCTGTTCACAAGATTGCAGATCACTTCAGCTGTGATTTCCTATTTGTTCTCCTACAACTCTGGTTGCCCTGGTGGCTAAGAAGGCCAATGGGATCCTGGGGTCCATTAAAAAGAGTATTGCCAGCAGGTCGAGGGAGGTGATCCTCCCCCTCTACTCTGCCCTGGTCAGGCCTCATCTGGAGTACTGTGTCCAGTTCTGGGCTCCCCTGTATAAGAAAGACAGGGACCTCCTGGAAAGAGTGCAGCGGAGGGCCACAAAGATGATCAAGGGCCTGGAGCATCTCCCCTATGAGGAGAGGCTCAGTAATCTGGGTCTGTTCAGCCTGGAGAAAAGAAGGCTGAGAGGGGACCTGATCCATGTTTATAAGTATCTTAGTTGCGGGAGGCAAATGGAGGTGGGGAACCTCTTTTCGGTGGTCAGTGGGGACAGGACAAGGGGCAATGGCCTTAAGCTGTAGCACAGGAAGTTCCGCACCAACATGCGGAAGAACTTCTTCACGGTGCGGGTGACGGAGCACTGGAACAGGCTGCCCAGGGAGGTTGTGGAGTCTCCTTCCCTGGAGATATTCAAGACGCGCCTGGACGCCCACCTGTGCAACCTGCTGTAGGGAACCTGCTCTGGCAGGGGGGTTGGACTCGATGATCTCTTGAGGTCCCTTCCAACCCCTGCAATTCTGTGATTCTGTGATTCTGTGAACTCTGGCCTGAGAAATTAATTTGATCTGAAAAGTCAGATGAGTTACTGTGGCTGAGCAACATCATGACTTGCTGGAATATGCTGCAGGAAGGTGTTTCCCTTATTTGATTCATCGATTGTCTAGATGATGAAACAATCAAGTCTTTACAGAGCAACATTGAGTAACATGACCATTGAGTACACAGTTTTCGGTGTAAAATATCACTGGGAGAATCCCACTGTTGTAGCAAAATCACAAATCTCAAAACAGAAGAAAATGCTTGATGACCTTTTTTTCTTGACCTCAGAGGATGTTGAATTGCACAGTTGAAATAAAACACAATTTGGCTGCGTGTTTGAGGTTGTATTAAAACTGGTATTACTCCAGCATTGTTTGTGTACTTGCTACTAAGATAAGAAATGGCAGGCAAAGAAGGTAATTTCTAGAAGAGCTTATTACTGCATATGTAAACAGGAAACGTTTGCAACATAGCGGCACCTTTATGGTTAACATAAAGGTTCAGTGTGCACGGTGAGAAGGACGCAGTTTTGCAACAAGGAGAAAGCCAGCTTCTTCTGGCAGGGCCTGGAGCTTTCAAGGTGAAGAGTTTGTACCATTGACCTTTATTGAAGGTTTGATGTCTCGTATGTTGAAATGTTCAATAGTTCCTATAAGAAGTCTTGCTTCAAATATGATGTTAGAGCATTTTCTGTAAACGGATAAATTGTAGAAGCAATGTAGATTTTATTGGGCTTGAGTTTCCCACTGAAGTTGATTTCAAGTGTAACTATATAGAGTTTTTTTAGAGAATCTTAGAATCCTTCGAGTTGGAAGGGCCCTTTAAAGGCCATCTAGTCCAACTTTCCTTCAGTTAACAGGGACACCTACAGCTGGATCAGGTTGCTCAGAGCCCCATCCAGCCTGACCTTAAATGTCTACAGGGGCTTCCACCACATCTCTGGGAAACCTGTTCCAGTGCTTCACCACCCTTACTGTAAAAAACATTTTCCTTAAATCCAGTCTAAATCTTCTCTCTTTTAATGTGAAACCATTTCCCCTTGTCCTATCACAGCAGACCCTGCTAAAGAGTCTGTCCCCTTATTTCTTGTAGCCTCAGCAGACCTTGCACTTGGCTTTGTTGAGCCTCATGAAGTTCTCCTGGGCCCACTGCTCGAGCCTGTCTCAGTTGGTTTTTCAGTTGGTATTAACAAAAACAAAGCACTAATGACCTTAAATGATAAAATGAAGTTTACCACAATTGACCTGCAGAGGTGAATGCATGCAGAAATATAAGAAGAAAGCATCTGGTAAACTAGGCGAAACAGCATTACCATAGAATATCCTTGAAGACCTTGTACCTTATTTCCACGTGACTACTCTCACAGCCAGTGAATTGAAAAAGGAGTTGTAATCTGGACTGGCTTTTATTCCTGCTGGGATTTCCTGGGTTTAGCCTGCCTGAGCATTCACACTTCTGCTACAGCAGAGAGAAAGCTGTGACTACTACCTGTGTTAACAGTCTAATGGATCATCCAGTTCTGTGATGAAGTGTAATTTCACATTTACTTGGGGGGCTGGTAGGACATGTAAAAGTTCCACCACCGTCACAGCATTCTTGTATGCAGCTGCCAGCTCGAGGCTGTTCTAAGGAGCCACAGAATCAGAATTTGTTTCTTCACTTTTCTTCAGGGAAGGAATTTATTATTGTTTTCAAATAAGTATGGAAGTACAGACTTTAGGAAACCCAAGACCCCAGCAATAATAATTAAAAAAGCTCACAAAACTTGCTATGAGAGCCTAAGGAGCTGTTATTTGAGGTAATTTGGATGCCTCAGGGTAGGGGATCAGACAAAATTTTGTAATACTCCTATTGATTTAGCTGCCCAAACCCCTTTAAAAATCTGGCCTTCAGTCGTGTATACTGTACTGAGCTGTAGTAGTATTTGCAGCCCTCCCATGCATAAGAGCAAGGAACAGAAGAGATGAAGTACCTGCTTTTAAGTTATCCATATGAAATAAGCATGTGAGATAGGTCTTTTTAGTCCAATATTAAAGATTAAATCTGCTTGGAAAAAGCTCCACTCCTGACAAATAATTTTCCTTCTTCAGGCTTGAAAAAATCAGTTCTACCCTTCCTTCCCTAACAGAGCCTAGAATGGGTTGTTATTAGTTTGGTAAAATTCCACTGAAACACATAAATAATATTCAGTAACCTGAAGCCAGATTATGTCCACATGCAATTTCCACCAGAAATAGCATCTTATCAATCTAAAGTGTAACAAGAAACAGCAATTACAACTGCTTTACCAAAAACACTGCAGCAAAGCAGCGGTACCCAATAGACTATCTTAACTACTTGCATTTTTGTTGTATCTATTTTGTCTTCTTTCTCTCTTATCTAATGAAAATAATAGAAATGGTTTAAAAATCCATGACATAAGGAATTTGAAAAAAAAAAATCTGTTTTTGTTTGTCTTTGTGAGGATGTGAGAGATGCAAGTATTCCACGTCTATCATTTCTGCGCTTTTACTGATGTGTGTTCCTTTGTTTAGTGAATGGCTCCTGGATTATGGCTGCTAACAATAAAAACATATTTCTGCCAGGTTACTTTTTATTGCATAAAGCCTTAGATTCACATTGAAGTTATGTAATTTATAAAAGACACATTCTGAATGGACTTGTGTTTTTCATTCCCATTTGGGACTGTTGCTTTCAGTCTATATTTTTTTCTGAAGTTCTATAGGATGCGTAGTTGCGGATGCTGCACTTAACCATATTTCATATCCTTTCCTTCTCACTGCTCTTCCCTTTCTGTTCTACATTACCTTCAGGAAGTGAGTAAATGGTACGGAAAAAAGTTGGATACTGGATTTGAAGATCTTAGCAGTTGCTGCTCTTTGAGAAGCCAGTAAGTCATCAGATATTCAGAGGCATTCTACTGTAAGCCCCAGAGATTCTTCAAGATCTATTCCAAATGCCTCTTTTTCAGTGTTGCCATAGTTGTTAGCTGCTTGCAGTAGTGGCAGCAATCTATTTTCATATACTCAGTATCAAAACATTCATTTGTAAAAAAAATCAGAAAAAAAGGAATTAGAACTCCTCAGATACAGCTGGTATACATTAAATTTCAGCATTTTTCCAGCAGGAAGCTGCACTCATCAGCATTGTTTGCAAGTCTTTAACCTGATTTTACCTTTCTAACAATGTGAGTAACAAAGTGAATAGAGAAAAAGGAAAATTCTTATTTATGCCAAATCAGATTAAAAGTGAATTGACCTTTTTTTTAATGCTTCTTTTAAAGGAATGCATTACAGAAGAGACCTGTAGCAATCTCAGATCAGTGGAGGACAGAGACACTACACTTTGTTTGATTCTGGTGTCATCTGCTCAAGTTTCACTGCAGCATGAGAAGATAAAGCAACTGGAGAAAACTTTAGAGCACAGTGAAAAGAAGATGCAGCAGCTGGTAGCAGACTTCAAGTCCCAGGATATTCTGATTGCTAACATCCCTTAAAAGTATTTACCAAATGGCCACAGTGCCATGACAAATTCCAGAGAAACTTCTGAGAACTGGAATTTTCTTGACTGAAATTACTGAGTTTACAATGTAATGTAAAAGCAGCTGAAGTTCATACAGTTCTCAGAAGGAAAAGTTACAATAAGCACATTTCCCAGCAATAAACAGGACTTCTTCCTCCTTTGTTATATCATTTAGACCAACAAATTTGAAAGCCAAATCAGAAAATGGAGCCGTAATGATAATTTTAATCACATAATTAGCAAGGTATCAATAACCTTGAATGAGGGAGACACAGTATCAGTTAAAATGGAAAGAATGTGGCAGTCACAGTCATTAGAGTGAGTGATGAAAAATAAACAGAATTGCTAGAGTTCAAAGTTACCAAGCAACTGCACATAAAGGAAGAAAACCAAACTCCATGTGTTTCTCTTTGGGAGTGCTAGTTACTGAACTGACTGCAGGGCTATTGCTAAGCAGTGAATTACCCTGGGGATTTTCTTTAGATATGTTCTTGATCTTGTTACTGTTGGTTTTTATTTATTTATTCATTTTTCTGGAAGACGTTTCATTAACACTTGGTAAATGTTTATAGCACTAAAAATTACAACCTATACAAACTGCGTATGGATGATTCCAGTCAAGTGGGCAGATTCCCTAAGGAGGGCAAGATTGCTGTTCCATGGGAAAGCACAAGGTCCTTACTTTCTCTCACATCTGTAGAGGACTGAAAAAGGAAAAGGAGGCACCAAGGAGTGTTCCGCCTTGCTGAGACAGCATGGTGGGAGCAGCCCTGGGGGAGGGAGGATTTTTAAAAGAGAAAGAGAAATTCCAGCGAATCTAGAACCACATTGTGCCTGACCCCTGTACAGCATGCCGATGAGCTGACCAACAGCTCACAAATGAGTCAGTCAGAACTGCAGTCTAAGCACTTTCCTTCTTCTTCCTCAGATGATAAAATCCCACAGGCTGAGCAAAGGTGCAGTCCTGACCACAATTTATCAGCAGCTCAAGAGGGAGGAAGGAGGAGGCATGTCCGTCCTTGCAAAGCAAGGCCTTTGCGTCTGTGCGCAGGGAAGACTTTTGATTCTTGCATGATTATTGTTCTGTGGCACAATTCAAAACATTTTAAAATAAGAAACCATGTTCATACTCTGCAACCTGTATTAGCTTTTGTCTTCACAGATAGCAGTTCTTTTTCCCAGCAGTTGAAATGTAGTCCCTCTCCTAAAAGGATACCAGTCCTATCTGCCAGACATAAGTATATGTAAGTATTTTTTTCAAGTCTATAGCTTCTTTAAGAATCATAACTTATTTTATTTAATGATCTATTTAATCACAGTATGATGGAGATTAATCAGGTAGACTTTGTATCGTTTTAGGGCACATACAGTGAGCAGTGAGCTGTAGGAAGAAGCACAAAAAAGAAATCAAACAAATTAATGGTTCCCATTCATATGGCAGTTAATTCTGTCACACACCAATGAGATGATACATCCATAATATCCACTGGCCCTCTGGACATTGAGGCTGCTGATACTATATAGAATAAAACTTGGGGTTGGGAGAGAAAATATTTATCAGTTTTCCACTAGAGAAATCTGCTGTGACAAAGACTTCACTGTTGAACAAATCACAGCAATTTTGATCTATGTCTGTTTTAAAAAAAAAAACTTCAAAAATGTCTAAAGGCACTCTTTTACTATTTTTATGTTTGTAATTAAATTTTTATTTCTAATTTCAAAATAATTATTTGCTTTGAATTTTATCTTACAGTGTTTCAAAGGGAATTGAAGTACAAATTAAATATTTCACACTTATTAATGCAAAATACTTCAGTTGATCTACTGTGATCTTTCCAGACATGGAAATTTGTTCATGAGGTAGAGAATTCAATTTCTGACAAGCCATAACTAACGTTACGATAGAAAATAGGGTTCATAAACCTGAATAATTAAAAAGATTTATATTCTTGCAAAAAACAAGTAACTTCAGTTACTCACAGAACAAACACCCTAGAGCTATGTGAGAATTTCATAAGTCTATAGGAAAGTAAAAGCCATTACAGAGTCAGCAACTCTCCTTCTGGAGTGATAAAGCGTTTTTTTCAAAGCCAGTGTCATCAGTATATGCACACACTCATATCAATGGCATCCTAGAACCTGCAACTCCATCTGACAGATCTTGCATTGATTTCATTGAGGATCTTCAGTAACAACGACCGAAAATAAGCCAAGTGTACAGAGCAAACAGATCTTTGCCTTCCTATGTACTTTACAAAGATAAACAAGAACTAGGATTCGTATATGTCAGAAAAAGATTATGACTTGTCCAGTGTTACACAGGCAAGCAAGCAGATATGGTGCTGGGGAAAGAGGTCAGTTCTGACATGTTCTGAAAGCCCTGTCTTCCATGTTACCCCCCAGAACTTATCCAGTCATAGGAGATTTGAGGAATTGTTCCTCAAATCAGCTTCTGTCTGCTTTTTGTACAAAACACATGCAAAAATACAAATTCAAAATTTTTAGAACTACTTAATTATTGCAAACCATCACTTAGGTCTTGAGGAAGCAAAGAGATTAAGCATCGTTCCTAAACCCTTTGACTTCAATAAGCATTGAGTCAGTTGCTTTTTGGTATGCATACCCTTTATTGTAAGTGTTTTCTGATGCAAAACAGAGTCTAAGCTGGTTGCATTGCCTGCTTGCATACTAAATTCTGTAGCCCCGTGTAAAAGACAATTTTTTTCTTTATGGTTAGTTACCATATCCAGAGGCATGAGACTTGTTCAAAGTATCTAAAGCAGCTGGACCACATCACACTGCTTTTTAACTAACATCCCATGTACACAATATATGTGAGGGTGTGATCCTGCAAGGAATTTGGTACATCTAAATATCATTCCATCGTTGGAGCTGAATATATTGAAGTTTATTTGGAATATTTATAAGGAAGAAACACCCTACCTACAGAAATACAAAAAGCTCTTGCTATGATTTAGAAACAAAAGGTATGATTTTTAACTGTAATTGCTTCTGCATTCAAAACTAGCATACTATTTGTATTATTTGAGACAATTTCACAAGGATAACTAAATGTATAGTTAACCTGCACAGCCAAAAACAAATAAAAAAAAAAAAACACAAAACAAACCCCTTCATATGAACCACCCCACCAAAAAAGAAAGAAAGAAAGAAAGAAAGAAAGAAAGAAAGAAAGAAAGAAAGAAAGAAAGAAAGAAAGAAAGAAAGAAAAAGAAAAAACCCCAAGCCAAAGGAAAAAATTTAGAAAATATCTACAAAAAATTTCATGAGGAAAGTTAACCTTAGCATTTCTGCATATCTACCACTATTTTATTTCACATGTGGAACACATTATATATGTTTTTCTCTATCTAAAATAAGCAGCTGTTCTGATTTCCCTCTATCCTTAATTATTTAGTTCTTTTTCTATATCTCTTTATATCAATTTCGGAAATGTTTATTGTTGGATGATCTCATCCCATATGTACAGACATGCTAATGACTAGTTTCAACACAAGAAGAAAGAAGACCTCAACTGAAAACATTGCATAAACACAAAAGGATTTGGCAGTAGGTCTTAACTAGAGCTATGTAGCTATGAATGTATTTGGGGGAGGGGGAGGACCGCTTTTCATCAATACTTGGCTAATAATTGGAAAGTTTTTCACATTAATTTCATTCCAAGTTGTTTGCAAGGAACTGAGAGTGTTTTATCAGTGACTAGAGTACTCATGACAACTATTACTCTTGAATTAAAAGGAACAGACGACACCATTTCCCAAAGGGGTGCCTGGATAAATGCTACACTGTGGAGATATATGGGAGAGGAAATTGATATACAGAAATAAAAGAAATAATTATGGTCTAATACTCCAATACTCCCTGGAACTTAGAAGCTGTTGTCTGGGGAAAAAAAAAAAAATGTATTCTCATTAATGTTAAAGGCATATAATGGTTTGCCAGATACATGTGAGGACTATGGAGAAAATAAATGATTAAGCATTTCCTAAGCCTTGAATAAAAAAAAAATGTTCATTTTTAAAGAACTGTCACTGAAAGCAGATGTTTGTATAATGATGCAAGTAGTCTTGCGCTGTACTATGTTTTTTCTAAATCATGTTTTTTCTAACATTGTGAGTATATTTCAGCTATGAGAAAACAGAACAAAAGTAACACAGGAAGGAAGAAGAGACCAAATAATTTATTTGTTCTTCTTCGTGACGTGTGTGAAATGAACTCTTTGTTTATAAAAAAAATAGATTCATACTGGTGGACTTCTGCTCACCACTGATAATACGTATTTTGCTACATTATTTGTTCATATATATTTATTTCTATTAAAGTCAATGGGTCTTGACGTTAGGAGTTTCAAAGCTGATGCAAAACCATCCCTTTTTAATTCCCATTCTCTGGATCCAGTTCATGGAGCACAGGAAAGATAAAACATATGTACTTGGGATATGGTAACAGTACTTTTACTGGAAGAGAGGGTTATATATATTTTTTTTGGTGGAGTGGTGGGGTTCAGCTTCCTGCAAAGAAGACACATGACTCAAGAAGAAGTTCTCATAAACCTGCCTAGATTAGGGGAAGTCTCTGAAGCCTTAACTGCCCTTTCCAGCCAGGGCTCCATTCTCCACACTCCGCAGCCAGTGGCCCACAAGCTCCATTTAAGCTCAGGCCCAGGTGCCCTGCTCCTCGTCTGAGCTAAATCCTCACCAGGACTCTGCTCAGGCCTTTCCTGGACTTGCAGCCTGGACTTGCCATGTTGACACCAGACTTGACTCATTATCTTGCACTTGTTTAATTATTGCTAGATTCTCGATGGTCCCTGTTGTCATCACCAGCTCTGCCCTGCTCACATTGCTTAGCTATGTCAGGCTACACCTTTTTGGGATGAGCACCCTTGGCTCCCATTGCACTGCCTGTTGTGGAGCAGGCCCACTCTTGCTGTTCCCTGACAGGAAAGTCGGTCCGTAGACCTAAGGCGCAGAATAGTTAACCATACAGGCTGCCCAGGGAGGTTGTGGAGTCTCCTTCCCTGGAGATATTCAAGACCCTCCTGGACGCCTATCTGGGCAACCTGCACTAGAGAACCTGCTTTGGCAGGGGGGTTGGACTCAATGATCTCTCGAGGTCCCTTCCAACCACCACGATTCTGTGATTCTGTGATTCTGTGATAAGTCTTTACAGCACATCTTATAGAGAGAAATTAGTTATGAACACAGTAATAGCAGTATTTCTGTAAGAATGCTTTATCCATGCACCTTTAGAAAGCCGTAGGGGTGAAAAGGAGACTGAAACAAGAACTCTGTGCCAGAAGAAGTGGGATTAGAGGTCAAGAAACAATCTTTGTGGCCTCTTTATGATTTGGAATACTGATATTCGCTGAGAGGAAGCAAGGCAGCAGTCTTAGAGAAAGATGGCAATCTGGCTTGGAAATGGCATGGGAAAAGGAATACGTTTTTGAATGCCTTTGCCTTTTTTGGTTAAGGGAGGTGAATCTTAAATCGTTAGCCCTCCTTGAAGTTATGCGTAGGGAGAAGACTACAGGAGGAGGAGGTAGCAGCTACCTTAGATAACAGAAACAAAGGAAGTAAAATCATCTCAAAGGAGGTAAATGTCAGCTTAGTCTAAGAAAAAGATAAAGAAACTGATGTGCTAAACAGCCAAGGAACTGCAAAACAGTATTTTTAAAGAGTTTTTTTTTTTCCTTCAAATTTTGCCTGTCACTATATCTAACTGAGAAGTCTGAAATAAAAGCTAGCATCTCATTTCCACAGTCATGGTGGAAATGGTGGAAATGAAAAAGAGCACTTCTAATTTAAATTGCCCTGATGTGTCTGAAAAATAGGAAGGCTGGCATTCATACAAATTGCAGGGACTTGAGAGCTGGCAAGATAAAGTCTTGAATACAGGCTGTCTCCCAGTCTATTTCCAACTTCTTTTAAGGACTTGTATTCTCTTCTGTATGTGTTTGCAATAATTTTCTGTAAGTGTAGTCTCCTCACTGTTCTGTGTACAAAAGTAGGCATCTCTTGTGACACTGCAAAAGCCGTAGCTGATGGAGCAGCTTAACGCACGCACAGTTCAGGCAGCTTTATTCCTCCTTTTTCTTCAAAGCAAGCATCGCCTAAGAAAGTTACAATTCTATTTCTAAGTCATTGAAATAACTGAAGATGTGGGTAGAAGCTTTATGGAGACTTCCAATAGCTGCGAAGTTTAATTTTAAATGACTTAAATGTGCAAAAGATTTTGAAAGTTCTGCACCTAAATCTTTAGGTACCCCAATACCCTTAAACATCAATATAGGCTTTCAGGGACACCCTTCCAGTAAGTAATAAGCTCTCTTTGTAGAACAAAACTAATTTATTTCTGCTGTTTATTTATTGCACGCTCTTACAAAAAATTTAAACAGCAAATTGGTCGTTTCAAGTAATAGTGTAGGGAAACCAAAGAAGTTGGTGTAAGTGCTATAATCTCTGTCAGTTTTTGTAGAAAATAAAAAATATATTCTTCACTGGTGGTTTAATATCCAAGTATTTAAGCATAGTTATCAAATACAATTGATCTAAACATGCACATTAGTTACATTAGTCAGCAATACTCTTGCAATTCACAGAAGATCTTGTGTCCCTGTAAACTTCTCCTTCCATGAACCTCACAAAGTCACACTTCTGGCATATTTTGTATTTTAAACTTACAGATATTAAAGGAATATTAACAGTATTTGGAGTGAACTATCATTTCTCAGCTCACACTGTGCTGTGTTTGAAGTTATTTTCACTTCTGTCACTACTGATATGCATTTCAATTGCACACAGCAGTGTCAATTAAGACACTCTCGTCTTGGCTACATGTCTTACAAGGCAATAGGTTCCTCTTACTTCTTTGCCTAAAGCATGAGAATTTCCAAGCAGCTTTCATCCTCAAAAGGCCACCTCACCCCTCATGTTGACAACATTTACTACATATTCACTGTGCATTTCCCAACAGAGAATGAGGCCAAATTCTTTGACCTTTCCTTTACCTTTTGCAGTAGTTTCGTTCCATTGACTGTGGTTATTTCTGCCTAGCCAGATTCTCTACAACTCTCTGTGAAACCACTTTTATAGCACATTTAGAAATGGCATTGCTTACTCACTCATTAACTTCTCAAACAGTCACAATCCAAGAATCAAGTCTGGTAGCCATGACTTTAAACATAAACCTTTGTGATTATTTCTCTACTCCCTCCCCTTTCCCACCCATCCCCTGGACTTCTATGGAAAACATTTTGGTCGCACAATGTGAAGCCAGCAGCTGTCTCATGCTGATTTCTGTATGTGGTTATGAACTCTTCGTACTGAAAAGGACACAGAAGCACTGGAAGAGGTTCATGGGACAGCAAAACAGACATCAATGAACAAGAGTGGTGTGGAAGAAAGAACATGTGTATTGGATCTGTGCCTTTTGGAGAAGGCTGAGGAGGAACCAGACAGAGGTCAAAAAAATCATTAGCGACAGAGAAGAGGCATGCAGTGAATGACTGTTTGTTGCCTCTTCAAATACAAGTATTAGGAGACATGATAAAACTAATGTCTGGCAGGTTCAGATAAAAAAAAAAAAAAGTATGTAAATTCTTGCCACAGGAAGCAGGTAATTATGACATTTTTCATCTATTCAAAAAAGGACCATGCAAATTCAATGGCAGAAAAAACCAGCAAAGGCTATTAAGTGTACTGCTTCTGACTCAGGTAGTCCTTGGAGTGCCAGTTACTGGAGGCTGTGACTTTTCCAGGAAAGCATTATTAGTAAGCGATGTCAGTGTTCCCTCTTCTTTTAGGCATTCAGTGTTGGCAGCTACTTCCTCCACACTTCACTAATCCAGTTGTTTTTATGCATCTCTGTACATTTTGAGAAGACAATAGTAAGTCCACTTATTGCTCCCATTTTTTAAAATTTTTGCAATTTTGATCAGATCTTGTCACGGTGATTGCAGCACTCCACCACTAGGGGTACACTGAACAGTACATTCCCTTCCATACAGTGGGGTTACCCAACGTGCAGGTGTGATTCACTCTGGCCTTTTGCCATTGGCCATCCTTACCCTCCAGGATAATCAGGAAGCCTGCATTTCTCTACCCCCTTTTGCTATACTGCAATTATACTCTATAGCAAAATCGGGGGATGAGCCTCACAGACAAGACTTGTCAGATGTGTAAGAACTTCCCTTTATAATAAATCAAGTTGAATTTCTTTAGAGTTTTTTTTTCTAACCTATTTCAAGGATATTTGAAGAATTTCATGCACAAAGTCATTTCTTCAAACTTATTACACAAAGGTTAGCTCTTGTTTGCAGTAGGATGCAGCCAGAATATGCTTCCTTACCTCTTGTTGGCAGCTTCCCATTCAGTCCTATTAAACTTGTAATTTATTGACCTATTGACCATAGTAATTTAATCTGCCACGGAAGTTTACTGAGTACCTTTACAATGAACAGAAAGATGGCTTTGTGACTGAACAATTGTCAGCAGAAAGTTCTGCCTGTCAGTGGTACTGATTTGACCTGAGAGCTTAACTGGAGCCTTGGGTCTGAAGGGCAGAGGAAGGGCTTTAGGGTTGGATCCAACAGAGCAACAGCTGCAGAAGTATGCAAGGTGTCTTAACCAAATGGAGCCTTGAGCACTGCCCATACAAACTCATCGCGAAGCAGAGTGCAAACCCACAGTGGAGACACGATTCCTACTGAGTTTCCCTGCAAAATGCTAAAGGGAGGTTCCTCAAACTGTGTTCAAGGTGACTGGATAGGGTGCAGGCATTTCAAGCAACGTAGACTCATACAATCATAGAATGGTGTGGGTAGGAAGAGACCTTAGAGGTCACCTAACTCCAGTTCCTCTGGTGTGGGCAGGGCTGTCACCCACCAGCTCAGGCTGCCCAGGGCCCATCCAACCTGGCCTTGAGCACCTCCAGGGTTGGGGCACCCACAGCTCTCTGGGCAGCTGTGCTAGGGCCTCATCACCCTCTGAGTGATGAATTTCTTTCTAGCATCTAAGCTAGATTTCCCCTCTTTTAGTTTAAAAACATTCCCTCTTGTCCTATCACTATTAGACTGTCTAAAAAGTCTGTCTCCCTCCAAATATTAAGCTCCTTTAAGTACTGGAAGGCCACAATGAGGTCTCCTTGGAGCCTTCTCTTCTCCAGGCTGAACAAGCCCGGCTCCCTCAACCTTTCTTCATAGGAGAGGTGCTCCAGCCCTCTGATGGTCTTTGTGGCCCTTCTCTGGACCTGTTTCAACAGCTCTGCACCCTTCTTGTGCTGGGGGCCTCAGGCCTGGACGCAGCACTTCAGGGGGGACCTCATGAGGGCAGAGTAGAAGTGGACAATCCCCTCCCTAGCCCTGCTGGCCATCCCTCTTTTGATGCAGACCAGTACATGCATGCCAGTAAGCCATCACATAGGCAGAATTATAGCCTAACTATATACTAAAAGGGATACTTGCTTACCTAAGTTCTGTGCTTTGATACTTCAGCAGTGAATCCTACATTTAAAGTTATGTAAGTTTTGTGCAGCAACTCAGTCATGGCTTTCCCATTTTTCAAACTTTATTTGCTGTCTAAGAACACAGTAATCAAGCTGACCGCTTTCATCCCCCTAAGATATGAGGAAAAAAACACACCAGCTAACTGGCTTTAAAGGGCAAAGCATTCATTTACCTGCTGGAGCGAAAGCCAGAAAAGCTTCCTTACAATTTTTGCTTCTGTAAGGGATGAATTATTTTTTCATATTCATGTGAGATAATTAAAAAGTAGTAGCCTTCTTTTTATACATCCAATGAGAGGGGTGCAAAGGAATTTCCAAAAGATCAAGTCAGACTAAGAACAAGCTCCAGAATTCTAACTTTGACCCTCCTTCTCAGACTAACAAGAAACACAGAAAAGCCTTCTCACATGCAGATTATTCTGTTCCTTTGAAATAGAAATCTAAACAAACATAGCAAAGCTGCACCACCATTTATAGGTGCTGTTTTAGGATTCTAAAAGTAGCTGCAAGCAGAGCCTCTAACACAGGCATATTCCCTACAGGATAGAAGCAAAATTCCTTTGCTATCCTCACAAATTATCTTGTGCCTTGGAGTAACCTCCTCCTCTGTGGGACTCTTTTTCAGCCTTGCTATGCTGTTGAGACACCCACCCATGGGAAACTGTGATTAAAACCCTCCTTCTAACACATTGTGGGAAGAGTCCTTTCAGTCGCTGCCATGGCTACAATACATAGGCCAAGGTCATTGTTTGTTATGGTTGTAGCTGTGCTGAGCCTTTTTTTTTTTTTTTTTTTTAAACCAACAGCTGTTGCGTATCAGTGAAATTAAATCGTTTGAAGCAGATATAAAGTATAGGATTATTCTAATTCAGGTGAATTTTGCTGGAAAGCGACATCTCAGTCCTGTATGGAGATATTTTTATCTTCTCTGTGGGCCAGTCCCTGATCTTCATTACCATGATACTTGAAATACAGAGTAATGCCTTTAGTTTTTCTGCACCATTAATCAAGAAATCAGCTTGTGCTGCTGTAGTTTATGCTGCATCTCCTTACCGGTATAGTATAATTTTATATGGATAATTTGAAACAAACTGACTGTTAGAGAAGTGACTTAATCATGCACAATTGCAAACTTCGCCATGTTTTAGAGATGCATTTTCTAAAACCAATGACATTGCTGCCAATCTGTACATGTGCTTTATTTAAGTTGTATTATCCTCTGACTTAATCAGATTTATTCTGGGTGGATTTGGTATGAAGCATTCACAAGCAATTTGCAAAACAAGATCAACAAACAGACATGGTGTAAAAAAATAACGACTGTACTCTTTCTAACTCCAAAGCTGATTTGGCTTTTTTGTAAAAATGTAAAAAATTAAATGTAAAAAAGTTACTTCAAAGTATCTGAGAAAATCTGTCCTGTATGTTAAAGGAGGCTTCTCTGCTAAGGACCAATTACAGACATCTGGTTAAACTACAGCTTAGGAAGCAAAGACTTTATCCAGTGCTACCCTCCTTTTATTCAGCCCCTAGCAGAGGTAAACCCAATTCCCTGTGAACATTAAAGCAGATTCTGGTTTGCTTTCTTGTATGTGTTCTGGGATTATTTTCTTAAGTAACTCTCAAGTGTTTATATTTGTTAATACTGGTGCAGCAGTCCAGCAAGGTTTTAATACAAGGCAGAAACCCAGACTGTAAATGGAGTAACACTGGATAAGACATTATCTTTGGGTTAGTCCTTCCTAAACATAAAACTGAGAACTAAAGTATAAAAAAACACAGTCATGTAATTGTTCTGCATTTTATTTACTTGCTGCTTCTAAAAGCTACTTTTCACGTGTATCTTTCTGAAATACATGATGATAGTTATGGACAGGTGTTTATCACAAAAAGGAACAGAATGTGGCACTCAGGGATGTGGCTCAGTGTGCATGGTGGGGATGGGCTGGGGTTGGACTTGGTGATCTTGGAGGTCTTTACCAACCTTAATGATTCTACAATCCCATGAGTAAAAGTATTGCCAACATGTCTATTCCACTGCAGAGGATTATCAGTAATTCAGCTTTCAAAATGGTGTATAACAACATTTTGCATCTCTAGATCAAATATCATTAAATAATATCCATTTCTGTAAAACATACATATATGTGCTCACATCTAAGCAAAACTGTGCTTATGGTCCATTTCATAGGGACAGTCACCTAATACATGATCTCAAATGCATCTGTGACCTTAGCAAAACCTTACAGCTCAGGCTCTTTACTTTCTGTTTCCTTTCCAGCAGTGTTGACAGTTAGCCAAGAGAACAGACAGAATCTCTATTTTGATATATACTGAAAGGTTTATTAAGTACATCACTTTTCCAGTGTTGAATTACTGTTCAGTTTCAGAAAAGCATATGGAATAGAATGCTTTAGAAAGAATCTCTAAATATTAATTGCCTCTTTAGTCTTAAGTCTTAGCACATTCCAGTATTTCTGAAGGTAAGCAGACTATTTGCTAGTAGGGAGAATAGTAGGGAGAATGCTGAATGACAAATTCTTGGGTAAAATTATTTACAGAAAGATAGGAAATGAGTCAGGATCTCAGGAAAAAGTAGCTGTCTTACAGGCATCTGAAAAAATGTCCAAATCCTTTTTTTATTTCAGATGGACAAAGCAAGGGGAAATATCAATAGGAGTTACAAATCACAAATTCCCAACTTCCTTCTTAGCTGCATACCAGCTTTGTCTTAAATTTGTAGTGCTAGGCACCAACAAGTAAAACAGGCAAAGGAGAGAAATTATTTGGCTTTATCCTGTATATTAACAAATCCTTGATGCAGACACTGAATAGAACTTGAATAAGTAATTTGCTCTGCTTCTAAAATTCTTTAAAAATATCAGTAGCACTGCATAGAAAACGTTTATGAAAGCTGCTTCAGAAATTTCTATGTTATGCAGAATGCATTTTCACATGCTAAGCAGAATAAGAGAATAGTTGGTATGTAGTGACTACAGTTTTACATGCAAGGAGGAATCTGAAAGATTTCAGGAAAAAAATATTTACTTATTTCTAGGTTTTATCTTTCTAAATAAAATACAGAAAACATGAAGATTTAAAAGAGTGGATTGAGTAGGGAGTAAGTTTGAGAACTAGAGAAACTACAGCTCCACAACTCTTCCATTATCTCTAAGGAAGGTATCCATACAGCAATCACAAGTAACATAGTTTAAACTCGGATATTTCAAAGCAATGGCTTTCTAGCTGAGGGAAAGAAGATCTCGATAGCATCATCCGGTACGTTCTTCTGGGATGACTTGCCATTCACATGTGGCAGTACATGAGATGGATGTCTTCCTGCAGTCTGAACTCCCCCTTTGGTGTCTGAGAGACACTGGAGAGTCTGTGAGACTCTAGCTAAGAACCAATAGGAAAGGCAGCTTTCTAGTCAGGCATTTTAGGGGAATGAAGGACAGGGCTGTGGTTGTTTCACACAGATGGGCAGCTGAGCTCCATCGTGTTGCTTGCTCAATCTCCTCAAGGGAAGAGAAGGATAAAATATGATGGAAAAGGGCTCAAAGGTTGACATAAGGACAGGGAGATCACTCTCCAATTACTGTTATGGGCAAAACAGACTCAGTGTACAGAGATTAATGTGATTTATTGTCTCATAATAACAGATCAGAGCAGTCAGAACTAAAGGCAAACTAAACCCACCTTCTTCCCACTCACCTCCTTCTACCTTCTAGCCCCAAGCAACACAAGGGACTGGGGAATGGGGGCTGTGGTCAGTCTGTGGGAATAGAATGTAGTTTTTGCATTATGACTTACAAAATAAGTACAAAGTACATTGTTGTTTTTGTATTAGGGCTAACAAAAATAAGTGCAATGTATATTGTGGTATGTTAAAACTGAATGCATTTACAAGGGAGAATCAATCTTGAAGACTGCTAAGATAAGGAATGCAGCTGCTAAGGAGGATCGGCCTTGAAGACTGGTAAGATAGCAACATTGGTACACGAATGGACAATACTTAAGTAAACTAGTGGAAAATTAATGACTGCAAGCATTAAGCAGCAGAATCATAAATTAGTGAAGTTGAAAGACAGATACATAGGAAGAAAACCAGAGAGGAGAAGTTAAGGGTCAGTAATACATTAGCAACATCGATGTTTATTTAGCCAGTGTCTATCTTTAGTTAGCATCAGGTAGATTGTGAACCTGAAGTACTCATCCAATGAGGAACCAGGGGAGGAAGGGGGGCATCAGGTAATAGGGCATAAAAGATGTGAAACTGTTTATGCAGGTGCACTCCTGCTTGCAGGACGCCCACCATTGCAATTGCCAATAAAACTGCTTTCATCAGAGACACCGTCCTGGCAAATTATTGACATATTTCTGACAAGTCCACAACATTTCATCTCTGCTGCTCCTCTGTGCTCACTCTGCCCCTCCTCCACATGGGTCCTTTGCACGGATGCTGTCCTTCCTGAACTGACCCTGTGTGGGCTTCCCACAGCTGCAGCTCTCCAGGCACTGTCCCACAGGGCCCACCCTCCAGGCACTGCTCCAGCACAGACCCCACACGTGGCAGCTCCCCAAGAGCTCCTGCTCCACCACAGGCTCCTCTCCATGGCTGCAGCTCAGCCCGGGGCTGCTCCTGCGGGGGCTCTCCATGGCTGCGGCCTCCTCCAGGCCTCAGCCACTGCCGCACCGTGGGCTCCTCCGTGGCTGCACGTGGAGATCTGCTCTATGTGGTGCCCGTGGGCTGCAGGGGGACAGCCTGCTCCTCCATGGGCCTCTGCTGGGCTGCAGGGAGCTGCTGCTCCAGCCTGGAGCACCTCCTGCCTCCTCCTGCACTGACCTTGGTGCCTGCAGGGCTGCTTCTCTCCCATATCTCACTCCTCTCTCCCAGCTGCTGTTGCACAGCATTTTCCCTCCCTTCAATCTGCTCTCCCAGAGCACCCCCAGCATTGCTCGTGGCTCAGCTCTGGCAGCAGCGGGTCCCTGTTGGAGCAGCTGGAGCTGGCTCTGCTCTAATATGGGAAGTGCTGGGCTCTGCTCACAGAGGCCTCCCTGAAGCACCCTGGCCAGATAAGCCCAATATAAGGAGAATACTGAGAATGCCTTTGATGATGATGCATTATTTGCTAATGTGAGCAAAGTGAAAGAATAATTTTTAGGCTGTTTTTTGTTTTTCTAAACAAGTCAGAGGAACAAGAAAATTGACACAAAGGGCTTGGTGACATAAAACATTGGACCAGATTATCCAGATTGTATAACTTAGTTTTAAAAAAAAAAAAAAAGCCTATCCACATTTGTTCATGCTTCCAAGTATTACTCTGGTAGCAGTATCATTGTAGGAATTGCAGAATGGAAAAGCTGGTCAGTTTCCCCATGTGGAGAAGCTTACATCTTACATGCTATAGAAAGTAACTGCTTTTAAGGCCTTCTTCTAGATTTGGAAAATAGAAAAGGTTTTGATCTTTTTCAATTAAATTATTGTAATTTGTCTTAATAGCTGGCCTTTTAACAGTATTTAGGTCCAGCCTGACATCTTTATTTCCATTTTAGCAGGCCAACTTATAGCTCCACAGACCATAAATCTGTTCAGTTAAATCAGTGGAGAAACATGTCTTTCTCTTAGCCCCAGGAGAGCGCCCATATCCACAGCTCTAGAGCATCATTCTCTCTACAAAGCAAGCTCTTTGAAAAGTTGACGATTCCCTGACCGTTTGATTTCTGGGAGAAATGGAGGAAGACAGCCTGGCTGAACAGACTAAGTTTCTTTACACAGATTGAGCATGGATTGAGATATATTTGGAATAAGAACAGCACGTCAATCACATCTCACTTAGAGAGGTCTTTTCCCCTGAGCGCCTATAACTTATTTTTATTGTAATCCTCACATACCCACATTTTAGGAAAAGCAGCCAGTTCAAAGGGCAGTCCAAGCTTTAAAGAAGAATACATGCCTAATATACGAAGAAATATATGCACTAAGAAAAATATACACAGATGAATAATTGATTCTTTTTTTCTGCACAGTTTTTCTTAGGTTAAATTACTAAGAGTTTATTTGCTGCTGCTCTCCAAAAGCAGCATCAATTGACTTACGTGCATATTTAAATTCACAGCTACTCTTGCATAAAAATATCTCTGACTTCGATTGTGACAGAATAGTTCATCAGATCAATCTCTTCTTTTTTAGTTCATAGATTGAATGATGATCAAAAACCGAATAGCCAGCTAGTATTGTTACAGTACCGTTTGGTGTGAGACCTTGTGTCCTTGCGCATAATTTTTTGCCTATACTTGAAATGACATATACAGATATATACAGAAAGATTAATCTCCTCCTAGACTTTCCTCGAGTAGTCTCATGATTTTAGGACTTCTTTTAAAGCAATTTAATAATCTTTCAAGGTGCTAATTGCTGTTCCGAGTTTTTAGTATGACTATTTCCTTAATTACCATTAATGTACCATTAATGACCTACTTCTTGGTTGTTTATAAATGTTGGCTTAATAACATCCTGTGAAGTTAGTTGGTAGTCTTAATTGAAAGTGGAATTGGAGAGGGAGGGGGGTAGGAAAGCATTAAAGCTGAAATTCATTTGGAATTTACAGCTTTATGGACTTCAAATGTGATTTTTCAGCAAGTTGAGCACACAGCTAAATGTGTAGCTGAATGTTTGGAATGTTTAGCATCTTTGCATAACTTTTTTGAAAAGACCAAATACAAAAGTTATTGTTCAAGTTAACTGCAGATCAGATCTTTAAATTTAGCTCCCAGAATGCAAGAAATGCATAGTATCTGTCTGGGAAGATGTGACTTGGCCAGTACCATACACCGTTTTAGTAAAAGACGCAAAAATAAAATCTTGTTATTCAAAATGTCATTCATTTGCCTTGAGTATAAAGCTATCTTCTTTTTCTTGTGTTTTTTCTAGCTTTATTTGTTACCCATCTTTGATTACACACAGTATGTTATACAGAAAGATTCTGTATTTCTTACAGCTTGAAAGACTAAAACAAGTATACAATAATAACAATGTAAATGCTGAATAAATGTTTCATATCTTGGAATTTTTAGCTTTGGATAGAATTTATAGAGTCCTGCTGTTTGGCAAGACATTCATTATTGGAAAATATTCGAAAATTTACTGTAGTCTATGGATTATTACCAACACATAATGTTTTGATAATTCAGTTTGAATGCACTTAAGCCAACACCTCTACTCCTATTATGTATGATTTCCAAATACTGAAAATACTGATTTTACTTATATTTGTATGCAAATGTAATTGCATGGAGCCAAAGTCCCTGTCTCTGAAATACCTATTTACATCAAATATTTTAGAAACTCTGCTCCTAAAGATGATGTAATAGGTTACATTGTTCTTTCAGCCATGCAGCTGAAATGCCAATGTTATCATTACTTTGTAATTTAATCAATGTGAAGGAATAAGAAATAAAAGAATCAGCTTATCAACAAATCCATTCAAGAGTTCAGCAAATGCAAAGATTTTTATCATCATGTGAACTTTCAGGCTTTCAGGCTACAGGATTGATCAAAATGGGTACAGCTTTCATTTTGATGATCAGTTGCTGTTGAAATTTCTCTTCAACAGAGGTTACTTCAATCTCCAAATTCTCACCAGGCGGAAACCTGTAAGCCAAATCAAAATAAAATCTCTCATTTTCAGGTCCATTTGATCTATTACCTGTACCTTTTACAAAGTTCGTTGGTGATACTTACTGAGTAGGCACTCCTTTGAAATTGGATAATTTTCATGTGTAATCCTAGTTTAATTAGAAGTGCTACAGGTACCAGAATCTTTCCATCTTTGAATCTACAGCATGTCCATTTTTCCCACAGTCATTTTGTTCTGGTTTTAGCTGGCACAGTGTTATTTTCTTCATTGTGTCTGGCACAATCTTATGTTTTGGCTTTGGGAAAAAAATGGTGTTGATAGCACACAGATGTTTTAGTTGTTGCTGAACAGTGCTGTACAGAGCCAAGGGTATTTCAGTTTCTTATGCTGCCCTGCCAGTGAGGGGCTGGAGAGGCACAGAGAGCTGGGAGAGGACAGAACCAAGACAGATGACCCAAATGGCCAAAGGGATGTTTGGTGTCACACAAAAATTGTAAAACTGTGAGGAATTGGCCAGCGGGCAGCCACTGCTCATGGACTGATTAAGCATCAGTTGTAGGGTGGTGAACAATTCCATTGTGCATCACTTGTTTTGTAAATACATAGATCTATATTATTATCTTTACTATTATTATTTTCCTTTTCTCTTCCTTTTCTGTCTTAGTAAATAGTTTAGACCTCATGAGTTCCACTTTGTTTTTTTCCCAATTCAGTCTCCTATCCCACAACACAAGCCAGAAAGCTGCGTAAACCAGCTAATGATCCCCACAACTGCACATAGCTTAAAAGTGGCAGTGGGTTGGGAAGTGGGAAGTGGGCTATGCTGTATTTCTTACTGACATAAAGAAGTACAAATACAGCTTCTTATTACTTATTATATTCTTTCAGTATGACAGTAGCATTTGAGGACTTCCCCAGGATTGTCTGTGCACAGAAATACTTGTGGTTCAGCCTTAGACAAGATATATCAAGAGACTAACTACCAGAACCACTAAGAGAAGTTAAAAAGTCATAGCAAAGATATGATATCTAATTGTTTTATAGCCAACTGCTGATTATCTTAAGGTACTTATAAAGTTCCAATTAGCTTAATTTTTTTTACTGCACCTTTCTGTCAATCAATAACTGTGTCTGTGCAGACTTTGCCAATACAATAACACACGCAGAAGCCCAGACTGTATCATCACTCTGTTACGGAGCTGTTAAAGGCCTTCTCTTGTCAGCAATGGCTGTCAAAGAGACTAAGCTCTTTGACAGATAACTAATTAAAAGATGCTTATCTATGCTTGTTAGAAAAATTCCCCAAAACATTGATGGCAGGTTTAGAAGCTTATTATAGTAACAATAGTACTGTGTGATCTCTGAAATATATGTGAGCACTTAACTCCCATTCGACTGCAGTAGGTTGACTGGAACAGACAGATTCATTTCTCATGCAAGGTAAACCAGGCAAATCTGTGCAGATGGTAAAAATATAAAAAAAGAAAAATAGAAGCGAAAATCCCTTGGGTTCTCTTTGGCCTTCTGCCCATTTAAGAAGAAAGTAACTCTGGCAACATGAATTACCCACAAAATTAAAACATCAAAGTGAACAGAATCCATGATTCACAGCAGATATGGCTTAATGTTTTATTATGCTTTTATCTTCTCTCAAGACTACAAGGCATTGTGCTTTTGGAATTAGGATACCCTGGACTCAAAAAAGGAAACATGTTACTCTTCTTGACCTCCAACACAGGAAGTGATTAGAGTGGCATTTGCTTTCAGCAACAAAGCACTGGGTTAAATATGCCCTAGATTAACAGCACAAATCATCTGCTCCAGTTGAAAGTGTTTGGCTTTAGCCAGTAAATAACTGAGCACATTTTCAACATAAAAGAGACTTGAATTGCATTAATTAATTCATGAGACCTCCGCTGAAGAGAATGTGTCCTGTTGATGATGTTCTTGGATGGGAATCAATGCCTTCATTGCATGGACATATTAGCTTTCTAAGTATCAGCACTGTGAGTTTCATTGCTGAGGACACAAAAGATGGCACACAGCTGAGTGAGGTATGCCCAGGCAGCCAGTCACTTGCAATTAACGTACTCTGAATCAAGCTGTCCTTTTGGTATTCTTCAGAAAGGCAGAGAAGTACATCCTTGAAGGCCCTGTTTCACAGCTAACATCCAGTCTGGCCCCTCTTTCAAGTAGCATGAAATGAATATGACTGGCTATGGTTTTGTTCACTTGAAGAATATGTGCTACTGTGATAAACAGACAGGCAATATGATCAAAAATTGGAAGGGGGAAATAAGGAAGTGTGGTTTTGGTAGTTTCATAGAAATCAGATGGTTTGGCAGAAACTCTTTTCATTTACAAACGGGATATTTTTGAAAATGATCTCAGAGTGAGTTTTCGTGCACATTTTCCTTATCTTTTTTCTTTTCTCTGTCCAATCCTATTGTTTTTTTTCTCCCACTGAAGAGAATGTAATCTAATATTTAGGGTTTTTTTTTTTTTTTTTCCTGTTTCCATTTGTATCTTTTCGAGAGTAAAGTCAGTTTTAAAAAGCTTGGTGAAAGAAGAAAGATGAAAGATGTTTTTCCTCTGATTATCACATTTTTATAGCTTGGGAGTTACTTATTTTGCCACACTCAGCTGCAAAATGGGGAAAAACAAGAGAAAACTAAACTTGAATGAAACAAACCATTGTTAACCGTGTAACTATTACTTGTTCCTGAGGTGTACTATCGAGTATAAGATAACTTTGCAGGATCAGGAGACACTTGAGATAAATGTTGCCCTCATTTATGAAGTGACATCCCTAAACACTAACACTGACAGAGGTGTCTGTCCAACGGGCTGTTACTCTGGAGTCCCACTGCATTTGGGATGCTTCAAAGCTACGGTGTTAGTATACCATCATATTTTATTTTGTTCTAACGAATTCCTTAGTTTTGCTTTTCAGTTCCTATCTCTTCTGTATTGAAGCCTTAACTGTTCCGATTTTATCCCTATTTTCAGTGCTTTTCTTCTAAGCTTTTGTCCTGCAAGGAAGACCTTTCTGAAGTACAGATGAAGTTGGTAGACAGATACCATTCAGAGAATGCTCCTGACTCATGATACAAATCACCAGTGTAGTGGCTACTTCTGCCCTATTTGATATATACTTGGCTACAGAAATGCTACGTAGTTTATTGTGCCCTGCAAATTTCGGCACTCTCCTCCAGAGTGCCTTCTCTTGGTGCACCAATGCCTAGAAGCATAGGCTTCCTCCGAGGTGAGCAGCAGCCCACCTCAGCTAGCTCTTCCTTCACCCTGCAGTGGGTGTAGTAATGTAAGCATCAGACACTCTGCAAGCCTCATGTACCATTTTTAATGTGTGTGTGTGTGTCTTTGTGTGTGCAGTAAAAATAGGCAGAGCAAGGATAACTTCATACATTTGCTGAAGTGTTTGAAATTCCTCTCCAAAGACTGTCGTTTCTACAGCATCCTACAGAGCTTTCCAGAGATAGAAACAGTTGGTTTACTTGACATGATTTGGTAGGTTAAATTGGACATATGGTTAAAAATACTTTTCTCTAAGCAATGGGGAACTGGGCTCCTGATGTTCAGAATATGCAGGGTGTTGAAAAGATAGAAAGCACTTCCCTATTAACATCTCAGTGCACTTACTGAAAATCCCATCTGATGCCTTAAGCTCACATTTCCCATGTGCTGAACAGTAATAAGTTTCTTTTACATTCCTTTGAAGTTCTCATAGGAAAAAGATCACCACAAAACGTTTTAATCTTAAATATTAAGAGCAGTTGTGTATCTCACTCAAGGCATGTTACTAACTGCTGATTTAAGGTATATCAGAACAGAAAACAGTGTCAGGCCTTTATCTTACATGCCACCTGTTTCAGAAACCGTCAGCCAGCAGCATTTTGAACTTACTCCGTTAAGTCATGGAAATAAGAAGGAGGAAAGGGAGCTGAGGGAGGACAGAGAGATTTCAAGGCAAAAAGTTCCAAAAACAAACTGCAGTTTCCTTCCAATGTAGGGAGTACCCCAGCAAAGTCGCTGCCCGAAACAAAGGGCCTATCCTTGAGCGAGGACGGAGGAAGGGTGAGGCTGAACATTGTGCTTAAAAGGGTACCTCAGTTCCACAGAAGTGTTTTTTATAGTGCTGTCCTGAAACACAGGCATTGCTGGCATCAATAGGGACAAGGCCAGTTTGTTTCAGCTGGGATGTACTGTTTCCTAAAATAGTTCTGTAATTTTATAGATACACCCTTAGATGGACAGTCTCAATTATCCATTTAACCTGTGAGACACAGAATAATTACAAAGGAATCCAATTTTCAACCCTAGCCTCTTTGACAGGAATTTTGGTAATACTTTAAAAGACTGAGTGCAAATTGAGTATATAACTATTGGCCTTTTTTTTTTTTTTTTTTGAAAATTCTGTCTCTCCATTTTTATTTTAGGATCTGAATTCCAAACTTTGTAACTCCACACTGAACATCAGGCTCACTGTTCAACAAAGTGAGATGAAGGCATTTAATTTGCCATGATCATTGTTCAGAAGGAATCATTATCTCTAATACGAAGTCAAAGAAACAGGTACTCTGTGATGTCAGTGTTTGTCTCATGGTGTACAAGGCTAAGAACATCTTACAGAAAATGTATCTAATAGCACCAAATTATGGAACCTGGAAATTTTAATATTGTGGGCTAACACCTTTGTTCACAGAACTTCCTGTGGGTCAATCTTGAAAGCCACAAGCAATAGTATTACTTTACTTGTGCTTTTTTCCTGGAGCAACTGAAGAAGCGTTTGTGTGTTGGAGCACTTCTCGTGTTTTTTTCTTTCTCATTCTGGTTGTATGGATGGAAACGCATTTACTTTTCTGAAGAGTTTTGGAAAAAAAGGTCCTTAGGAGCTGACAACAATTATACAGCTTCAAAAAGCTCAATGAACAATGGTACTTGGAATGTAGGACAAGAAATAGGATCAATTTATTTGCTTATATTGCCATTGTTAATATACAAAAAAGCTTGGTGGCTTTAGACTTACATCAGTAAACTGTTTGATAAAGCAAGAAATAACATCTTAAGGACACTTGTGCTGTTTAAGGGAGAATAAATGCTGTAAGGCGCAGTGGAGACCTTAAAAAGCAGTACTGGCATGTTATGATTCTAATTCATGTTTACGTCACTTCAGTTGTCATAGACTCAGAAAAGCCAGACAAACTGAGTCATCCTGGATAATATCCAAAACCTCCCACATACAACCTGGAAAATACTGCCCTTTTTAAACTACATATATATCTTAAATATTCTACCAATTTTCTGAAAAGTTACTTTTTGACATTCTTATGTTTTCATGTTGCAAGAATCTATTAATACATAGCAAATAATATACCATTTTCTAAGGGTAATAGTTTTAAATCCTTAAAATAGATAGGGTGCACCTTTCTAAAAACATATCAATTACTGATAATACTAAGAAACACAGGACTGCTATTCTGGCACATGGTGAATTGCATGTTTCTGTAGACTGGAATTTGACTTCTATTGTAAGTCTTAAGTGAGTATGAATGAAATATTCAGAAAGCACTTCATACATCTAAGAGCTGCCATGGAGGTACAATTGGACCTGCCTGGCAATTTCCTGTCAGTGACTTCCCGTAAGCAGAGGGGAGAGTTACACAGAAACAAGATGAACTTTGGGAACTCAATGGACATTCAGTATAAATGACATACTACTATAGCAGATATTGCATGACACTAAAAAGGCATCATTTAGACTTTTCGATCAAAGTTGGATGACACTATGACCTGTTACATCGTTAATGTTATTAGGAAAGTTGCTTTAGACCAATTTCCGGTAGATTTTTTTAAAATCAGGAACACAGGCTTTAATTGTGTGCTTCCTCTGTGCATACTATGGATGATAAAACCTCCACATGAAACCATTCAAAGTTTAGCTGATCTTGATAGCACCTAGGAGGAAAAGCTTTATAACTATACCACTTATTGTCCCCTTACTGGAACTACCAAATTCCAATCTGGCTTGCCACTGAAGGAATTTGAGTTAAGCTTAAACGTCATTATGTTTGGATTTGTTTTGTTGATATTCAGACTATACCGGGATGCATCGGCCTTATCACCACTGTACCAATATTCACATGTTGTTTCCAATTCTGAACTCTAAATAAAAGGGTTTCTTATGCTATCGAACAGACAGTGGAGCATCACAGCAGTTTACAAACTGCTGGATTCTTTTAAAAATTATACTGGCAAATATTTAAGTGTGGAAAGTGCTCTTTTTAGAAACTTGTTTGCCTGCCTACAAGATTCTCATAATCTCTCTTTTAATTGCTGTATATTTATTGGGTTATGACAGAAAGTTGCCAAACATGCTTCTGATGATTGCATACATTCAAACACATTTAGATAGCACTTGCCTTAAGCAACCGGTGCTGTGAAAGCAATCCTTATGTAAAAGAGACGAAAAACCTCACAAACCAAAAAAAGACAATGTTCTGTCATCTCCAGAAACATGCAGTCAGTCTAACACTAATGCCAAGCATGCTAAAACAGTGGAAAAACCCCAAGCATTATACGTCAGCATTCCAGTATCTTTCAAAAATGGTTCTTGTAGCTCCAGCATGGTGTGACAAGAAGACACAAGACATCAATCTCTCCCTAACTGTAACAATAAAGTCACGTGCCACTTGGAACATGTCACTTATTTTCCCTGATTTATATGCAGGATAAATGTTTACTCATGCTTAAAAATGCTCTGAACTATATGTGGAACAGTGCTGTGTAAATGAGAAATGTTATTGGAAGAGATGTGAGAGGTAAGGTTAGTAATGTTAGGTTTATCTCTTACAGCTTATTCAGCCAGCTGGAGAAAGGGTTGGACAGAATGTTCTATTGTCTAAATAGTTGGCTTAATTGGCTTACAAGGTCTGTCATCTCCCTTTTTCTGCAAAAAGATCAGCATTCACATATCACTTTTCTATGATAATTAGTATTGGGACCTGGCTCTTACTCCAGCAGTAGAAGGCACGGCAGTAGTGCCAGTTCTGCCAAGGGGAAAGGACACAGGGGATTTCTGTTACACAATTAACAGAATTAAATTCTGTTAATTGTGTAACAGAAATCAGAATTTTAGGGGAAAGTGGGTGGAAGTAACTAACAGGATTGGAATAAACAATTCCTTAACAAAAGAAAGTTCAGCAACCTATTTCTGTATCAGTTTTAGTTACAACACTAGTGTATTTTAAACAGACGTGTCCCATGCATAGCAGGTGACAGAGTTCTGCTCGCAAAATGCATGAAATAACAATGTGCACAAGTGTGTGGCTGGCTACCCAGTGATTTGAACATGTGACTTCTCCTCGCATACTGGCACTGCTTCTTCCTCAAATTCAGTATCCCAGAAGATTAAAGCTGTCAGTTGCATACAAGGGTTAAGAACTCCAAGGAGGATTTATGATCTCTGTACAGTCTCCAGGGAGAATAAGCAGACTGTTCCCTGCCAAAACACTCCTAAACAGCCCTGCAGTGAGGAGTGCTGCAGGAAAAGTACCAGAATTAGACCGGGGGAAGGAGAACAGTGAAGGAATAGGATCAGCATCTCACCTTCCCTGTTTATTCTCCATTCTTATTTCAGTATACTTCCTCTTTTCTTTCAAGAAATGTATTGTAAAATTGATTGGAATTTAATGTAAAGCTGATTTAATTCAAGTTGCAGCTTAGTGGTATATTTTCTGCTGCACACAGAAATGTCCTTAGAATAACAAACTTAATCAGCTTTCTATTAAATATTTCTCCTCTCTCAATTTACATGCTCATTGCTAAGAATCTAAGCCTGATCTAACTTTCATAGTTTACAAGTCCACTGATGCCTTTGACAACATATTTTCACTTCAGTGCTCTCCTGCAGACTAGTGTCTATTGACTATAACCAAAGATTACAGTCCTTCGATGTCTGAAAATCTGGGAACACAATTTGGTTTCAGATCCTGTCATTTAGGAACTAACTAAAAAAAAAAAATCTTCTAGAATGATCACAGTGCAACCTCTTGTCAAAACACGACCACAATGTCTGCCTCCTCCGTATCCCAACACCTTTAGCACAAATTCAGCAGTAAGAAGAGGTTTTTGAATCACTAATTTCTCAAAGGCTTTGTGAAATGGGCTGTTTAAAGGAGAAAAAACCCAGCTGGGGAAAAAAGTCCTGTGATTTATTCCACAAATCTGTACCTGAGACAAACTGCTTATACGCCCCAGCTGCTTGAAGCTTGCAACTGTAAGAATATGTGTCTTTTTAAAAATGAAAACCAAGCAGCAGCCATAGTTCATTCATTCCATTGCTTGCTTTTCTGCAGCTGTCTTCACACTGGGGCAAAGGTGAGCAAGACAATGTACAGGACAGGAAGCTAATCCATACACGTATTCTGGTGAGTAACGTCATCAGTGTCAGCTCTTTAAAAACTATCCAGTTGGTGTCGAATCCCCTACACAAAAGCATGTGCTGCAGAGGTCAACACAGTTTGAGCCTGAAGTGGGTCTTGTTTCCCATGGTGCAGCTCATCCCCACGAGTGATGAAGTAGAAGTGTCTTCTCAGTTCCAGAAGCAGACGAAAACAAGCCACAGGGAGGGTTTTGCTCTTTGGCCCAGGGAAGGGCCATGGCAGCTTCACCAGAATAGCCTTTTAAAACGCCACGCTGCATGTCCTCGCTTGTGTAGCAATTCATATCTTGTTTGCATAAGGTGTGTGAATGAGATGCATCTTTCCTGTGAAACAGGAGCATTTCTGAACAGTTATGTAATAAATGTATTAGTGTGCTTGTATGCGTACATAACACTGAGGGGAGGAGGATAGTGTGTGAAACTGGAGATAGCATAAAAAGCTTAAAACTCATCTAAACCTCCTAATTAAATTTCTGTGCATCCATGGTCAACACTGCTCCACATTCTAAAAACACTGGCGATAGAAGTACAGTCTGGTGCAATTTACACAAAAACAACAGGACTGTGATTCTGAATCTCCTATGCAGCCCGGACTTCGCACAGCAATGAATTAATTTTTTTGCAACTTCCTTGGGTAAATGAGTGTCCACATATAACAACTTACAAATGGGGGAAAAAAACAAAGAGATTACCTAGAGATTCTGTTCTAGCCAAACACTCTAATTTGGCACACTTTGGGTTAAAGTGGCTGACTCATTGAAAGCCGATCATTACGTTACAAAAATATTGTTCTGTATTGAACAACACTTTGTATTGTTCAACAATTGTATGAATTGAAGGTATAATCTAACGAGACCCCGGATGCTAATATCAGTTCCAAGCAAACAGGCAGCTTCTTTATGGAGCACATGTATTTTTGGATAGCACTAAGACAGTGCCATAAGGAACTGTAGGAGGATAGCAGAGTACAAGCCAGGATCTCAAAGAAAGTCAGAGGCAGGAAAGAAGCAGAAGAAATCACAGGGAGTCAGTCTATATCCAAAAGCCTCTTAGGAATGCTTCTGAAGTCAGGAACTGAGAAGATACAGAAGAAGAGAGACAAGCTAATAGTTTTTTTTTTCAAAAGATACGATGCCTTTATTGTTATCTCTACCACTCCTCTGCCTGAAGTAACAGCTTTGTAGATTTTATGACTGTTTTTTGCCAGGAAATGAACTAAGGCAGTACTGCTGCATTTTCTTTTTCCTTTCATTCCAGCACTGAGCTCCAGTGTGAGTCCTCTTGCCCTTCAGCACCTGACTTGGCTCTTTTTCCAGGCAATGCAGAATTTTTTAGCCTTGCCTGAATTCTTTTCCAGCATGGTTCCTCTTCCACATAGGCCAGAGGTCCACAGTAGATGGTTGGTAGCTGTTGACTAAATTGTGTTTCTGACCACTGACTGAATATCTGTAGATGTCAAAATAAAGCTAAGTATATAGAATACAGTAAAGCAATCACAGTGATGACGAATCACAGTTCCTTCCAACACTTCACAGTTAGATCCTGAAATCAGGGCAATTACTAGAGAAAATTGGAAAATAATTTTATTATTTCCGCTTTTCTCAAGGATAGTTTCAGGATTTGTGTTTTTTAATTTATTTCTTCTGTTTCCTACTTAATAATCAGGTAATAATAATTAATCTGTATTCCTGGCAAATTCTTCTATGGTTTTCCTTTTCTGGAGTATGTAATTCCTTGGGATTTCTTTCAAACTATTTTATCTATTCAAAAGTTGGATATCTTGTATAAACTCATCATCTAGATTCCTTCCCTACTAAATGGATACTTCCCACCTATCTTAGATTTCTATCTTAAGGTGGCATGAATCATGCTGGAAGTGAATCTCTCTCTGTATGACAACATAATTTAAAATTAGTGTTTAAATTTAGAAAGCTAAAGTAAGGGGTCATAAGTCCCACCCTTGGAGATCATAGCAGCAGCTTAAGTTACTCTTTTCTTCTATTTCCAAATGAGAATAGCTTAGGTGTCTTTCTAACTGTTGACGCCATACAGTTCTTGCAGAAAACCCCAAAGCAATCAGATGTGAGAATAATTTACTAATATTTGTCAAGAAGAGAAAAAAACAAGCCAGTTTTCGTTCCCTGGGAGATATTAATGGCATTCATGAACAGGAGGGAACTTGTTACTGATGTTCAGCAATTTTTACTAACAGAGAAAGATATCTTAGTCTCCATTGGCCTTGTTTTGTAGATGGAATCACTAACAAAATTTAGCACACTTGTTTGCTGTGTTACAGAAGAGGTAATGTTTTCAAACTGCAAGTTCTGAAATCTATAGCAGCTTAGTGTTGAAGAATTGGTTAGATCTTTGGTTACTACTCAGTACTAGCAAATGTTTTGGAAGGTCGTAGAAACTACCCGCATCAGGAGCATATTTATGATATTATCTATATTATTAACTTTATATTATCAATGTAATTTATTATTTTTATATAAACCTGCAGTCTTGCTGTAGATATAATCAGGAAAAATAAGGTTATGTGAATTCAACAACGACTATCTCATTTCTTGACATTATTGCTCTTGTCTTGATGCAAAACACAAGATGTGCCTAATACAATATAATCTGTTGACAAATGAACTTTTGCTTAGTAACTGAATTGATAAACTAATTTTTTTTGAAGTTAATTGTGGGAAGGTGAACCTAATTCATAAATATAATATTGTATTATCAGTGTTGTCCGGCAATTTAAATAAATCAATCTGTAAGTGAATAGCTTTTCTGATCTCTCAAAAAACACTGCGACCAAACACTGTTTCTTAAAGATGTTTATCATTAATTATTAATGTTCATCCAGAAGATGTTCAAAACATGCTAAGTGACTTCACAATTTTTATTTCTGCTTAGTATTAGAACAATTTTGCATATATTGGCAAGAAAGCTAATATAAGGGGTAGGATTTTTTTAATGGCAGTGCTTAATTCGAGATGCAAACCATTTAATTTTCTCATATGTGTTTCTGATACTCCTACTGAAGTGCACAGGATCTTAGATTCCTGTCATAGGAATATCAGTCTATAAATGCCTTTCATTGATTTTGCAGGATCAGGGGATGGTTGTGAAAGCTTTGATGTAAATGATTACTTGAGGTTACCCTCAAAGGCAGTAGCAAATCTAGGAACAAAGCCCGCTGTTCACAATCTGCTGTTCCAATTTTTTTTCCTGGTTTCTAGGTTTAGCTTTCTACCTGAAAATTGTACTAATGACAATTACAAAATACCATCAACATCTTGTGCCTTAAAAGCAGCATACATTTTAAGGGAATCCTAGATACATAGATGAAACTCCTGGGGATGACCACACATCAATGCAATATCCGGTTTTGCTTATCAACATAGCTAAAGCATTTTCTTTTTTTTTTTTTTTTCACAAATCATTAACTGAAATAATTAATTTCTTACCAATTATGGAAGAAGCAAATATTCATTTGATCAGGACTTTGAATCTGTGACTGTGGTAAAGCAACAAAGTAAAAGCCTAGGGGTCCATCAGTGAACCATACACATAGAGTCAAAGAAAATGAAGCTTCACGGAGCCACCATGTCTCTTTAGAAAATGGCTGGCAGACAGAATGAATAAAGAAGAACCTCAGCAATGAGGTCAGTAATACAGCCTTCCAGTCCATCAAAAAGCATATGCTTGCCACAAGTTTTCTCACTTTTTATACAGAAACAACAACAATAGTAATAAAACAATTGAATAGCTGATAACTTGAGCCTAGCTGGTCCACAGAGTGCAACGTTTTCTTCTTGTAGCTGAAAGAATGCTCGAATCACTTGATCTCTAAAAGTGTACATACTGAGAAACACATGTGAAGAACATTTAGGAAATGTCCTTTTTTACAAGTTTTGATTGTTTATATTACTTCAGAATTATGTGCCATCTTGCTAAAAAGTGACTTCATCTGAGAAACTTGCAGCAAGTCACAGCCAAGTGTCAAAGAATGCAAACAATAAGACAGAGAATGTAGAAGTTTAATATTTACTTAAGTGTTTTAAAATAGAACATCTATTCCAACATGTGTAGGGTTTAGATTCCACAGAAAAGCACAGAGCACTGAGACTCAGTACACTATGCAGCTATTCTTATCCTGTTGCTTTCTTTCTGCTTTGCACCATTAACGAGATTTCGCATGCAATTTCATATTGTCTTACATGTGTCCTAGTTATTTTTGTCTAGAATGTTATTGAAAGGAAACTAGAGGATGTGTATAAAACCAAACACTTGCAGATTTTTGCAAATTTAAATAGTTTCTTTCTTGTTTCCCCTGTTGTACTTCCAGAATTTAGAAACAGGCCCAAATGAATACCACTAATATAGGCATCATGCACACACGGTCACATCCCAAGGAGAAGTATAAGTGGGAGGGCACTGGACATCAGATTGGTTTTTACTCATGTTTTGTTACATCACTGCATCCCATAGGAAGAAAACTTTAATAATAACATTTGCAGGCATTTGTATGTTTTTTTTTTTTTTTAAAAAATTAGAATAATAACACCTAGTAGTTTGCTATCTGAGTGTAGGCTTGGACCTTTGCTTTAGGCTTCTATTATTGAAAAACTAGGCCACAGATACTCAGACACTGTTTTCTAAATCCATGTATTTATGTTTTAAGCTGTAGCTCAAAATAAGTGAGCTACAAACTCTAGGTGGTCCCACAGACACTGGTATCTTCAGCATTTCACAGGGAGCTGAGGTTCCAACACACTGCTTGGGAGATTTGGTTCCCAAAGGATTGGACTTTCAGAAGATAAAGTGACCATGAGCTCAAAAGAAATGCTTAATAGAGGAGTTTATGACTAATCTGATTCAGCCAGCTGATAGGCCTGTGTCCCAAGATAATCAGCTTTGGATCCTTTCCTGTTGGTGGTAATCATTCAAGCAGCTTCATTTGAACATGCTAAAAAACCTTACCTATCATTTGCTCATACTGGCTTCCTCCCAAATATTCCAAGGGTTTTTTGCATGATTCCTCTTCTGTCTCTCACCTACGACAGGCCTATCTTCTCTCATTATACTGTTAAGTAATAGCTGATCAGTCATGTTGTAGGAGTACCAATGATAAGGAAAGTGTGCCTGGGGCTCAGGTACTGCTTGAGAATAGCTCAACTGTGGCTCCCATAAAGAACTGTCTCATATGGCTCTATGTTAGACAGAACATTCCTGGGTAATCCTAATCCTTAACTCTGTCAGGGACTATGTTATGATGAGTCGCATTCCATCCAGCCAAGATCCAAACTAAATCCAGTGGAAACTACTGTCATCTGCTTTTAAACTCCAGAGCTCTTTCCTTTTGCCCCTTCTCCATTTTGCAGTATGTTTTCTGGTATGTAACCTTAGCGAACATTTTGATGTGTGGTTCATAATATCAGGAAGATTGACTGAAGGAATTGTACATCTTCAGCGTAATTAAGTAATCCACTTCAGGGGTCTTAGGACTTTCTGAAGTTCAGCTGAAAGAAGCTTTTTAGGCCAGGGGGCCACCAGTGTTTTCTAAATATGTAAAGGCAGAAAATAAATGGTAACTGACAGTCGTCTGAGTAATTCTGCGGTGTTGTTCTGGATCAAGATGAGAACAAAATTTGAAACTGTTATTGTAACTTGCATGTCAGCCTCTCTTCATCTAGTTATTAATTGTGTTTGTTACAATAATGACTACAGAATAAACATGAACAGGGCCACATTTATTACTGTCAAATTAAATATGTAGAATTTTGCATTGTTACTTCTATAGAGCCTTATATCAGAAGTTCTTTTGGAGCCTCTCTGAAGTGCATATCGTCCTGTTTGCAGCCTGTAAGAACAAGGATTGTGATATTCAAAACTGCTGTTCTAATAACATTGACATCCTATACATTGGGCTGAAAGCATTTTACCAGTACACTAACCTGTTTATGCTCGAATAAGAAAGATTTTGTGAATGTGAAACTAAAGTTATATGAAGACTGGGACAAACTCAAAATGGCTAGAATCACTCCATGTAAACAGGTGTAATGTCAGCATAATCCAAGTAAACTGGAAGTTTAAAAATGCTCAGCAACAACTTGTGTGAAGTAATTTCTCAGATCCACTCTGTCCATATCAGTGTTAGACAGATCCTCCTGAGAAGGGTTCTTGTAATAGGAATAAAAAAATTGCTCTTTTCTCCTCAGGCAAATTCTCAGGATACTTGCTTCTACAGTGAGATCGAGTGCACCTTCAGCAAATTTGAAGATGACACCAAGCTGAGTGCTGCAGTTGATACAGCAGAAGGAAGGGATGCCATGCAGAGGGACCTGGACAGGCTTGAGAAGTGGGCCCACACGAACCTGGTGAGACTCAACAAGACCAAGTGCAAGGCATTGCACTTGGGTCATGCCAACCCTATCCCTGAGCACAGACTGGGAGAAGAACTTATTGAGAGCAGCTCCATAGAGAAGGACTTAAGGGTCCTGGTGGATGAAAAGCTGGACGTGAGCCAGTAGTGTGTGCTGCAGCCCAGAAGGCCAACTCCATCCTGGGCTGCATCAGAAAAGGGATGGCCAGCAGGGAGAGGGAGGTGATTGTCTCCCTCTATTCCACCCTCATGAGGTCCCACCTGGAGTACTGTGCCCACACCTGAGGCCCCCAGCACAAGAAGAGTGCAGAGCTGTTGAAACAGGTCCAGAGAAGGGCCACAATGACCATCAGAGGGCTGGAGCACCTCTCCTATGAAGAAAGGTTGAGGGAGCCGGGCTTGTTCAGCCTGGAGAAGAGAAGGCTCCAAGGAGACCTCATTGTGGCCTTCCAGTACTTAAAGGAGCTTAATATTTGGAGGGAGACTGACTTTTTAGACAGTCTGATAGTGATAGGACAAGAGGGAATGTTTTTAAACTAACGAAGGGAAGTCTAGGTTAGATGTTAGGAAGAAATTCTTCACTCAGAGGGTGGTGAGGCCCTGGCACAGCTGCCCAGAGAGCTGTGGGTACCCCATCCTGGAGGTGCTCAAGGCCAAGCTGGATGGGGCCCTGGGCAGCCTGATCCGGTGGGCGGCAGCCCTGCCCATGGCAGGGGGTTGGGACTGGGTGGGCTTTAAGGTCCCTTCCAACCCACACCATTCTATGATTCTATTTCTGCTCCACCTATTTGTAGGGTCATCATAAGCACTTGGGCTGTCCTGCCCATGCCCGTGTAGATTGGAGTCATGGTGCTTGAAAAGCAAAGATAGCTGCGTAAGTAGAGAACTATTGATTCAGGCAAGTGACTGCAAGGGAACTTTTCAAGGGTGTAAGGTTCTAAGGCTTTGGGTAGGAACAATGCACTGGTTGCCTTGAAGTACCACCATTTTATTGTTAATATTGCTATATATGAGAGCTGTTTCTAACTTCATCGCTATTGCACGTCTTCTGAATAGTTCTGTACCCTTAATGTTACCACACATACAACTTCAAAGATCACAGGTACATTCTTTTGTCTCCCTCTGTAAATGTTTAATTACTGGCTCACAGCATAATGTTCAGTTGACAGAAGCAAGCACAAATCCTGGAGTAGTCCTTGGTGTCTGCATTTCCATTACCTTACAGTCACACGCTGTTTTATGAATGCTTTGTCAGAAGAGTTTTAAACATTTTGTATCACAGAAAAATTCCTGTGCAGCAGATAGGATGTTTTCCCAATGACATGCAAAAACCTTTGCAATTATTATGACTACTTAGTGTCTGATAATTAAAATGTAATTTAATAGTACTATGTGGTATTGACATGTATAAGACAAACACAAAAAATTAAAATCTCAAAATTCAGTTATGTACTTTACAGAAGTTGGGCATGCAGAAAAGATATTCCAGCTTTGTAAATTATACCAATGCAATAAAGCATTTATACTACATTTCTCTAAGATAACGTAAGTCTCTGCTGAAGTGTATCAGACTTCATCACGGTATGTCAAGTAAATTGTTCCTATGTGAGTCATAGCAATACAGCAAATCTAACCCAATGTTCAAAGCTCAGCTGCATGCATATGAAGTCTTAACAGTCCTGCCATACAGATATTTGCAAATGGTTTGCTTGGATGCATGATAGCTTGTTCCATTTTAAACATTTTTAGTAGAAAACAAGTAAACTCAACACTCCAGAGGTGAAAAGAAATGTGGAAGAACTTATCAGTACATGAATGTGTGGAAAGGATAGCATTTCATCTTGCTTTGTTATTACTAAAGTGTTTCTGTAAATACTGATTTAGCCTCCTGTGCAAGAAAATACTTCAGAATGTGGCAAGATTTCAGTGCCAAGTAATTGTATTCCTGGTCACCAAAATAGCTTGTTAGTTTTAGCAGGATTTAAGTTTGTATAAAAATTATAACTTGAAATATTTTGTTCAAAGCAATTCTTCTTCTGACATAGAATTTTACTTCACCTGAATAGAAATAAATTAAACAGATTTTTTTTCCCACTCTAGGGATTTTATTGATAGCTCATTTTAAAAATTAACTTAGCTTTACTCATACAGCACTTAGTTTGATGTTGCCCGACTGAAATTAATCAATTTTGCTATCAATGACTCATGAGGGTTAGACTGATTTTAAATTAAAAAAGAATAAAAATCATATTTAATTCAACAGAGGGGTACACTAAAATCTATTTTGTCTGATAAGGATTTCTAACTTTCGACAATACAGATTATGATGTTTTAATCTTATTTCCACTGAAACGTAATAAGAAGCACATTTCAAATTTTGAGGAAAGTCTTGTATTCCCAAAAGTGCAAGTTGTTGAAGTACTTCATAGCCATCTCAATAGTCTTTTGGCTTTAATAGCCTAAAGCACAAATGACATCCGCTGGCTATTTGTTAATTATCTTTTTGAATTGCTTATGGCTACACTAGAGGATATATTCCAGGCTCTGATTTCTATTAATAGATGGCTGCCCTGGACAGCATAAAAACCTCTGTCCTATCTAGCCTCTTTATACCTAAGACCATAAGTCTCCTTCTTGTTGGATTATCTGTTCTCAATAAAATAGCACAAAATGCTACTCTTCTATAATAGATAAGGAATACCAATGTGGATGTAGAATGTGTTTTGAGAACTCATTTGTGAGTGCTCAAGAAACATAGAGGACTAATAACGTTGTAATTTGAGACAGAAGTTGTATTTAATGCACTCCCAGACTTTGGTGTTCTGTAAACCTTCAGAAATAGGTTAGCTTCAGTTCAAAGGGATATTTATCATAGTTATCTAAATGTCTTGAAATTAAACCAGAGTGTAGATAACATAAAGGGAGCTTTCTGACTAGGCATCTGTTAATTTCTGTTTTGATCATTGAAAACAATTCAAATGTAATCAGGGTCCGAGCCAAAATCTGGTACTGTGCAGTTATAATGTTTACACACAACGTTTTGATAACAACTGTTGAATTTCGGAAAGTTCTGACAGAAGTTCAGGTCTGCTTTTGTTTTGCATCTTCAGCTTTCCTGAATTAGCTGAAGTAAAAGAAAGGCCATAGGTTTGTAAAATTTCTCCCCAGTTTTAGGATCAGTAAGAGCATAGCAGCTAGCCCATATTACAGCAGCTCAAATATTTTGTCTCAGTGTTGCTATTAAGTCCTCATCTCTTTCCAAACTTGAGACAAGGAAGAGAAACAATGAAATTTTATCATGGGTGCTACCAATAGAAGATACAAATTTTGAAAAGTAAGAAGATGTGAGAACAATAACTTAATTCTGAAAAAGCTGGAGAATGATCTCTTTAAAAGATGTGACATTGCTATGATAAAACTAGGTATCTTAAAAATTACAGCACTTAAACCATTAAACAATGACAATTTATGATATATTATTAAACTCATTGCTATATCCTGTTGTAACTAGGAGATAACCTCTTAAGAAGTCTTATCCTGCTTTTCAAAAACGTCCTTGAACAGTATATACTCACTGCAGACACAAACATTTACATGTTGCAACTCGTGGTACAGATAAAAAGAAAAAAAAGAAAATCCACAAAAACATATTACGTACATATTGACAACTTGGATAAGAATGTAAAGACTGATCCAGGAACATGTATCTGCTAATTTTGGCACTGAGCAAGCTCAACATTACACCTGCCCTGGCTAGGTGAAAGATTGTCTAGATATGAAAAGCTAGAACAAGCACTAACAATGAAGCTTTCATGAGAGGAACTAGAGAACTATGTGGCGTGAGCATTGTGTCGATAGAAACGTCTGCTCACATGAGCTCTCCAAGGGCATAGCATCAAAGCCAGTTAGACATCAGAAGAAACGAACTGGTGAGAAGTATAGTATTGCTGATTTTATTAACAGGTTAGATAAACATATGTAATGAATGTCATTGGTGCAGTTGGTTTGTCTTAC
The DNA here is from genome assembly GCA_013396635.1 of Penelope pileata. Taxonomy (NCBI): domain Eukaryota; kingdom Metazoa; phylum Chordata; class Aves; order Galliformes; family Cracidae; genus Penelope; species Penelope pileata. The sequence goes on from WBMW01000139.1 coordinate 335,775, forward strand.
TACAAGGCAATGATTACAGATCTTCTCAAAATCTGTTCTCCTTCCTCCCCACCCTGCTCCAGTTATTGTTCCTATTATCTCTGTCCACTGATCTTTTTCATGGTTAAATTTCTTTATCCAGGTCTTCTTCAGCCATCGGAAGTTGGGGCTGCAATTCTACTGCTTCCTTTGAATTGAGAAAAAGAATCAATAAAAATACAGATGCATTGAATCCACAAGCAGTTTTTATTCTCTAATGGTAGGTTTAAAACAGCTTTCTTCCCAAAGCCTTCTCAACAGGAAGCTGCCCTCTCCTATTCTTACCTTAGTCTCTGAAAGCCAGAGTCTTCATGCAGGCACCATTCCTAGCATTCATACATCTTAGGTTTGTATACCTTCTACCTAATTTTATATACTTGAGTGATGGTTAAATTAAGAACTTAGCTGGCCTATCCTCTCTCTATGGCTAGTACAGGGAGATGGGACCCTCCAGGGATGACTCAGACTAGCTGCCTGTTAGAAGTGCTTAAGTCTCTCCACCAGTTTCAGGATGGCTCTGGGAAGCCAAGGCATCTCAGCTGAACAGACTCATTCACTTCATTTGAACTGAGGCTTCTCTTCAGGAAAATAAAATAATTTCCTCAGTGAATGGGATTGGAAAACCAAAGGACACTCTGAGTTAACCTTTATCTCCAAAAATTAATCCAATATTTTGACTACTTAAGATAGGCAAGTTCCTAATGCTTCAATAAGGAGAGCAGGAGAAGGTGCTTTGGCAAAGTTAAGACGTAGGGTGTTGGCATTTGGAGGAAGTTCAAGTGTAAGTTCTGGAAGAGATTGTTTTGTTGCTGTCTTTGGATAATTCCCTCTCAGACTAGGTCTGCAATGTAAAACAGACTACCCATAAGGATAAATGTGGAATACAAGCAGGAAATTTATACACAGAGAACAGCTCTGCTGGAAGTTATATTTATGCTGGTGGCTTTGTAAGCACAGTGGTGGAGAGCAGAAGAGACCTGTGTTTTACTGACTGAGGTGGAGGGTGGAAGCAAAGGAAGAGACGGAACAGACTTGACCTTGATAGGGAAAGGGTGGGAGAGAGCGAATGGGAAAGAATTTCCTCTGCATCTTTTCACAAGCCAAAACAACTCTGAGGAAGTTTCTGTTTGGTTTAGTTTTCTGAAGGTCATCTGGATCCTGGAATCTTTGGCAATAATTTGATGTACAAAATACTTACACCTTTATGTATTTACCAGTCATGAAAAATCTAAGCACAGCATTTCTTTGTGAAAATAAGACAGTAAATGACTGACAGCTAACTATCCACACTGCTTGTAAAATTTTGGCCAAATATATGCATGTACATAATTTTTACATACTGTACTGCCTTAACTGTCATATCTAAGTTGGATTTAACTAAAGAATCTCTACTTTCCAGCACAATAAATACAGATTTTTCAGCTCCCATTTCCTAGGCAAAGTTTTAATGTAAAAATGCTTCTTCCTTATTTACTCTATGAATTACCTATGAATTACCAGTGGGTTTTGATTAGTGTATTGTGATGACCCTGCAGCTATTTTTGAAAAGTTACTATTTTGAAGAAAAGCTATTTCATACTCACAAAATAAATCTTAGGAAATCAAAGCTGTCATGATAATACCAATTAACAGATCCACTAACTGGATTCAGAACAAGGCAAAAGAATATCTACTATAAACCTACTGTTCAAACCTAAATATTATTTAAATAGAGGTCACTATATTATCACAGGGAGGGCAGGATTAACATAAGCAGACTTATAATAACTTTTTACCTTTTTTTTTTATAATTACCTAATCAAGTAATTCAGTCATACTTAATTTTTATCAATTAAATTAAAAAGCAGCACAACATAAATATAAGTTAGAGCTGAAACAATCTCACAACAAAATAATGGAAAAACTAGCCAGGGGAATCTGTTTTATCTCAGTACTGTGTGCTTCCTAATATCTGCAGTATGACTCCACTGGTAAAAAATAGTTCTCAAATTTGACCCACATCCAAGTCAAAATGCAGGTGAAGAAATCAAGAGTGTCCTCAATAGTGTGTGTGAAATGCTCAATGACCAATATGATGTTTGCCAGACTAAAAATGTGGGTTTAGGTACATCTGGATAGTACAGAAAGAGAGACAGCAACAGCTGCAAAAATTTAAAATGTATTATGAACCATAACTTTTTGTCCTGGATTTCTAAGGATTCTGCCTTTGGCCCTGACCTTTCCTTCCTGTGCATGTTGAATAAACAAAAAACAAATTCTGTACTGTAGAACTCTCAGTGAGTCATATTTGTATTATAAGTCAGCTATCTTAGAGGAATCTTCATTAATCCACAAAAAGAATATCATCTACCAGAAGAGTAACTTTAGCCAGAAACGTAAAGATTACATTTTGCAAAGTATTCATAGTTAACACAACAGTTTTAATATAAAGTTCTTCTGTAATTTCATTCTATTCCCTGGCAAAAGCACCATGTTATATAATGTTTTGAAGTCAAACTGGTTTCTTTGATATCAAATTGATATATTTTATTTTTGCACTGAAAAAAATAAATGAAATATCATCAGAAAATCTTGAGTAAAGAAACACCTGGGTTAAATACAAGACATGAATGCTTGCAAAATGTTCAGATTATGAAATCAGAGTTGCAGCTTCCTCAATGTACTGTAAAGTTTTCAGATAACTGTATTAGGGAACACCTTTTCAGTATCTTCTATATATTTAATCATGTCTAGACTTTAGTACCAAGATACCACGGGTAATCTTTCATAAATTGACAAGATCATTTATTTGTATATTGTTGCCAAATGCCAGAGATGTCTACACTTCATCAAACTATTGACAGCAAGCCAAGGAATGAGTGGAGCGACAAGTACTGCCTTCCGAAGTGCTGTATTTGGCATTTACTTATTTGATTTGGTGTAACAAGAAAACACCTGCTCTCCTACTGAAACAAGAAAATTGGTACGTTAGCAATCTACCTAAACAGAATTATTGTCAAATTAGCAAAGGAATGGTTGAATACATGTTCCAATGTGCATAGAAGTTCTGAATATATATATATATATATTACTTATATAATATTACATTTCTGAAGTTTATATTCCCCTTTTCAGAACATATGTTGGGTATAATTTCCTTCGGTAGTTGTAATTATAATTTAATATGTACCAGAAGTTCTTCCCAAATAATACACAGAATACTTAATGCAACCTTCCAGTACTTAAAGGAAGCTGATAAATAGGAGGGAAGAGCAACTTTTTACATGGGCAGAGTATGACAGAACAAGGGGGAATGGTTTTAAACTGAAAGAGGGGAGATCTAGGTTAGATGTTACGAAGAAATCCTTCAGAGGGTGGTGAGGCACCGGTACAGCTGCCCAGAGAGCTGTGGATGCCCCATCCCTGGAGGTGCTCAAGGCCAGGTTGGATGGGCCCTGGGCAGCCTGAGCTGGTGGGTGGCAGCCACCCCATGGCAAGGATTTGGGACTGGATGGGCTTTAAGGTCCCTTCCAACGCAAGACATTCTATGGTTCTACGACTGTATTTCCTTATACTCAATACAAGAAAAAGGTACAGTGCCCATGGGTGGACAGTTCTGTTTTATGTGACAGTAGATGCTGGTCTGAAGAGTAGAAGCTGTAGGATTAAATACAAAAGCCCTGTATGAATCCTAAAATAGTCTTATATGTAGTCTACTGACTGTGACTAACAGTTAGGCTCAGATGCTAGAAAAATAAATCCAAGGAATTTCAATATGAATGCTATTACTCAATTTTATTTCCAGTTTCTATTAAATAGATTTTCTTACAAAAAAATAAAAAGTAACTTCAGTAAAAGCATTTCAACATGACTAGTGAGAGGTAAAATACTTCAATCTAGAACTCTGAAACTCCTTGTTAGCTTCCATTCCTCTAACTTATTTTTGCATGTACCAAATTGCAAAACAATGTTTCAACCGGGATCTCTTACAGCAATCCACCTGCTTGGCATGGCACTTAAACAAACTGCTTGACCATAGTGGATCTGCACAAGTTTAATCCTGAGTCCACCTTTTAGTGCTTCACTGAACAGCAGAAGAGATAAATGCATACTTACATGATTTGCTAAGTTGGTAGTATAGCTATGTAAATTAAATCATTAGGTCATTAAGCAATTTTTAAAATGCACTGGCCTGCAGCGCTACTGAAAATTATAATCTCAGATCTGAGACCTTTCGATCTGCTAAAGACATAAGCTGTATCACTGGATTTAGATGGTCTTACAAGGAATAATGTTGGCATTTGCCATTATGGGGTCAACCAGGAGGATAAAAGCAATAAAGAATCAGGTACCACAGTGATAAATAAATCTTTACATATTGATATATATATATTTATTGTGCCATATAGGGTAAAACTATTTGTACTGACAGAATAAAGAGGTAACAAGGAACACTCGTTAATGCAAAAAGACAAATTTTAGATATTTTTGCATTTTGACTTTCTAGATGAGAAGGATAACCAGATCTCACAATTAGAGGATATGCAGAGACAGCTGCCAGGAAGTATTTCGACAGCATTTCCTTCCAGCCCATTCTGAAAGATTAAGGAGTGCCTATGATATTAATTCCCTTTGACATAAACGGGTGATGACAATAGACTGCAATGTGTGGGGGTGATGCTTGCCATATGTTTTTTTTGACACAGTTGAAGTAGCTATTTTTGAAACTGGATTAAACAGAAGTTTTACAATGTGACATATGGGATAGAAATAAGCTATAGTTACAGTAGTAGTTCTCACTGTCGGTCTAAATGAACTGTTTACAGGATGTTTTGAAAATATGAACTGGTTAACTGATTAAAGCAGGAGCAAATCCAGTATCTGTACTGCTCAAGTTCTGTGTAAGTTTCATCAAGGAGGAAGAAAATCAAAAGAACAGATTCTCTTTTGAACATTCCTACCATAATTTGAGTCAGGTATTGAGCTGCCAATTTATTTTTCCAGAAATTATAAAGATACCTGATGGGCACTTTTGCATTGCCAATGGCGTTACGCCAGGGCAGTCAAGACAGAACATTTCAGGACTGTTTCATTATGAAATGACTCGCTTATGGTCCCCGGGGCCCATCTGAGCAAGATCAGCAGCAGTCATGCTTCCTTTGCTAACACCCTTCTTTTCTTAGCCAGGCAGCCACCCCTGCCTCTGAATAGAAGTGTATTCCTAAGACCAAAAGCACTATGTGAAGTGAGATAATGCAGACACCTACTGGAAACCTAGCCCCTAAAAGCATCTAGTGCCAGGAACAAGCATGAGGAAGTTCAGGGTAGCAGTTAATAAAAGTGACCTGGAGAGAAATTCTAATTGCTTATGCTTTGACAGAAATATATTCAGATCTTTAAAATTTTATTTTGCCTGAAAACCACTGACATTTGTCCTGGACATCTGAATGGACGTCTCACCCACCTGAGCATACATTTGCATCAACAATCATGCTGTGTGTCATTACTTTTTAATTTCATTGATTGTCCTTTCCTGTTAGAAAGGTAGTTAGTAGCTATTTTCTCTCTACCATGGCCTTTCAGCATGTTGCACACATCTACCAAGTCCCTTTCTATGTGACCCCTCTGAAGAACAACAGGCAATTCAGTCCCTCATTTCCCTACCTCTTAAGTACTTTTACTCCTCCAAAAGTGGAAACCTTCCTCTAACCTTTGTTTATCATTGTTTTTTCTTAAGCAGACTAATCAGAACTGTCTATATTATTTCAAATGGAGATGAGTGACTGCTTCAATATTATTACAGCATTTTACTATGTTTTTATCCTTTTTTTGCTGCTGCAAAAGGATGTGGGTTTTCATTATGTTAGCAACATTTATTTTCCTTTGAACTGTTCATGTTGACTTAGAAGTATCATAATGTACAGTACATGCTATTTTTTCCAGTGAATTTTCATAAACATTAAATTTTCCTAGGATGGCTCCCAGGAACCATCCATTCAGGTAGCCCTAAATTTCTCACAGGAAAAAATTCAAAAATATTTTTAAGAAGAAAAATATTTTGATTCTAACTTATACAAAGATATGGAGCTAAACTCCTTTAATGCATTGGTGTAATGATTTTAACAAGCCATTGCTAAACTCTTTGAATGGATGCAGGTGAGTCACTACCTAAGCATTTAAAGATCATTAACAGCACATCAAAAATACCAAGAAAAAAGAACACTAGTCCACAATATTTAGCATTGTTTAAGAATACAATAAATTATACAGCAACTTATCCTGCCAACATCTTAAAAAGCTACACAAAGAACCTACAACTAATATCTGCAATGCAATCTGTAGTTCTAAGATAAAGACTGAAAGCAAGGGGAAAACCAGTACATTCCTAGAAACCTGTTTTCAGCTCCCACTGCTCTTAAGATTATAATAGATTTGACTGCCATTGGTATTAGTAACTTCCCAGATGAATCTGAGTGGAACAAAAATGTGGAAATGAAAACTGAGAGAGTATTGTATGTTTAAAATATCCACCTCCACTTAAACGCACTATATTTGATTCAAGTTGTCATCCTTCCATGCCTCAGTTTTCCCGTTTGTGAAGTGGCTGAAGTCAGAAGAATATGCTCTATCACCACTGCTAAACTTCTGCCACTTCTAAGTCCCCTTGTCTTCCCACATTTACATCCTCTTCTGAAGACAAAAGGAGATAATTCATTATTAAAACTTCTTACTAGGAAGCTTACTTGATTCTCTCCCATTCGTTGCTAAGTGTCATCACTCTGAAGACTGTATATATGCTGGGACAGAAGCCCCCTAATGCACCCATCCTCAGAGATGTGGTAAATGTCTATCTTTCTTGACCAGCCACCCAGAATCTCAGCTCCTGATGTCTACCAAATTTCATAAGCAACACAATCACATGCATACCTCCCAAACTATTTGAAGATGAATTAAGGTTAAGAGAGGTTATTGATGAGGTATGACAGAAGTAAGGTAATCTTCCTTTCCCACATCCTTAATTTCCAGAAGCTTTAATTTTAAACTCTTTAAGATGTAACTCATGAACCAACATGAAAAAACAGATAATGAGCAGACAAATAATACTTTATGCTGCTGGTACACAGGAGACTGAGTTTATCCTTTTAGAGAAGAGTATAAGGATTTCCACTCAAACAATTAGACTTCTCACTCCAGACTGAGCTACTCAGTTTTAAGTGGCAGAGGTTGTTGTACTCTACATTGTGAGATACGTTTATGCATCTAACAGTGAGAAGCTGGAGCAGGTTCTAACCATCTTCAACCACCCAATTCTAATCATCTCAGAAACCATCCTTCTAACCATCCTGGAATTAATAAGTATCTATCTTCTTGGCATACATTCAGAAGCAGACAGGAATGAAAAATTCTTGTAGTGCAGGAACATGCAGGACATGTGAATCTTCTTTGGCAATGCCTACTCATTTTCCCATTCTTGTTAAAAAGCATGTTAGAACTCCCATTGAAGAGTGGTAAATCTTGTATCTAACTGAATTTGACTTAACTTTTATAAGGTCAACATACAAGACTTTGCAAGTTTAAGCTGCTGGAGTGCTACAGACAAGCAGTCCGCTGATTCCACAAGAATATAAACACAAAGTATAATTGAGATACGACTGGAATCAAGTAATAGCAGGCAGCAGCAATGAATAACTTTAAGAAAGACTAATGCTAATAGTTAGATTTTACAGTCAAGTAACAACAGTTTGGAACTATCGTGAGAGGTGATAAAATTGTTTTAACAGCCATGGTCAAAAAACAGTGAATTTACATGAAACTGTCAGTTACTTTGATTAGAAAGGCTGTGAACGCAAAATGTCATCCTGTTAATTCCTATAAATTCTATTAGTTGTGGATTGTTGTGGGATTTTCCTGTTTCTCTGCTTCTGAGAAAACTGTGTAATAATCATCCAGGTATTTTTTGTCTAAACAGTTGATCAGAACTTAAATAATTTATATGCCTCATTTTACATCTGACAACTGTAATGATAAAGAAAATACAGAAATAAGTAGAAAGGTGTGACATGGATAGATCATTTATCTACCTGCTGAGGCAGGAGAAAGCATTAGCACAAACAGGTGGAGGAGCAGAAGTGACAAAAATCTTTGACAAAGAAGTGAAAAGACATCCAAATGGCAAGGCAAACCCCAAAGTGTTGCAGCGATTAAGGATACTGGGCCTTTAAAATATTTATAACAAATATTGCAGTACTTGAAACTAACAAAATGTTACCACCATGAAGTACTTTAGGATAAGTTATGCGATTATGTGTACCTGTGGAGACACAGCAGGGCTCCAAGAGACAGGGTCAGGAACCCACCCAGAGCACTGCCCCAGATGCTCCCAGGCCTTTCCAAGGAACCATCAGCCCAACCAAAGCCTGCCAGAGGAGCACAGGGTGCAGCAGCTCGCGGGAATCCAAGCCCAGGGCTCCTGAGGGGTGGGAGCCTCACCTAAGGCCCTCCCAGGGCTGCCCAGAGGAGCCTCAGCCCTGTACCCTGCATGACACCTGCCACTGGCAGGGACAGAAAGGGACAAGGCAGGGAACAGGGCGAGGCCCATGGCAATGCTGCCTTTGTGCAAGAGCTCCGAGTGTCCATGGCTGCCTCACACATGGATGGCAGCACGGCCTCATCGTTGGTTGGACCTGCGGCTGGCGAGCAGTGGCAGCAGTGCTTCGCCTGCACTCTTGGATCACACATATACCATGTATTTCTTCACATACTTAATTTCTTTTTTTTTTTTTTCCCACCTCTAATTTTATCAACCAGCTGCAAAACAGTAAGTACAAACAGCGTCATGACACTTCTTGGAAATGTCAGATGGTTTTCCGTAAGAATAACTCAGAACACTTCTAAAGAATATGTTGTCAAAAAGCAGCATGAAAACTATGGTTTTCTTCATTCTGAACACTGAATGAAGCAGGCAAAGTGAAAAAAGCAAAAAGGATGGCTATAGCCTAAATGATTGGCAACTTCCACTCAGTTTTGGTAATGAGGGTTTGTAGAACGTAAGTTAATAAGGCAAGAGGAGTTAAAAGAAAATGACTGAAAATTAATTGTATGAATAGAATGTGGTTAGCTGGCTTAAGCTTCTGGAAATACAGACATTTTTTCTGTGGGCGCTGATGGGCAGCTGGCCAACACAGACCCTTAGGCTCCTGCATACAGCGGATGTCTACTCCATTGGATATCCATTTCAGAAACTAATGAATGGGATACAAAGATGGGAAATCAATTTAATGTCAAGAAAAATGATAAAGTAAGCAAGCAAAAAATACTAGTTTGAAAGTTGGAAACTGACAATCAGAAACCACTTAGATATGCTCCTGAAGCATAAAGCAGATCCCGGCTATCTCATCTCCATGTTGAGAGCCATCTCTAGTTAACGTTTGAGATGAATTTTTGCACTTTGATCTAGAAAGCAAAAAGATGAACTCAGGAAGGAACTGGAGCATTTAAAATTGACTTTTGTGCAGAAGTGTCAGGAAGGAAGTATCAAAACAGGATCCTGGCTCAGGGAGAAATGAAATAGGAGGATCTCTGGTGAGAGAGACTGTGTGAGGTCTATCCTGAGCTACTTTGCTGCAATGCGACTGCAAGGTTTGGACTCAACATTAGTACTCTGGGGACTGGACTAACAGTTATTGAGCATTCAGGCTGTCCACTTTACATTTCAGCAGAGATTCTCTGGTTCCTTGCAGCTCTGCCTGTTACAAGTTACCTTAGAGACTGAGACACATAGAAATGACTACAACTAGAAACACAACGAAAGAAGATTAAGGAAGAGCACCATGCTGAAGATATGACAGACTGCACAAAGCAGCCTCTTTGTTTGCTTATATATTTACATTTCTAGAATTCCAGTGATATGCTCATCTATATTCTCAGGTTACTCTTGATCGATCTTCCTATAACCACAGCAGTTTAACATGGCAAACTTATTTCCATTCTAGATAGTTTCTTCTTTCAAATGCATACACACCATATACACATACTACAGCTCTCAAATGGCAAAAAAATGAGTCAGGCATTTCATGCTTTGCACGATACAATTAAAGACCACAATTATAAGAACTTCACATTTAATCTCATTTTTTTCATACAAAGACCTTTGCAATGGTTTCTATAGGTTGTGAGGCTTTGATGGTCTTGACTTAACTGGTACAGGCATGAGAAAAAAAGACAGTCCCTGGATAAAGAGACAACCAGAACTTTAAACCAGTATGCTAAAACTAGACACGAAAGCTCACAAACTCAGGGCAGGGAGCAGGTGCTGAATTGCTTCCTTCAGTTACTGAAAAAGCAAAAATTTCCATTTCTGGATGGACATGAGAAACATGCACCACCTCACTCCTAGGCAAATGCACTGTTAATATAGTATTAAAAATTGAAGTCCATTGAAGAAGCCATCCAAAATCTCCTCTTGCATGTCAGTCTTACATGTTAGAAACAACTGGAATCTCGTTGGGGGTATTCTTGGTCAGTTACAACACAGCAGGGCGGTGCAATAGTAAAGACACACAAGGACACAATAAAAGTACGGACAGAACAAGAAAGGCTTCTGAAACTGATTGTTACACTGCCACATCTGGCTGGCATAAAAGGGTTTTATTTCTTAGCATCTTAATCATGGGATTTGTCTGGCAGCCTTTCAAAAGTGTTGCTGCAATTACCTTTTTTTCTTGTAAGCTAGGATTAGTATAATACACATACAGGTAAGTTGCCACATGACAATACAGTATTTGCTAGGATTTTATCCAGATTTCTGAGAAATTACTTAAAACACCCATCTGGATGAACACGTGCGATAATTATAAAGGACCAAATAAACACCATGGTAGTATAACACCAGTATTAAGTGTGCCTCTACTTGTTACAGAACAGGAAGCAAAAGAGAAGGAGGAAAAAAGATACAAACGGAGGAAGAAAAATGAAAGGAGAATCAGGCCATGTGTTGACTGGGAAAATGTAACATAAAATTGTGTTGCAGAAACGACATTTTTAGATGCTAGCAATGAGTGCTCCAAGGAACAACCGGACATGTAGTATAAAAGATGGGGAAAAAACAGTTTCAAAAAGCACAAAAGACCTGTTTGAGAAATTTAGTGTCGAAAAACTGCACTGCCAACAGTGATTTTAACTTGCCTTGCATTTATATCCCTGGGGAAAAAAAAAATGCACAGAGCCCCAAAATCAACAGACCTGTGCTCAACAGAAAAAAATACACAATGAGGAAGCCTGCAAAAAACCAAGCTGGAGAGGAAACCTAAAAGAGCTAGGTTCTTATAGCTGGTGATTGCTGAAATGCACCATGTTGGAGAGAGAGAGAGAATTTATACTACCACTTAAGCATGATTTCAGAAAGGTTGAATGGAAGCTGGCACAACTAGACAGCGGAAACAAGGCAAGTTACTGTAAGTCATTCTCTGAATCGCTGAAGTTGTGTCCAAATATATATGTATATGTAACAAAAACAAAACATCATAAGCATGAGATGACTACCCAAACAGAATTTGCAGGAAAATAAAATAGTAAGATACCATCTCTCACACATATCTGCAACAGCAAGCCTGTCAAGAGACTAAGCTTTGATGATAAAAAGAGCATTCAAAGATAAAGCTGTATGAGGCAGGAAAAATGAGTTGTCATCTGTCTGCATTGCTGAAGAGGCAGGAGAGGTTCTTATGCTGCTTCACTGCAAGGCATGAAGGAGGGATCTGTCTGAACAGCAATGAGGCACCAGGTCTAAATGGCATTCAGCCCTAAGCTGTGGAGGAGCTCAAGGATGAAGCTGCTGAATTATTAACTCTGATGGCACAGTATCTTAAATGCAACTTTGGGCCTCAAGTCATGCACTTTAGAAATATGATATCTATTTTTAACAACTTGAAGGGAGATCTGTGGATATACAGGCTTATAAGTCAAGTGGTATCTGTTACCAGACAAATCACGAGAAACTGTAATAAAGAGTGGAATCAGCGATCACATGGGTAAATACGATTTTTGAGGTCTCCTTAATCTTTTCTTTTGTAATATTACTCTTGGGAGTTTTGCAGCCTGCTAAGGAACTTCTCAAAACTTGTACTTTGGAGTATACTGGGGCACTCATAAGCATTCAGGTAAAGTTTATTTAAACTATTCATTGTGGTTTTCTGAAACACTTTCAAGAAGATCTCGTCAAAGGCTCTTAAAGAAACTTAGGAACATCGAAATAAGAGGGACTGCCAGTGTTTCGATAAACAGCTGTTTTCAAGATAGGAAAGAGAATATGACTAAGCAGTCTGTTTGCAAAATGAAAAGAGATCCACAGAGAACTCACAAAGTTGGAACACTGTGTGGGCATCTCAAAAACGATCTGGTAGAACCAGAGCAACATGGATATGTGGAACAGTGCCCATAAGTGGAAGGAATTCACTACAACTTTGTCTGGAAAAGAGGCGAGTGGGAGAGAGATCTGGGTCTAACCAGCCAATAGTCATAATGCCATAAAGAGGTAGTATCTTCCAGTACTTCATACCGGGTATTAAGTGAACACCACAGAGTATCCAATGGAGCTGGCCAACGGCAGACTCCACGCAAAAAAAAAAAAGTTTACATGTGGAAATCCCTGCTACAGGATGCTGCAAAAGCCTAACATTTGCTCAACATCAGGAAGAAAACAGACACGTCCACGGAAGAGAAGGCACCTCTGGCTTGCCAACTCCCTTAGCCACAGTATCTTGGAGGCTGGGAAAGGACCTCCAAGACCTACGTTTGCCTTCTTTTTAGACAGCCTTTCCTCAGTGGCCACTACTGCTGGCTGTTTACTGGACTAAATGTCCTCTCTGCCTTACCTAGTACACCTGTTCTGATTTCCTTATGTTTAGGTTCATATGAATGTTAGACTCCTTTGAGTAATGCTGACAGGCATGCTGACAGGCTTTTCTGATGCCCTCCAGTGTCAAAAGGATCCATCTGGTGATAAAATGAATCTTTGGTAATAGTAAGCCATTGAGCTAACTGCACCTGATACTTCCTCCAGTGCGTGCTCATGTCTGTGTCCAAATGAGGAGCTTTCACTAGTGCTTTTACATCTTTGACACGATGCCAAAACCCTCCACAGTTCCTCCTTCCACACTTTGTAAACATTAATTGGTGGTAAATAATCTTACCTAGTTTTGGAGTAATATATTCCTTACGTATATTTATTTCACTATGTTTTCGTTTTGTTCACCAATGACAATCAGACTTTCAGTGTTTCAAGTACTGCCATGCCGGAAAACATTTATTTAAGAGCTTGAAGTGAATATTCTTCACATGTCTTTCCTTCAAAGCCTATTTTTGAGTATCAATGACATTTCACCTCGTAGGCCGATCAGGGAGTTTGTGCACCTTCTATTGCCGTTTTCTATTACAGACTCTCTCACCTTTCTCAAAGAGCACATGAAGGCCCAGGACCTTTATGAAGACTTTATGAAGACAGCCCATTTACTTGTCTGTTTCCCATGTAGCATTTCTTAATCTCTTTCATGCTTTTGGTTCCGAGTGATCTGTACTTTCCTTACTGATCTTCTACGTATTTGCGTGTCCCCTATTTTCCTGTATTTTTTGTGGACTGCACAGGTGTCCCTAAGTCTTTGCCTTCTCCAAAGCTAGTATTCATCATCTCACATCTCATGAGACAGGTGCACACACAAACCTCATCTGCTATGAACTCTGGATCCTGCCATTTCCTTTCATTCCCATGAGGGTCTCCCTCATCTGGATTCACGCGCTCCTACTCTGTTAACCCTCGGATGAAGCAGTTCTCATCAGGCTTTCCTGTGCTCCGTTACCTTCCCACTGGTGTACTCCTCCCACCCAATTACCTCTTCCTGCTTCAAAGAATGAACCTTTTGTTAACCTTCAGATGCCAGGGCTCCATATGCCCCCTCAGATTTCTCTCAGAAGGGGTTTTGGCTTCCCTCAGTATGACTGACGCCTACCTTCCACTGACACTGGGAACGCAGTTCTGCAGTACAAACGCAGAGACAGAACAGGAACTGACACAACACAGGCTGTAAGGCCTTGCCAGCATAGCCAATACATAACTAGCACAGAATGCTTTCACTTGAAACAGCTAACTATTTTAAAATAATCCCATCATAGCCCTAGTTAGGAGTATGGGATTTCACAAGATGTTTCCCTCCTCTTTCCGGATAGTAACACCAAGAACTGACAGAAATTGCTAGTTTTTTATTTCCTAACCTATACTACCTCCAAACCCCTTACCTCCGCACGAATTCTGTGCAGGTATGGTCATTTGATATTCATGCCTGCTAACGCAAAAGGGTGAATGGATTTTCCTTGCACATCATCAGTTACTGAAGTGCTATTCGAGCTGAAGTCCTTCATTCTGACTTCTCTTTATCACACACTCCTTTTGAAGTTCTTGCCCACTGACAAAAGCCAAAATTTCACAACGGCTTAACCTTCTACTTTCCAGCTCACTCACTGATTTTCACGTTTATGCTTTCCATCCTGAAAATTTCCTGAATCCTGTCTGCCGCAATCTGTTATTCTCTGTAGTTTTGGAGTCTAGTACGGAATTTCTCAAAAATAAGTTGTATACAAGTGTATGACTTCTGCTCTTTTGTAGAATAGTATTTGAATAGGAAACACTCACGGAAGAATCAATGTCCCCATCCCTTATATGGATTCGTCCCCAAAATTGAAATACTCCTTTCTCTAAACGATCCATAAGAAAAAACAAGCTTTGTTTTAAACCTCCAGGCCTTTTGTTGTTGTTGTTGCTGGATTACATCACCAAATTTGTTGTGAATTCAAATAAAACAGTTGAGATGTGGTGAGCTAGAAAACCAATGCTGGCAGTCAGACTTTGCTGGAGAGATGGGAAAGCCATAAACTAAAAAACAAAGAACACAAATAATTAGAAAAGAAGAGTTGACTGGAACAAAGAAGTACCGACCAAAATATTTTTCACATAAGCAGATGCCACTTGAAAGGACTGCCTTAACCAAGTGCTAGCATGATGACTTTCAGCTACTAAAGAAGGATCTTTTCTTTTTCCTTTTTTTTTTCCTTTCTTTTCCTTTTCTCTTCTTTTCCCTGTTTTCTTCTTTTCCATTTTCTTTTCTGCTTTTCCTTTTTTTCCTTTTGTCTTCTTTTCTATTCTTTTTTCCTTTTTTCCTTTTCTTTTTTCTTTGTTCTTTTCTGCTTTTCGTTTTTTTTTCCTTTTTTCCTTCTTTTATCTTTTTTCTTTTCTTTTTCCTTCTTTTTTTTTCTTCCCTTCTTTTCTTCCTTTTTCTTCTTTTTTCCTCTTTTTTTTTTCCTTTTTTT
>WBMW01000139.1:351545-381584 GCA_013396635.1 Penelope pileata
CGGCCCCCCCCCGCGCCCGCCGCTCCCCGCCTATCCGCGGCCGCACACCGCTTATCGGCGCCGCGCATCCGGGCCCTCCCCGCCCCGCACAGCGCCT
Organism: Penelope pileata; assembly: GCA_013396635.1. Classification (NCBI taxonomy): domain Eukaryota; kingdom Metazoa; phylum Chordata; class Aves; order Galliformes; family Cracidae; genus Penelope; species Penelope pileata. Next base: position 351,643 of record WBMW01000139.1, read on the forward strand.
GTCAGATAGCCCGCCGCGCCCCGCGCCCCCCGCAGCCGCCAGCCCCGCGCCTCCGGGAGCCGGGAGCGGGGCGCGGGGCTCCCGCTCCTCTCGCGAGACGTGGCCCCGCGCGGCGGAGCGGGCGGNCGCCGCGCGCGCCGCTCGGGGCAGCCATGGAGGGAAGGGAGCAGCGGGAGCCCGGCCCCGGCGAGCTGAGGGTGCCGGGGGCCGCGGGCGAGGAGCCCCGCGCCGAGGGGAGGGATGCGGGCGGTGAGGCGGCGTGCCGGGCGCCGGGACCCACGCCGAGCCAGAGCCGCTTCCAGGTGGACCTGGTGGCCGAGGCGCCGCGCCGGGCCGGCGGGGATGGCGGCGCGGCGGGGAAGGGCGGCGAGGAGGCCAAGGGCCGCTTTCGGGTAAACTTCGTGGACCCGTCGGCCGGCGACGAGAGCCCCGGCGAGCCCGGCGGCGGCTCGGAGGGCGTCAGCTTCCAGAACGGCGGCGACACGGTGCTGAGCGAGGGCAGCCTGCACTCGGGCGGGCACCACCACCACTACTACGACACGCACACCAACACCTACTACCTGCGCACCTTCGGCCACAACACCATGGACGNAGACAGATGGTTTTCCGGCAGCCTCTCGGCTTTTGGCTGTGCTCTGCTGTGTGCATACTTCAGTGGGTTTTCGTGCTGGTTTATTGAAACAAGGGAATGTGTGGGCCACATCCTAATGAAGCGAGGAATATTCTGTGCCCAGAGGCCTTCTTCATCCTATCGTTCTCTCTCAGTAAGTGGAATTCCCTGAGAAAATGTCCTCCTTTAGAACTTCGCCGTTCCAGACCTTCGCTAGGCAGCTCGGTGTGTCCGGGCTGATTTCTGGTTTTCATTTTGGTGGTTCTTCAGCAGCATTTTTTGGAGCTGCAGCTGTCTGCTCCAGTACGTTACACGGTTTGCTGTTGCAGGGCGGTATCTCTGTGGTACAACTCTGATTACATACCAGAGTAATTACTGACAGTAACACCAAATTACTGTTGCCTTCTAGGCCTGCTCAGGACTGAGTTGAATGATGCCCCTTGGACTGACTGAGTTAGTGTGAGTAGGGGTGGCCAATCGCTGCCTTGTTTGCGGGATCAGAGGCATTGTAAATAACCCATGCAGTCAATGGAAAACACACAGAATTTCTTCCAAATTTCTGACACCTGGTCCGTGATGGGGCAAGGAAGAGCAGAAGGGTTGTTGGATAACCCTATCCTGCAAGCAGGACGTAACCTGGAATTCTGAGCTTGGCAGGCAGGTATTTGGTGTGTTTGTATCACAGCAGCCAGACGAGATCTTTGTGATACCCTGAAGGCATTTCAGTGCATCATGTAACAGTCTGGAATCGTGCTTTCTGTAAGCATAATTCCTTTGTATTTAATACCAAGGATAGCAAGCAATTTGCTTGGGAGGTTCTGGAAAGAAGAGCTGTGGACAACCTAATCACCAGCTCATTCTCAAAATAGTCACACTGTAAGCATTACTTAACTTGTGATTTCTAGAATGCCCTTAATATGTTCTGCAGTACAGATAGGTCTATAAGAAGATCATGTTAAAAAAAAAAGTAATGTTTTCCCCCTTAACTTATTATGAACTTGGAAAATTAAGCCCTTTCCTTAGCTGTGATTTTTTATTTTGTACTACATGTATAGCGTGTACATCAAAGCTTTAGTGCGGCAGCTGGTATAAGCGTCCTGGTGCCCCTGAATGAAAGTTATGCTAAGCAAAGATCTGTTGTTTCCCCCAGAAAATGCTTGTTTTTCTCTAGACACTGTCATCCTAGCTATTGCCTTGAATAGCTTCTTGATCCAGCGTATCAAGGTTGGCAGTTGTTTTGCATCAAGACTGATCTGAAAGTGCTCACCAGCAGCGTGGTTCACAGCTTGAATTTAGCTATTTCATCTTACCATGAGTCTGCATTATGCTTTTTTGCTTTTCAGAGGAAAATACATATTGAGAGGCAGTGTTGCAGTAATGCTGGTGCTGGTGCCTGGTAAAGAACATATTTTGTTTTTTTTCATTGCTTTGTTTACAGTCCTCGTGCCTAACAGTTCTTCTGATTCTGTTCTCACAGAAGAGCCCTGCTTGAGGAGGATGCAGTGTCTGAGGAAGATACATATGCACAAGGGGTGCCTGTTACGAGAGTGCCCCATGACGATAGGATAGATGTCTGACCAACCACCTGAAGTGTTGTTTGGTCATTCCAACTGAAGCCCTTACCATAGAAAGGGGTTATTCTTAAAACTGTTTGTGGCAGCACAGCTGGGTGATGCTTCAGTACTCCTGTGAATGAGTTGCATGCTGCTGATCTTCTCTGTTACCATAAATTTCAAGTAAGGCACTTGTCACTTACCATGGGCTACAGATAGCCAAGGAGGTCAGTACATTGCTTCCCTGCTTGGTGTGTGCGATCTCTCAATCCTCTAGAGAGAAGGTAGAGGGAGTTGGGTCATCCTGTTACAGTTGCTAATGTCATAGATAAGGTGATGCAGGAACATCACTCTCCAGAGACTAAGAGCTGTGAGGATGGTTATGGTTAATAAAGAATTGGGAGGGAGACAGCAGAATGTGCTGTGCATGTTTCTATTGCTTTTGCAGTGGTGTCCACTGTCCTGTTGAGAAGATCTCCTTTGGACATAATGAAGACAGAAAGGCTAGGACACGTCAATATTTCTTCATTTTTCTTACAGTTTAGGAATAGATTTGCCTATATTTGTAAGTAAAACTGTAGCCTGTAGAAGACATTCCATATGCTTTTGTCTTCCTCAGTGTAAATGTGCTGTGATGTCGTAGACCTTAGGGTTGCAGAAGATCTTAAATGCTTGTAAAGCATTCAGAATTGCACTGTGTTTAACTTACCCACTACCATACCTTTTTTGTATGGTATTGCCTTCACTTGGGAGATTATTTTTGGAGCCAGGAACTTCACAGTCTGTGAATGATTCTGATTTAATGTGCCTTTTGTTCAGTCACTTACAGCTGTGGTAAGTAGATGGTATGTAAACCAAGCCCTCTACTGGCAGCTTTGTTCTGTTGTGCACTAAATACTTAATGAGTGTGCTAGTTGGTTCCCTTGACAGACTGTAAGGTGGTGATCTCAGAAAAAGAGCTTTACCCCTGCTGCCCAAAGTAGACTGAGGAAAAAAGTAAAGGCATTTAAAAATAAGTGTTTTCCTGCACAGAGAAATCCTTTGAATTTCAAGACAGAAATATGAAAACACTAGTGATAGTCTTGATGCAGGATTTTTTTTATTTTTACTCGGGTTGGATGATTCAATTTTTTTAAACTCTTTTGATCTTTGATTTTTATTTTGTTGAAGGAACATTTAATTTTTAGGAGGAGAAACTGGAAACATTAGGCACAGTGAAAAGGCTGCATGTGGCACTACTTTTTAACAAAGAACGTATACTCTGTTGAAAATAGTGAATGTCTGCTGCACCTTAATGTTTTTCCTTGTTGTTTGTTTCTGGTAATCTGCAAAGAACACGAGCTCAACTAAAGATGCATAAAGACTAAGATAATTCTAAGCTGTCCATTTAGCTGATGATGTAGTGTGAGGTCTGTTTGAAAGCTGCTTCCTCCCTGCTGCCTCTTCTGGAAGGCTGACAGCCTCTTGCAGGCAGGGCTCTCTTCTTGGAGCAGGCTTCAGCAAGGTGCTATCAATCAGTAGATTCTTGAGTTACTGTGATTTAACTCAAAGTGCTTCTTTCCTTTCTTGCTGTTTTTTATATTTGTAAGCAGTACTTGCATTTCTTTCTAAACTTCAGTCTTACTAAAATCATGAGAACCTCTTCTAGGCTTGGTCACTCTGCATTTGGACATCCTAGAAGCCTTTCATTTGTAAACATTCTCATTCATGATTTTTGAAAAATGGTGAGTTCTGTGCACCTGAACTCAGATGAGGTTTTACTAGCTTTGTGTGAAACAGCCTTTTAATGCTCTTTTAAATCTGTTTAGAGAATCCTCACTTAACTTATCCTGGTACCTTGCAGTAGGTTTTTTTTTTTTTTTTTTTGTCTTGGTGATGGTGATAACTAACATATTGTTGCTTGCAGCAGTAATTTGTCAGTCCTCCAGGGTTTGTTTTATAAGGATAATTTGCATTTTGCAAATTTGTTCCATGAATCTGCTTATCTGATCTTTGTGATGTCTTCAGTCCAGAACACCCACAGAATAAGGAAATCCTCGCACAGTCTTCAGCTGACTGCTAATATTGTTTTTACTACTTTGTTTTCATTTTCTTCCAGAGAAACTGGGAATAACTGAGAGCTGTTAACTGGTTATAGTTTCAAACCCTGAGTGTGGGCTGCTGCTGAAAAACATACACTCTTTGTCCTTTGGTTATGTATTTGTACAGCTTAAAGTTGAATCTGGAAACTGATCTGATTTACACAAGGTAAACAACCCCCTCCCAAAACTGGAAATCTTTTACTCCGTCAGGTGGGTCAATTCCCTGATACAACACATTAAGGATCTCCAGACTTGGATTCTGCAGCTGTATCAGTAAAAAAAAAAGTGTATGTTCGTTTATAAAATAAATAATTTACTACTCTAATAATATGTGCAGTAAAACACAAACAAAAACTAAGAAAGGATGAGATGAAGGTGAGAAGAGCACTGCTTAATAAATAAAATTTAAAAATATTTTTTAGAGATTACAAGAAGTATTTCCCTTGTCCCAGTGTATTGTCCTGCATATGTCTAGGGTTTTCATGCACCCCTCGTTGGAGACTCCTGCGATGCTCTGAGCCCCCTGAGCAGTAATGTTACAAGAAAAGAAAGCACAGTAGTTTTCCCGTGGAGTACAAGGAAGGGAGGAAGGAGCACTTGTTTAGAAGATCTTTAATAAGCCAGTCTTTGCTCCCATGTGGTCAGTATCAGTAAGATGTTCAAGACCAACATGTGAAAGAACAGTACTGATTTTGATTTGGATAGCTCTTCTTTCAGCATAAGCTACGTGAGAACTGGTTAAAGATGAAGAAAGAATATTAATCTTCAGATTAACCTCCTCCTCCTTCAGTACCTCGTTTGATTTTTTTTTTTTTTTTCATTCCTGAAGAGTATTCTTGCAGAGAAGAAGGTTGGCAGGATCACTGTCTTGGAGTAATTCAAACCAGTGTACGACATCTTCACATGCATCCTTCAGATTTTTTTTCCTGAAGCCCCATAGAATATTCAAATGTGGGCAACCACAAACCCATTCCCCCAGCTCCTCTTTTTGGCATAGGTAATAGCAACTGCAGTATGTTCATTTGGTAACTATTTTTTAAAAAATCTTATTAGTGGACTTAGAATTGTCAGTCTTTCATTATTTTGGAAGTTACCCAGTTCTTACAGCTTGGGCACTTGGAACATCTTTGATTTATCTCTCAACTTTAGCATGTTGATTATGCCTGATAAACTTAATGAATTGTTTTGTGGAATTTTTTTTATCCCCCTATATAAAACACATTTTCTCCGGCTCATAAATTTAACTCACAGATGTGGTGAATAAAAAAAAAAAAATTAAAAATTAAACATGTTCCTATCCAGCCATTTTAACAAGGAAGTACAACTCACGTCTTCATTTCCCTAATTATCCTTAATTCTTCAAATGAACTGCTTCTATTGCAGATTATTCAGACTTTTGAATTCATTTTGAAAGGAAGTAGCAACATCTGTTACAGCTGTGAAGAAACCATTGATGCCAGATGAAAGTTTCAACATGCTCTGAGCAGTTTATGTGGTATAGACGCTCCTAAGACTACTCTGAGTAGTCTTGCTCTAGAGCTGCAAGCAGTTCAGCAGCTTTGGCTTGAATGTAACACTGTGCCAGTGCAAGTGCTGTGCTACATGAATATACCAGCTCTGCTCTGTGTTGGCTCAGGGTATTGTGCAGTTAGCTGCATCCAGCACTTCATGGTATGACATAAATTCAACCAGTGCTTAACTGATTTTTTTAAATTACTTCACTGGAGTTTTTATTATAAGAAAATGGGTTAAATGTGAGTTCATGAAAAATTAGTATACTTGGAAATAGACTTATAATTAGAAACTGAAAGGTTTTTTTGAGGTTACAGCTGCATACTGTCGTATACTTACTCCTCACCTCTTGCGTGGGAAGTGCATCATGTTCCGTTTGTGAGAAACGGATGACAACTGAAAAGCTTCAAGAGCAAGAACTCTGAAAATCAACCTTTTATGGGGATGGAGTATAGAAAATGACTTGGGAATTTGCTATATTGAAAACAAGTTCTTGAGCAAGATTGAAATAAGAATTCTCTTGCATTTATGGACAGAACATTGCATTTCTTGGACTGTACTTAATATGCAAAGCTGCTGTGCAAGCAGGTTGCTAATAGGATTTGATTCAACTCTTATGTAATTTACTGCTGTATCTGCCTCATTCTGGAGAAAAACAAAGTTCTGTGAAAATCTTGAAAAAAAGTCTGTTACATGTATTAGGCTTCTGTTTTTCAAATGATCTACCTGTGTTCAGAACCTTTGTTTTCTTGAGGAATGATTTTTTTTCTCATGTCAAAGAAATATGACAGTCAGTGCATAGTAATAAATGGTTATTTTGATTCATTGTACAGTGATCCTTCTGGAAAGGATCAAATTCAGTGGTGCAGTAGGGAAAATAGTATGATTCTAGAGAGGACAGGACGGGAGTTCTAACTTCCAAATCTGTTCTTCCTCATTAGAAGGTCCTAATGCTCTACTATAAAACCTTGCAAAACTTCAAGGGTAAGATTTGGCCTGAAATGCTCTTCATCCCTGAATCTTTAGGTCGGAACAGGGGGAGTAAATCCGCCCCCACTATAAGGACAGAGCAAGTCCGAGACCGCCTCGTGAGACTGAATGTGTACAAGTCTATGGGGATGGATGACATGCATCCCAGGGTTCTGACGGAGCTGGCTGATGTGGTTGCTGAGCTGCTCTCCATCATATTTGAAAAGTTGTGGCTGTCAGACGAAGTCCCTGGTGACTGGAAAAAGGGAAACATCACTCCCATTTGCAAGAAAGGGAGGAAGGATGACCCAGGGAACTACAGGCCGGTAAGCCTCACGTCTGTGCCTGGGAAGATCATGGAACGGATGCTCCTAGAAGACGTGCTAAGGCACATGAGGGATGAGCAGGTGATCTGTGACAGCCAGCACGGCTTCACCAAGGGAAGGTCATGCCTGACCAATCTGGTGGCCTTCTGTGATGGAGTGTGATGGCATCGGTGGACAAAGGGAAGGTGACCAATATCATCTACCTGGGCTTGTGCAAGGCCTTCGGCATGGTCCTCCACCACATCCTTATCTCTAAATTGGAGAAATATGGATTTGAGGGGTAGTCTATTCAATGGATAAGAAATTGGTTGGAAGGCCATAGACAGAGGGTTGTGGTCAATGGCTCTATGTCCAGGTGGAGGCCGGTAACAAGCAGTGTCCCCCAGGGGTCTGTCTTGGGACTGGTTCTCTTCAGTATCTTCATCAAAGACATTGATGATGGGATTGAGTGTACCCTCAGCAAGTTTGTGGATAACACCAAGCTGAGTAGTACAGTTGACATGTTAGNTTGGAGAGGATTCAGAGGAGGGCTGCAAAGATGATCAGAGGGCTGGAGCACCTCCCCTATGAGGACAGACTGAGGGAGCTGGGCTTGTTCAGCCTGGAGAAGAGAAGGCTATGGGGAGGCCTCATTGTGGCCTTCCAGTATTTACAGGGAGATCATAAACAGGAGGGGAATCAACTTTTCACAAGGCTAGACAGTGATAGGACAAGGGGGAATGGTTTTAAGCTGAAGGAGGGAAGGTTTAGATTAGACATCAGGGGGAAGCTCTTTACTGAGAGAGTAGTGAGGTGCTGGAACAGGCTGCCCAGAGACATGGATGCCCCAACCCTGGACGTGTTCAAGACCAGGTTGGATGGGGTCCTGGGCAACCTGATCTAGTACCAGATCTGAAGGTTGGTGGCCCTGCCTGTGGCAGGGGGGTTGGAACCTGATGACCCTTGGGGTCCGTTCCAGTGCAGGCCATTCTATGGTTCTAGTGGTTTTGGTATGGAAGAAATACTATTTATATTTTGGATAGCTGCAGGAGAGTCTAGTCACCTGCAGACAACAAAATGGCTACTGTGTCACATGTAAGAACTGCATGAAAGCATTCAGTCCTTCCATCTTGTTGGCTGCAGGCTGTCAACCCTGAAGCTTTCCTTGGATATCTAGACTTCAGTGTTTACTCTCTGTCAGTGTGACTAGTCCTCATTTATTTATTGAAGTTCTAATGGAGTCCAAAGGTTTGAATCTCAACTTCCTATGCTAACATTATGACTATTAGACAAGCCATCAGCTCTGACCTCTGCATCACAATGCTGACTAAGCTGAAGGCTTGAACTTCCAGAGTCAGGCCAGAGAAGAAGAGAAGTTGAAGCCTTTGTTGTGCAACACAGTAATGCCAGGTCTTGTGCCAGTTTGAAGACCGTGGAGTGCATTGCCAAGCTTGGCTGGACTGTCCTACTATACCCACCGTTTAGTCCAGATTTTGTGCCTTCTGAGTTCTGTCTGTTTGGGCCAATGAAAGATGAGCTGTATAGGCAACATTTTCCTAGCAATGATGCCATTATAGCAGCTGTGAAACAGTGGATCACCTCCACACTCCATAAAGTGCAGACTTCTATGAATGCAGTGTGCAGGCTGTTGTTCATTGCTGGTGGAAATGCATAGCTAATGGTGGTGACTATATTGAAAAGTAGTGTTTTGTAGCTGGCAACTTACGTGTCTGCTTAATAACAGAAGATGTATGTCTTCTGCACACACACATGTAGGTATATTGAAAATAGGGTGCGGTTTAACCCAGCAGGCAGCTAAGCACTACTCAGCTCTTTGCTTCCCACCTCTGTTTCCCTCCTGTTCATAAGCTCTCGTCTACTACTGGAAGGCCACAATGAGATCTCCTCAGAGCCTTCTCAAGGCTGAGCAAGCCCAGCTCCCTCCTCCTTTCTTCAGGAGGTGCTTCAGCCTTCTCATCATCTTCTTGGCCCCTCTCTGGACCGTCTCCAATAGCTCCACATTTTTCTTGTACTCCTGATGGGGTCTCAGGAGGGCAGAGTAGAGGGGAACAGTCACCTCCCTTTCCCTGTTGGCTGCTGCTCTTCTGATACAGCCCAGGATGCTTACCCCTCTGCAAATGTACAGGCTCATGTACAACTTTTCGTTTACCAGAACTCCCAGGTCCTTCTCCACAGGGCTGCTCTCAAAGAGTTCTTCTCCCAGTCTGTATACATATCTGGGATTGCTCCAACTTACGTGCAGTGCGTTGCTGAGTCTCATTCAGTTCACATGGCCTCACTTCTCAAGCCTGTTCAAGGCCCTTCAGATAGCATCCTTTCCTTCTTTTGTATTATTTGCATTCTTCACCTGTGTGTGTTCTGCAAGCTTGCTGAGGGTGCACTTAATCCTACTGTCTATGTCATTGATAAAGATGCTGATGAGCACTGGACCCAGGACTGACTGCAGGGGGACACCATTCATCACTGTCCTTCACCTGCCACTGACCACAACCGTCCAACTATTTCCTTATCCGCTGAGTGGTCCACTGTTCAAATCCATCTCTCTCTGATTTAGAAATAAGGATGTGGTGTGGGACCATATCACTGGTGTTGCAGAGGTTTGGGTAGACAATATCAGTTGCACTTCCCTTGTCCACCAGTGCCGTCATTCCATCGTAGAAGGCCACCAGATTGGTCAAGTATGATCTGCGCTTGGTGAAGCTGTACTGGCTGTCTCAGATCACCTTCTTGTTTGACGTGTCCCTTAACGTGTCTTTCAGGAGGCCCTTTTCCAAGATGTTCCCAGGCACAGACGTGAGGCTTACCAACCTGTAGTTCCCCCAGTCATCCTGCATCAGTCAGTTCCTTCAGGGCCCTGGGATGCATGTCATCGGGCACTGTGGACTTGTACACATTCAGTCTCATGTGGTGGTCTTGGACTCCTACAGTGGGAGGGATTTTGCTCCCCCAGCCCTTTCTTAGAGGTTCAGGGATGTGAGGGACATGGGAAGTCTGACTGCCCGTGAAGACTGAGGCAAAGAACTCCTTGAGTAGCCCAGTCTTCTCTATGTCTGTTGTAGCCAGTTTTCCCTTCTCAGCAGGGGAGGTACGCTCTTCTTGGCCTGTCTTAGACCAATGTATCTGTAGAATCCTTCTGTGTTTATTTTTCGTATCCCTTGCCAAGTTCATTTCCATCTGCACCTTGGCTTTTCTGATGCCATCTCTTCACGTCCAGATGGCATCTCTGTATTCTTCCCAGGCCACCCATCCCTGCTTCCACTGCCTGTATGTTTCCTTTTTATCCCTCAGTTTGACAAGCAGGTCCTTGCTCAGCCATGCCAGTTTCCTGCCTCTTCTGCTTGATATCTTATGCTGGGGGATGGGAGAGCTTTTGTGCTCTCAGAAAAGCATCCTTAAGGAGCTGTCAGCTCTGCTCCTTTGTCCCTAAGGACAGTTTCCCATGGGATCTCATCCAATAACTCAAACAGCCAGAAGTTCTCTCTCCTGAAGTTCAAGGTCCTGCCTCTGTTCTTTGCCAGGCCCATATTCTTTAAGATCACGAACTCACCCAGGACATGGTTGCTGCAGCCCACACTGCCGCCATTCTGAACCTCTTTAATGATCTCCTTATCACTGGTGAGCACCACGTCCAGTAGTGCTTCTCTTCTGGTTGGTCTGTCCCGTACCTGGACCAGGAAGTTATCCTCAGTGCGCTCCAGGAGTCTGCTTTGTTGCTTGCAGCCCACTTTGTTGCTTTCCCAGCAGACACCTGGGTGGTTGAAATTCCCTGTCAGGATGAGAGCATGCATGTAACATCGAAGTGGTGGTGAGGTTAATAAACAAGTCTCCTATCTGTCCTTTTTAAGTGCACTGCCTTGTGAGTGCTGTGATTTTCTCCTAAGATGAAATCAGCTGTCTGAGTATGTTTCTTGATTAACAGTCTTGCTTGCCCGGATAATAGTTCCTACTGCTGTGGAGAGTTGGAAGGCAAAATAGATGATTCTCAATCCCTTTGTAAAAAAGAAAAAGAAAACAAAACAAAAAAAAACAAAAAATATACTATAGAAAGAATGGCTCTTAAAATCAGAAAACAAGGATATGAATAAATATGCAGAAATATTCTTAATGTTTGCATAAAAGCAGTATTGAATTGCAAGACAGTGAAATACAAGCTGATAGCAGAGGTGTGGAGCTGTCTAAATCTTCAGCTGACATGTTAATTGTAACCATAAATTTCTTCTGTGTTTAAAATTGTTCCACTGTAATCAAAGTACTATAGACTAATTTCAGCTTAAGATAACATTAATGTACTGTGCTTGTTGCAATCTCTTAGAATCTCTGGAAGTGAATGTCAAAACTATTTGCTGCTATATTTTAAATATGTAATTGTGGATGAGGTGACGTAGCCAAAGCACTTAGGTTTTTTGGACTCTTGGCTGCAAACATGAAAACATCTTCCTTTTGATTGAGACTAGTATCCAGTGGTTGAAGCCGTTTATATCTGATCCAGCAAATCTGAGTTTTAAGAACAGATCATGTTTCTTCTCGGTAATTAATCTCTTGTTGCTGTAGGTAACTTTCGTGTGCCATTTAATGGGTTAGTAGGCTTTTTTTCTGGGTTACAGCTATAAAGATAGTGGAACCACAGTGTATAGTAACTGGATTTCACATGTGCTTAAATCAAGGTGTGGGAATTACAGGTACTAGTAGCAAATTTAACTTTTCCTGAGTAAAAGCCAAGCAAAAAGTAACTAATATGCCAGGCATTGACTGCTGAATCTTCTAAACTGCAGTCAACAGCTATTCAGTATGTGATGACTAGCAGTGTTCCTTGAAAATGTGTGGCTTTTTACTTTTTTTTAAGGAGATGTTAAAGAGATATTTAGTCAGACTGAGATGTCTTGAGCCATGTCTTCAACCATGTGTTCTTTTGCACTTGCACCCAACTCTCTTTTTTTCTACTGGTAGCTGTATTAACCATTCAAGCTTCCCATCTAATTCCTGAATAACACAGAACATAGTGTAGAATATCTACATCTGGTTTTTGTGAACCTGGAGGATTCATTTTTAACTGGAGTTACCAGGAATTTGTAAATTGTTTGAAGTGCCTGTGGAAGCTGCTGTCTTCAAGTAACAATCTTGAAAAGATCAAGTTGTTTGCTTGAATTATCATCCTGTCTGAAGTACCAGATACGCCTGCCATCTCTAGGTAAGATGTAAATTAATGATGCAATTACAGTGTAAAATGTGGCAACCTATTTTCATATTCAGAATCTGTTCTTTCCTCAGATTGAGGGCTACTGCAAAACATGAATCTACAGTTGGGCACAACAGTTCTTAATTTCCTTGCTAACTGTGCGTAACCCTATGGTCATCCTTATTTCAACACAGGGCTAGTGAGGAAGAACTAGAACTGCAGGCAATATTCTGATTGCTGATGTAGCACAAACTTATTTATTTATTTTCCATTGATTTACTCCTTGCAGAATTATTTTCCTGGTTTTATCTTCTGTTCTGTTCAGCTGTTACTGAGTAACAATGTGGTATCTCTTTGACATTATTTAGTGTAAACCAGAAGAGAGTTCTTTTAAAATACTTCTGCCTCATTAAATTCTAAATAGCAAACAAATTTCAGTATGAAGCACTGCTTCATCTAGATCTGAGTACTGATCCATACTGCATAGTTGTGCATTCTTCATCGGGGGGAGGGTTAGGTAAACTCAATTTTGATGTGAGAGCAGTGTCTAACAAAACTTTAGGATTAGCACTTCTGAAATAGGTCAGTAGAGAGAAAGTAGTTGTTTGTCAAGGAATAGCAATAGCAGTATTGGTAGTATTATTAGATGATAAAGTAGACTCTCCATACAAGTACTAACTGTTCCTTAAGTGAGTTATAGTGGAGCAAAATATTTTTAAGTAATTACCTATCTTTTCCTTTAAAACTGTCTGTTTTCATTACAGAGCACACTTGAAAACTGTCAGACCTGGCAAAGATGTTTTTCAATCTTAGTATTAAAAACTTGCGGTTTTTTTTTTGTTGGTCTCCTGTTCTGGTTTCAGCAGGCAGGCCTGGAAACCCCACACAGCCTTTCGCTCACCCCCCCTCTCCTCCCAGTTGGGATGGGGGAGAGAATCGAGAAATAAGGTAGANGTAATTAACAACAGTATCTGAACTGTTTTGAACTGTAGTAGGCTGAAGAACTGTTTCAAAATCAGTGTCACCAGATGAAGTGAAAGGCTGGAGCTGTTTTTTCTCTCACATTCAAGTGCTGAAATACTTGTGTGTTCACATGCAATCAAAGTTGAAACTATTCTTGATAAAAACGTTTGTGCAAATTAATCACAAGACTCTTTTTATCCCTGGACAATAATATATTTAATGCCACTCCACAGTGGTTTACATGTTTTGGAAAGAAAACTCAATACCCTCTGTTTCTTTGACTCCATTAAACCATGAAGATAAAGCCATTAAAACAAAAACAGTTTATCAGACTCATATGCACAAACTGGGTGCTTCCATATTATGCAGATGTTAGCATGCTGCAAACACAGTGTTTAAAGAAGAGAGAGATTTGATGGACTCCTAAAGTCAACATTTAATAGCTAGCTTATTCTGTGCTAGTATGATATCACACTTAAATATATTTGCAGTTTGTACTGGTGCAGAGGTGCAGAAGTTGTCACTGCATCAGAGGTACACGTGTATGTCAGCAAGATTATTCTATTTAGTCATTCTGTGCATAAAATTCATTTAGTACTCCTTACATTTTATATTCAGATCATTAGAAATATCACAAGCAACGTGGGAGGAAGAATCTGAAAGTTCATTCCAGAAGGGAAAGTGGAAGGTCTGTTCCTCTAAGAAAAGGCTTTTTTCTAAGAGTGAAACATTTAGTAATTCTGCTGTTATTTGATAACTCTCTTCAATCTCTCATTTTCTTATTATCTCTGCTCTGGCAAAAGGGTATCTGAATTAGAAAAGCAAAAACAAATGTTCATTGTTTTTTTCTCCCGTTTGTTTTGAGCTTTGTCAACTCAAAATTTTTCTGTGCTATCCACAGTGTCAATTTTTGTACTTAGTAGCCGTAGCATTAACAATGTGCAGCTGTAGAGCTGGGCTGTTTGTGACTGTAATCTCCACATGTAATGATTCTTTGATTGTTGAGACTGCTGACATGCTACATCTGGATCAATACATTTTACCAATCACTTCCTTCCTCTAAAAGGAATTTCTCGAAAGTGGTGGTGCCATTAGAGTTGACATTTTCTGAGAGAAGCTGGAAGCTTGAAGGACTGTAGATGACGTGAACATCTCTTCTCTTGAGGAAGAATTCTCTTGTCAATGATGATTGCTATAAACATCTCAACACAAACCTGTTAGATAAAAGGATAGTCGCCTTGTGAAGGCTTTGGTGGTAGTTGGTGAGAACGGAGACCTGCTGTTAAACTGAATTGTTGTGCCTATACTTGAATTGATGAGAGACCATTCTTGGGTGGCTTGGCTCCGGAAGTGTGTTAAATGATGAAAGTACGATGCTCGATATAAGAATATATAAATTAAAGGCAATTTTGAATACAAGCAGCTGTTTTCTTGATTAATTATAGTGGAGTACTGCTTTTAAATTGGAGCTTGAAAAGACAAGGCCCTTTGTTAATTTTTTTCTTGCAGACTTCGATAGTACCAAGGCAAAGAAAAGCTACTGTTTTGAAGCTAAGGAACTCGTGTTACGAAAAGCACATAGTTTGTTATGTACTAAACCAGTAACTGATCAGACTTACATGGAAAAAGAAAGTTAACTGTTGTAGTCTCAGGTATTTCTCTGGCCTCCTCTGCTTGCACAAGAGTAAAGGGAATAGGAAGGATTAGCCAAGTTAAGTTACTCACTACTGAAATGTGCCAAGCCAGGCAGACTTCAAAGCAGAATATTCGTGTACAGGCTTCTTCTTAAATGTTACAGACACAGAGATTCTACTTGGATAAAAGAAAACCCATAAGATTAAACTATCCTGCCAAAAAATGTTTAGAAAAGCTTTGAACTCAAGTACTGTGAAAGTGTGTTTAAAAAAGGAGGGGCAGTAGGTGTGAAGGAAAGGGGGAACCCGGCTACCCCTGCCCTGAGATTTTGACAGAATATTTGACAAAACTGGAATGAACATATCATGTGATGTCTAAACATTATATCAAGTGTTTTATTTTGTGGTGACAGAAATTTAAGTGGGGCATTTTTTTTTTTTTGTCTCCTACCTTAAGTGGTATTTACCCCAGGAGGATGAGAACTCACATTTGGTAAGAAGTCAGGAATCCATGAAGCCTCTGTTCAATATTTGGAATTTCTTTGCCTTCATGGTATAATAAATACAGTTTTCTTTTGCCTCTTAATGATGAATGGTATACTCGCATTGATAGCACTCTTTCTCACTGCCTTTCGAAGAGCAACCCACTTACAGGCTTGAAAAATCAATCCATGAATGTGCAAGCTTATGAAACCATGGCTTAGCAGCCATGTTTACTATTTGAAAATTCCTGATCATTAATTTATTGACTTTAATATGAGTGTGTACAGGATGTTTTCATTCAACGTACACAGAAATCCAGGCCATTGTAGAAAAACAATGACAGTAGAGGGAAACAATTTGCTAAATAGGTAATTTTCAGTAGGATTCTTGTTCAAAGCTATGTAGTCTAAAATAATGGCTTAGTAGTTGTCCTGTCCTTTTCTTGAGACTCCAAGGCAGCTATACTTGAAGTAAGAACAAACGAGTTCGTGTGCATTCATTCTGGTACCACCTCATACAGTGCAACAAAGCCTCAGTGTGTTGCTTTTAAAATAGAATCTAGATAAGTTCACCACAAATGAACATGCTGCAAAATTTAAACAATTATCAGTTGTTTCAGAAGTCTCAGTAAAACTAAATAGCAGTTCTTGCTGATGAGAAAGTTTTCTGGGCACCAGTGTATGACAAGCTGCATGTGAAAAATCTCAAATTTCTTCTGGCTGACAAGTTGTTTCTCGTTTCTATTGCACTTCTAATAAGTATGTGGGCTATTCATAATTGGCACAAATAACTTATTGTTATCCTTATGAAGCAGCACTGTAGATGAAGTAGATTATCTTCAACTGTTCTGTGGACTATGGTAGAGCAGTGCAAGTTTGTGTGCAGAAATACAGCTTAACTGTTTCTTGCCTAGAAAGTGAACAGTGCGTAATAGCTGCCAACATGTAGGTGTATCTTACTTTTCCTTAGTGCAGGTGAACAACGTGACTGAGCATTCTTTGGGCTTCTTAGGTAAAAGACTACATTTTTGTAAATAATTGTGTCAATAAGAGCATTTCTGGTAAAAACCTTCTCCATTCTCTTCTACTGCCTCCAAATCGACGGTAGTGTGGTGTTTATTTCTATTGTTTATGAAGATCTTATCATACGTGTATTCTTAAAATAGCATTGGCAATTTTTTTTTTCCCCACACAGTGATTTGAGTAAAACCATTGTTTCCTCATGACCACAATCATGAAAAATACTATGTCTGCTTTATTTACAGCTGAGACCACAGTGGTGCTTTATTAATCTGGCATTAAAGGACTAAGCTTGGAGCCTTGTGTAGCGGAATTCTTTTGTGCCCACACTTCGTAATATCTTTGTTCTCACTGGTGCTTTTTTGGGCACCCACTAGCACTGATAACCAGCAGTAACCTTTCGGTTATTAAGTTTTGTGGAAATACTTTTCAAAAAAAATATTGCATAGTGTAGAGAGACAAGGCATTCAGAACAAAACTTTCTTGTATTCATTGTGTGAGCATCTTAGAAATGATCTGGTAACTGATAAATATCAGTTACGAGCCATTATCTCCTTCAGAAGAAGACAGACTGAGCAACGGACTTGTTTGAACACTCCAGTAAAATGTGTAGTTTAGTGATGAGTGCAAGTTCTTCCTGCACTCCTGCACCAAAATTCTTCCTTGGTCAGCTGTGGTCATACACTGAAGTATGTAATTGTCTCTTAGACTTGATACTGGGACACTGTCAACTTTATCTTAAAAGCAGAATGTGCAGCAAAATGTCTACCTTATTTTATTTTTTAAGGAAGTGTTGTGATACAGTATTACTGTGTTAACTACTTCAGTTGCGTATAATGTTTCAAAGTTTTAGGACAGAAATGCAGAGATTTCTCCTAGCTCTTCCTTGATCCTCCCTGTATCAGTCTTTTCAAAAAAAAAAAAAAAAGAACCCACACCAAATGTATTGTTGTTGGAAACATGATGTGACTGTAAACCAGAAGATGTTATCAAAGGTTGGCAGTTTTCTTGGCCAAAACATTTAAAACTGCTTAGTTAGTATAAACACAACTCCCTTAATGCCAGACTTTAAGTTTGTTGCATGTTTAGTGTAGTGTTTTCTTATGGTAACGTGTTTTTCCTGTGAAGGAATAATAATGTACAATCACACAATTGCATACTTGATTGCAGGTTTTTGTGTCATTATTGTGAATTTGTCTATTATATTATCTTTAGGACTTTAGGACTTGCTTCTTGGGCTGAAAGTATTTAAGGTGGTGTTAGGATTCCTCAATGTTCTCAGGTTGCTGTGGCTGTTAATTTAGTCATGTAGAATGCAATGAGAGCGTGCACTTAATCATGAAAGTCTATGAAGAACTCGAATGGTTGATACTGACAAATTTCAATGCATCATATTAAATATTCCCATGATAAAGTAGCATAATAATACAGAAAAGCACAGTACAGAAATAGATTTGGATTGTGTCAAACCTTGCTCTTGTAGCAGTTGGTTCTTTCTGGTTGGCTCAGGTTAGTTTGAGTCTCGATAAAAGCATGAGAGCATTCTCTCTGCAAGGTTTAGGGATGCTGGAGTCAGGCTTTTGTGGTCAAGAAGGTTGCATGTCTGTTGCTCATCGATTTCTTTTGTTTGAAAACAAATCCATATTACTTTCTTCAAAGAAGTGAAAAAGTCCCTTATGCTGTGAACTCTGCTGGTACACTCACTCTGAGTGCTAGTGCTAGGTAGCATCCAAAGGGTGCTGCTAAGTTCATGGGTGTACTGGTGGCAGCGAGGAGGTGGGGCTGTGCCATCCCACAAGAAGGCTGTATTGCCCCCTTGAACTGTTGTTGAAAGCTTTGTGGCTGTGAAAACTCAAGTAGTGAAAAAGCATTCTTCATTTTAGAAGAGCCTGTCTTACAATTTCTGTTTATGGCTGTAATCTGTCCTTTCCTTTCATATGACTTCCTTCTCATTTTTGGAGGAGGTTAGTTAAGAGGAGAGAAGTTTCTGGTAAGTGTTGGAAGCAGCAGTGTCTAAGGAAGGAAGACGTTAAGTATTAATCCTTAGAGTTTTGAGTTTTTTTCTTATTACTTTCCTGCACCTCTAGGAAAGTCATCTTCGGAAGAGTTCTCAAGGGTACCAGAGCAGGGCAGTATGTAGACTTGTTTTTATCCATTGTAAACTTCAGGTGTGCCTGAAGTGAGTGACAAGCCTGATGAGTAGCCTTTCCATTTCTTTAGTTTTGGCTTAGGCAGATGAGCATATTCTCAGCAAATGGGTGACTTGTAGATGTATGTATTTAAGAAAAAGTAGTTGTTCTCCTTCTTGGTGTACAGATGGCTAGAATTAAGTCAATGTAAAATCTCAAGTGCTGCAGTGTGGTAACATTGTGATTTGCTCCTCACCAATGTTTTTTTTTTCCACTCCAAATGGATCCAACACCATTTCTTGCTTGATTAGTTTCAAGTCTGAGTGCTTGAATAGAAGCACAGCAGATGGATTAACCTGGTCAAAAGCTGTGAGATTAATCCAGTCAAAGGCTATGAAAAACTCTCATGAATTTACAGCCTTTAGGTCTCTTCTATCTGTAAAAGCTGCATTTCAACAAGCTTAATAATTCCTTTTATGTTTCTTTCTGCCATCTATTTGGGGCATGTGCATTCATTTATTTTCTCCTTCCTGGAGACAAGAAGGCCTACTGTTTAAGAAGCCTACCTGGCAGAGGTAATGATCTGTAAACTGGTGGGGATTCTGCGTTATACCACCTAGTATCTCCAGATGTTGTAAGTGTAGCTGTTTTTTTGAGAAGTTCATGACACAAAGTACTTAAGAGAAGCACAGACATCAGTCTGTGCTAGCAATCTCTGGATAAGGTTCTCATCTGTTTATTTTTAAATCTGTTTGTATACTTGCCTCCATAGAGGGCACCCTTCATGTGTGATAAGTCTGTAAATGTTTCCTTGGGATTCTATACTGATGATACATTTGGTATTAATATATAAGATGGAGGAACTTTAATGTTATTAAGTTTCTGACACTAAATTTCATGTGTACCTTCAGCACAGAAGATACTTAGGATTATAACTTGAGTTCAGTCTGGTTTGTCTTACTTAGTGGAGATGAATTCTGCCATTTACTCCATTGGGATTGAGCCTCTAATTGCCTAAATGTTTTCTAAGCCCCCTAAAATGCAAGCTGCCTCACAAAAACTGCTTGAGCTGTTCTGTTGAATAGTGTCCTCTGAATGGAATTCGGTTTTTTTCCTTACACATTCATTCCTTATATTTGCTGCCTTGAATTACTAACATACTTTGCCTGGAATCCTTTCTGAAGATTTCTTACAGCAAGTGCAGGAACTACTTATGTTAAAATGCTTAGTTGTTGGTTTGACAGGACAAAACAAAACTGGTTCTTGAAGAGCAAGCTTACAGTTTTTGCAGGTGTGTATGCACGTGTGTGTATATATTTATGTACATCAAACAGATGAGGCTTGTGTATTGCATGTCTAAAAGTTAAATGGTAAGGAAAAGCCCCAAATTGGTCTTTATGCATGGAGCTGAAGTTTCTTCTCTCTCTCATCCTTCCCTTTTAAACAGAAGTGGGGTGTTTGGGAGCAGAATCCTCTTCCTTTCTTGTCCCTGAAATGCCACTCTCCCACCCTCCTTTCTAGCAGCATCATCTTACAGTGAATAGTAGAATAGCTTACAGGGAAGTCAATAATTTATGTCCTGAAAAATTGATCAACTGGCAGTTTATCCTGGGCTACAGGAAGTTGTGTAGATGGGACCAGTAACTTGTGCAGTACACTTTCTGATTATGAAATAAAACTTTCTCTGCTGTAGCAATCACCTGCATTTGAAATTGTATAGCTGTTTCAAGAAAAAAAAAAAAAAAAAAGATAGATCTTTGTTTCTTGGTTCTGTAGAACAGATTGTTAAAAGCATTTTTTATTACTCTGACTGTTAACAGTTTGAACTGCCTGTGGCGGAATACCTGAATTATCCTTCTAAGTTTGGTATGTATTTGTCAAAATTTGTAAGCTACGCATATTGCATGGAATACAGAATGGTAACTTCTGCCTTACCACTCTTATTTTTGTTTGCTCAAGGACACTGTAAAATCTGAGTATGACATTCCTTCTCTACTCTGTTAAACATAAAATAAACATTTTCCCCTTTTTCCAAGGAACCCTTTGAAGATGGCTATGCAAATGGAGAGGAAGGAACACCAGCTGGGGAAGCAGCTGCCACTTACACACCTGATAGCAAAGGTGTGGTTAAGTTTGGCTGGATAAAAGGTGTATTGGTAAGTTTGATATATTTTACATTAGTGCCTTACAAAGATCTTTCTAGTAACCTTATTTTTTGAGGGGGGACTGTAATAGCTCTGTATAAAGAAAATACAAGATGTGAAAAACTAACTGTAGTAATGTTTGCTGTTATCCCTATACTGTTATCCCTATACTGAGTTTTAAGGCTGTAAATACTACAGGTCTTCAAATTTTGAAGCAGTCATGGTTCCTCTGCATAGGCTTTGTTGAATTTGCATAATTTCTAAGAAGCAGAAAGATACAAATATTCATACGCAGCAAAAACAAGCCACAAAACTGTACGTGTGGCACAGACAAATGGAAGTGGACAGAATATTTAGTATTTGCTTTGAATCTGTAAAATTTTGATCAGAAAATGTGATCTTTATTTATTTTTTCAGATAAGCTAAAAACAGTGCTGTAAGGAGAGTACCTACGTGAATATGGCAAAACTCGAATTAAATATTCAAATTTTATTGAACTTGTGACACGACTTCTAAGCTTTGGAAGACTCAACACTAATACTTTTTTATGATTCAGAAAGAAACTTCTGAGTCTGTGCTCACTCAGAATAATGAAAAATTAAGGGTGACAGAGGGAATTTTATTTCAAGTACCCGTTAATTTATTTTTTAATACTTTGGCTGAGAGAAGCCATGATTAATATATGTACTCTATAAAATTATGAGACTTTGTAGCAGAGGCTGCAAATGCAGCAGTTGGTTAATATTGAACTCAAGCAATTCAGAATACCTAATTTTAGTTCTGCAAGCTTCCACTGTGCATTAGCAACTTCCTTAAAGTCTTGAAGTAGCCATACACTTTCTCTTGGGAGAAAGAGTGCCTGCAGCAGCTGCATAACAGATATTATGACCTCCTCGTAATTTTCCTCAGCCAAGGACTGAGTTGTTCATTTTAAAGCAGGTGTGAAGCAGACCTTGAATTTCTCTAAACCCAAATTCGGCATTACACTATTTTTGTAAGCAACAGTTCTGAGTATTAAAGAATTTGAAAGAAATATGGATAATATGTATTCTGTACGTTGACTTGAAGCTAGTACTAGATATTTGCATGGGATGAATGGTGATGCCCAGTTTCTTCTAAAATCTGTTTAAAAGTTAGTATTTCCTCACAGGCATAAGCTGCCGTGGTGAGTATTTCCAGCCTAAATGTTTTTGCATTTTGCAAAAGACAATATAAATCTCTGAACAAATTTTACTTCTGTGGTTCGGAGATGTTCTTGTCTACCTTAATTGACCAGCTGCGCCTGTTGCAGGATTGATGCTGTGTTCTCCAGGCGAGAGAAACACCTGAGACCTGCTGTTCGTCTTCTGTCTAAATTGTATGCAGTACAAATTCTGTTTTATTGAGGATAAGAAGTCCCCCTCCTGCTATACTCTCCACCTCTCCATC
The DNA here is from genome assembly GCA_013396635.1 of Penelope pileata. Lineage (NCBI taxonomy): Eukaryota > Metazoa > Chordata > Aves > Galliformes > Cracidae > Penelope > Penelope pileata. The sequence continues at coordinate 373,670 of WBMW01000139.1, forward strand.
CTGTTATTGTGTTGCTGTTCCAGGGCTGGCAAGTTGTGAGGTTTATCAGGTTTTTAAATGGAAAGAATATTTAGTAGGATATTGCTTTAGTACTCAAAAAACAAGCTGTGAGATATCTGAACTAAAACAATTGGAGACCTCGCAATCGTATTTTTAGTGATGCATTCTGCAGTATGAATCTTGAATCCTAAAGGTTGGGGTCTAAATTACTTATTTCTAATTTTTAATCAATAAGTACTGCAATGTCAGATGTTGAACTGCTGTAACATTTTCTTGTTCAAGATAGTAATATTTTAATTGCTTCTTTGTATTTTTTTGTTTTAATCATACTTAAACTTGTCTATTTGAATCTGTTCTTGTAAAACAACTTGAAAAATGGTGAGGAAGGACTATGAGATAACTCAGGCAATATTGAAAGTAAAATGAACTAGTGGAGATGATTGCAGATGTAAGACACATCAAATATCTCTTTCATTATCTTAGGTACGATGTATGTTAAATATTTGGGGTGTGATGCTCTTCATCAGACTGTCATGGATTGTAGGACAAGCTGGGATAGGTACGTATACAAATATTACAGATTTATTTCAGTGGCTTTTAATTCTGATCTAAAAGAAGTTTTGATCCTGAATTTATTGTTAGACTGGGGTAGAAAATTGCCATAATACTGCCAATATTTTACCCTTATCAAAAAAAAGGCAGTATGAAGTTACTTAGAACTTTTATTTTAGCAACAATGTGCACAATTTTAAAATTGATGTTTTTAGACCTTTAATAAATTCTGGAGATAAATTTCTGATCTCCATCAAATTTATCTTGATCGGATTTATTAGAATCTGCATATAGACTGTGTAGCATATAAGCCTTTGAAGAAAATCATTTAACTTAGAATTAGACTGCAGCAGGCATGTGTTGTAAGCAATCTCTGGTGTACAGCTTTTACTCTGCTGATTTATGATAATACCCAGTCTTGTCTGTATCCAGGAAACACTTCCGTACAAAAGGGAAACAAAGCCTTTTTTGGCTTGAATGTACAGGATTGCATACAGTAGATTTGTGTCAGATTTGCAAGACCCGTTCTTTAAGTTAAGATCTGTACATTTTAATTTTTCTTGACTTACACTTTTCTCTTCTTTTCCAAAAGGTCTCTCAGTTGTAGTTATTGCAATGGCCACTGTTGTGACAACTATTACAGGACTATCTACTTCAGCTATAGCTACAAATGGATTTGTAAGAGGAGGTAAAGCTGCTTCCTAAAGCTTTTAAAGTGTATCAACATTCTGAAGCATACATCCTAAAGATGGAGCCTCTGATTTCTATACCGTCTTCTCCTTGCATGGGGGGTAAAAACAGAATGGATAAAAAACAGGGAAGAGTAAAGTTTTCTGAGGAGCAGAGTCTTCCTCATTTCCTGTATTTGATTTCAAAATCATGTAATGAAATGCTAACAGTTAATCTAGTTATTAGATTTGACTAGGGATTTGCTTTTCCAGTGTGGAAGAAACATTATTTTTAGTTTTTGGAATACAAACGTTTTCAGGGACTTGTCCAGGAACAAGTAGGGTTTTGATGTTCTCTTGCGTCTGTATCAGTTGATTAGGAATGTGTGTTTGCTTTTATGTTTTCAAGTCCTAAGAAAAATCTTTGTAATGAAGAAGTAACTCCTATGAAAGTATGAGATGTATCTGTGTAAGAACATGTTGTATTTCGATTGTGATTTTTTATACACAGAAGTTCTCCAAACTCTTTTGATCATCTACAGCTTTCCTGAGGGTGGTGGTGATTTGTTTTCACAGTCAGATCACTGTTGTCACCAGTTCCTATAAGATTTTAGTTCTAAAAATAATAGCAGTGATATTAACTGCTTCACGACATTACAAAATAGCTATTAGTAGAAACTGTGGTAGAATTTAAATACAAGCAGTTAATTTTTAGGTGCTTATAAAATTGTCTTGTTTTAAGAATGAAAGGAAAAACCTCGCTATCACATTGTGAGCAAGCACAGTGGAATCTTATGCTAGGAATCTTATGTCAAACTTAGTTTCTAAACTTCCGAAAAAACTTCATTATACATACTAGATTTTCCTCTTCTAATGAGAGACACTTGTTTTTAATAACTTCTGCAAAATAATGACTTATTCAAAATTTTGCAGCCATGAAAAGAAAGAGCTGGACAACAAAATTGTCTGGAAAGATGCAAGAATAAATTATGTCTTGGTCATATAAACATTAAGCCACCGATGCCAGTACATTTTTTTTAGGCTCTTTCATGGAGTGTTTTTTTTCCTCCTTCTTTCAGGAGGAGCATATTACTTAATTTCCAGAAGTTTGGGACCAGAGTTCGGTGGTGCCATAGGTCTGATTTTTGCATTCGCCAATGCTGTTGCAGTAGCAATGTATGTTGTTGGCTTTGCAGAGACAGTTGTGGAGCTCCTTAAGGTATGTTGACTATGCTGATTATATTGATGATATTCTACTGTATTCAAATTTGAGCTGTCATTTAATGGCAGAAGTTTTCATATTTAACATGACATGAGGTAGGTTATTACAGATTTATCAGTAAACTACTGCTGCAATGAAGTAGCCTTTTGATATGAAACAAATTATCACTGATGTCAAACTAAAACTTTCTAAACTGTTTTTCCTTGAAAAATAAAATGCCAAATTCATTGTGAATTCCCAGCCAGATGTTGAGAAGGGTGGAAGTTGTAGATGCACGATGCAGAGTCGTAAGTTGTTAATACTAAGGTTCTTAGTGAGCTGGGGTTTTTTTAAGTGGTAATAGTTTATATAACAGAGTTCATTTTCAAAGGAGTTTTGCTTGTTAAGAGCAGTTCCTTAAGATGAACACAACCAGTTTCTGCTGCATTTCTTGATGAAATGTAGCAAAGAGAAGAACTTAACCTTTCATGGAAGAGTGAAAGTCTGGAATTAATTGAAAGAATTAAAGAGTAATAGTGAACAACAAGTAAAATAGATCTATAAATGCAAAGATGGCTGCTGTTGCCTGGCTGATTAATTCTCTAACAGTTTAAGACAGACCATTCTCTCTGGGGTTGTGTTATGATGAAGAATGATTATCTTCATTTAGGATGATTCAGTGATGCAAAAACCAAATTATGCCTCTACAGAGAATTTAAAATGAGCAAATCTATTAGCTCTATTAATATAGTATAGTTGATAATAATACAGTTGTATTCTGTGATAGGGAAGATAAGTACCTGATAAAGTATATGACTTGATTGTTTGTTTGGTTTTGCTTTGTTAGGAAAACGGAACACTGATGATCGATGAGATGAATGACATTAGAATCATAGGAGCCATCACAGTAGTTATATTGCTTGGTATTTCCGTTGCAGGAATGGAATGGGAAGCAAAAGTAAGGAACTGTTAATTTCTCTTTTCTTCTTCAGATTTCTGTCTATGTTTTGTACTCAGCACCCTGATTTTTAATTTAGTGCACTTGGTATTGTATACATGGTACATTAGCAGTCAAGCAGTAGGCACTTTTTAGTTTTAGCAGGGCAGCTGTCTGTCTAGCACTAGCTTGCACAAATCTGGACAGCATTTGACAGCTTCGCTCTCAAATTGGACAGCATTGGACAGCAACTGCAAGCTTAGGTGTGTCTGATAACTCAAAAAACTTAGAAAACAGAAAATCTACTCTTGATAGCTCTTTCAAGTAGATTAAGAGTTCCTGTCTTCTGAACAATCAGAACAGAACACAAAACAGAGCATTAGCATGGAATTTTTTTATCACTGGGAACTTCAAATGAGCTGTCTGGTTGGAAAACAGAGGGCCAGAGGTGAGGCTGACCTCAAGTAGTATAGTTACTGCTAATTGAAAACCAGTATTCTTACTTCCTTTGCACTCTCTCCTGTTTTTATTTTCACTTGGAGGAGCCGAACAGCGCTCTGCAGTCAGTATATCATGCATTGAGGAGAGTTGTGAACAGAATGGTGGTGTGTGTAGGAGGGGTAACCTACTTTTCTTGCCTTTTTGTGGCTTATGGTCTTAGGTCAGCTCTGTGGAAACAAACATAGCACAGATCCTGGGATACCTTAAGATATACCTTAAGATAGAAGCTGTGTTATTAGCCTTCTGTTAGGCAGTCTAGCTTGCTCAGTTTTTTGTGCAACTGAAAGGCTTTTTCTGCTTACCCCTCCACACTCTGCTCATTTGCTGCTTTTATTTTTAAATAATTGAGAAGAGCTTCACTACATCTCCCTCCAAATTTAAGGGTCATTGTGAACTGAGTATTTTCTGTGCTGAGAATTGGCCTTATTTTCTGCACTGAGAGGCAACATAATACAGGAGTTTCTTATGCTTGTGCATCGTGATGATGATATTGATAATCAAAATGAGGGAGTTTTTTGTTGTTGCTGTTTCCACCTGTAGGAATAGAAATTGCAGAAAAGGGCAGTGAAGATAAGTGCATTACTTGGATCTACCACAGGAAGGAAAGAAAGAAACAAACAAAAAAAAATTAATTTTGACATGTACTTTTAAATTGAACAGCATGCTTCTGTAAAGAAGTGTTTGCCTTGGTCAGGTAGTCCTTCACTGTCTGTAACTGTATGCGCTCTGTATCTGTATGTGCTCAACTTTGAACAATGCTGTTCTTAACCACTTAGTTTTTATGTGCTGTTGTATATTATTTTCCTTTCCTAGGCCTGGAAAAAAAGTTGCACTACAAATAGCTTTCCCTAAGACACTGGCCTGTGCCTTTGTAAGGAATCAACCCAAAAGATAATGGGGCAGTGTGTTTGCTTGTTTAAATGTAAAATGTGAACCATCTTGATCTCTTCAGTGCATAGATTTGTTGTTATGTGTGCTTTTGAGGCCTTGGATAGTATGAAGTACTTTTTGTTCAGAGGGTAGGATTTTGTAATTTTATTGAGCAATGTGCAAAGACTTAGGTTGTAATGAAAAAAACTCAACCTTCAAGTGAATAGCAATTGTGATAATGCTTGCAATTTAATTTCCTTGGCAAGGGTTGAAACATGGGAATTTAACAAAATAAACTAGCCCATTGTATCAAATAGTAAAGAAATGCTGTTCGTTTTCTGATGTTTTAGAATTATTATCACATACTGATGTGATAAGACAAAGTATTATCATTACAGTTAACATTCCTAGCATTTGTGTGCATTCTTTTCTGTCAGTTTCTTCAGTCTAGTCAAATACTTTTCTTCTGGAAGGCTTATGGAGAAAATAGGTCTTACAAATACTTTGTCTTCAGAGGAATAACTTTTTGATCGATATGGTAATAAAAAAAAATCCTCTTTTGAATAAACATTAAATTTTCCAACTATTCATATTTCTCACAAATCCTGGTATTCTCTCCAGCATACTTTATTTGTGGGAAAAAAGAGAACACTAAACTGAATTTACAGTAAAGCAAATATTACATTTTGGAACACATTCTCAACACAGAGACTTAAAACTGAAGCAATGGTTCTTTTTTCTGTCTGTAATCATTATTTCAGGCGCAAATAGTCTTATTGGTGATCCTCATACTTGCTATTGGAGACTTTGTAATAGGAACATTTATTCCTTTGGACAGCAAGAAGGCTAAAGGGTTTTTTGGTTATAAAGGTATGTTGGAACAGTTAATATCTTAAATTGTATCTTTGTGAAGAGGCAGCTTACTATCATAATTGAGAGAAGAACTAAAATAACTTATAGTCCTATTTAACTGTAGACATTGTTTTTCCTGATTCTTCCTAACTCTTGCTGTTTTATTCGTTAAAGTTTTATGGCAAACAATTGGTCCTGCTTGCTTAATACTAATCTTAGTAGATGATTGCCATAATACCATATTGTAGTAATTACTAAATATTATAATTGCGCTAATTTTTCAGAAAGCTGAATGAGATTATGTCTACTTTTCCTGTTTTTAAAAGCTGTTAAAAGTTCTATTTTGATGAATTAGGGCTTATATATGTTGAAATGTTCTGCAGCTGATTTTTGTAAAATAGTTTATAATGCTATGATTTCTAGATTTTTCACAGAGCGAAAAGTATTTAGAATTGGCTAATGGTGTAGATTCTGTATCAATATTGACAGACTTAAATAAGCAGTTCTTTGTCTGCAGCTGAAATATTTATGGAGAATTTTGGACCAGATTTCCGAAACGAAGAAACTTTCTTCTCTGTATTTGCTATTTTCTTCCCTGCTGCAACTGGCATACTTGCTGGTGCAAATATCTCAGGTGATCTTGCGGTAAGTAATAAATTAGCAAATCAGCAACTTTTGTTCACAACCAGAGAGTGTGCTTCTATCTCTGTCCTGACTGTCTGCTGAAATTTTCTTTTCAGGATCCTCAGTCAGCCATACCTAAAGGAACACTGTTGGCCATCTTAATTACTACATTGGTTTACATGGGAATTGCAGTATCTGTAGGTAAGTAGTGAATATTTTTAACTTCATCTTTTCACATTCTTTCTGAGAGTGTTGTTCGTGTAATTCAGTTTAACTTTAATGCATGGGGAAGTAGTCATAGAATTCCAGAGTTGCAGGGGTTGGAAGGAACCCCTGGAGATCATCTAGTCCCTTGCTATAAAGCAGGTTCCCTATAGTAGATTGCAGAAGAAAGCTTCCAGGTGGGTTTTGAATATCTCCAGAGAAGGAGATTCCTCAGCCTCTCTGGGCAGCCTGTTCCAGTGCTGTCACCCTCACAGGAAAGAAGCTTTTCCTCATGTTCTGGTGGAACTTCCTGTGTTTGTGTCCATTGCCCCTTGTCCTGTCACCAGGCACTGTTGAAAAGAGCCTGGCCCCATCCACTTGGCTCCCACCCTTTAGATATTTGTCAGTGTTGATTGGATATGTCTTCTCTTCTCCAGGCTGAACAGCCCCAGATCTCTCAGCCTTTCCTCATGAGGGAGATGCTCCAGGACCCTCATCTTTCTAGCCCTCCACTGGACCCTCTCCAGTAGTTCTTTGCCTTTCTTGAGCTGGGGAGCCCAGAGCTGGACACAGCACTCCAGATGTGGCCTCCACAGGGCAGAGTAGAGGGGGAGGATCACCTCCCTCGATCTGCTAGCCATGTTCTTTTTAATGCAGCCCAGGATACCATTGGCCTTCTTGGCCACCAGGGCACACTAATACCCAGAGCTGTCACATTTTTGTTGTCAAAGGTTCAATTTTCAGGTGTGCATATTTCCTAAAACGTGCGATATTTTTCTAAAACTAGTGACTTCTTCAGACTAAAGACAACAAAAGAACTTCACACTGATACTTCCTAACTTTTTGCAGGCATTTAGATTGATATGTTTAGAATTTAGCAGGGAGATGATCCTTGGATTAGAAAACTGCGTTTTCAGGAAATACTTTTGGAACAAACATCTGTGTCAATCTGAACATGTTGGTAGTCAGCTACTTTATCAAAAGCAAGTTGTGGGAAGATCATACAGTTCTTTGGATATGTCTCTTGGGCAGTAAATCCCCAGAAGACTGAGAAAATCAACTTGTATCTGGCCAACCCACTTTCAGAAGTGGTGTTGTTTTCAGAAATGTCCATCGGTTTATTTTCACATGGAAAGAAGAGAAACAATCATAGATTGATCTGAATACTGTATAATATCTATTCTCAGGCTCTCTTCCTCACCCCAGAGTGGTTTGAATATCCTCAGCAGAATTTACCTTCATGTTTGATGTTGTCTCTGTTTCACTCCAGAGCTTCAATGTTTGTCCAGATTTTTCTCCATCCACAGAATAATTGAATTATAGTCATCTTAAGAATGTATGAATGTAATCATCTTGCATATTTCTTGCCTATGATTGGAAATATTTTTATATATGTCAAAGTAATTAGTTTCCAGAAGTACTAATCTGTTTTCTCATGTGAAAGACCTTGTCTGATCTTAGCTATGCTGCCTTTTGAATGAAATTGACTTTTATTAAAAAAAAAAA
>WBMW01000139.1:381617-402067 GCA_013396635.1 Penelope pileata
ACCATTGATCTTACCACTAATTATACTTCCTTTCCAAAGACAGCAGTCATGCTAGTCTGCTTCTGTTGGCTAGCATTGTACTGTAGCTCTGCCAAACACTTGCTCTGTAGCAATTGTGTTCTATGCAGCGTAATGATTACATTATTTCCTAATTAGATTGACCACAGGCTCCTACTACCAAATCTGAATACTTTAGAACTTGATCCCATGTGGGAGAAAAATACTTATTAATATTCACTTACTAATCGAATACTTTGATCAACTTTCAGACATGAAAAACTACATTTTTCATATTGCAAGGAACACTTTACAGAGCCAACTGAACGTGAAAGTGTTTAATGAATCAGAAATGTCCCTCTCTAGTTGCTGCCTGTAACTTACAATTTGAAATCTGGTAATTAAAAAGGCCAGTGCTGTTGAAGAAGTTAGAGATTATGAAATGAGTGAGATCAAGCTTTTTTGAGGCACTGGATTAGGAATCGGGTGTATGGAAACACTCTTGTACCTTCTCCCGCATACACTATTCTGCACTGTATACTTCCAGTTTAGTGATGAGGAGGTCATTAAAACTTTGAAGATGCTGGTAGATATGATTGAGAGAGTAAGTAACTGACGTTGCTTAATTCCTGTTCCTTGAAATATTTATTATTGTCCAAATAATTTAACTACCTCAGCTGTTAAAACAGTGTTAAGTAATGCTGTCTGCTCTACTGGTTTTAAAAACTAAGAAAAAAAAACAGTTGAAATGGAAGACTTGCAGGCTTTTTACTCAGATGAGTATTTTAATCAGATCAGTATTTAAAGACTGAAATGCTGTGTCTTCAGTTTTCTTGAGTAGTAAAATTACAATCAATCACAGACAAAGATAGCAGTTTGTAATAGAACTTAAAAAAAAAAAAAAAAAAAAAGGTGGCTGTGGGACTGTGTGGTTTAGCTTTTCACCAAGAAGCCAACTTTTAAAATACCACATAAAAGTCCCATAAGATGTTTAAGTATCAGAAATAGGCTTGCAACAGACCTTCATGACAAACTATGTGATTTTTTTCAATGTCTGAGGCATATTGACTGTTGAGATGTACAGCCTGTTTGCGTACACAGAAATAGAAATCAGTATGTTATAATGAGGTTAAAAGTTGTGAAAGTGTTCTACATGAACATACTTCCATGAGGAATGTGTAATAGTAGGCTCTAGAAACTGAAGTATGTATATAAAACTTCATAACGTAAGTCGTCTTATACATCTTTCTATTTTTTTGGGAGTGGAGGATAAGACTTCAAGAAAACGATTTACAAAATAATCTAGGAAGGTTAACTTGCTTGCTTGATTTACCTCTAACCAAAGAGACCGAACCGTGATTTTCCTGTGGAAATCACGTTTCATTTTCTGGGAAAGATACAGCTGCAATGCTTGCACACCTGCTTATGTACACTTGTACACACAGATACAAAAATGCATTCCTCTGGGAAAATTGAAAAAAAGGGAAACTATAAAATCAGGTGATTGTGCATGATACTAACTTTAAATGAAAAGTTTTGGTGATACTCATGATTGAATGAAGTAATGTATTGAACTAAAATTACACTGTTAAATGTAACATGTTCAATGTAACACGTTGACACGACTTTCCTCTCTGCTAAAACTTTTCTTATTCTCTGTTTTTTCTAAAACTCAACTGTTTTCTTACATGGGAAATTAAGTTTGTATTTGTTCTTCAGGATGAACGTATGTTTAAAATTGAAATGTATTAAAACTGTAAATGCCAGATATCGTGTTCTTCTGCAAGAATATATCTTACTTAGGGATTTGGGCTTGACATGTGTATAAATATAGGTTTGGCCAGATGCTTATTTTTGTGGTTGGGCCCACTCTAGGTTCTTGTGTTGTTCGAGATGCCACAGGGAACGTTAATAACACCATTATCACCGAGCTGACAAATTGCACTACTGCAGCTTGCAAGTTAAACTACGATTTCTCATCTTGTCAGACAGGGTGTCACTATGGGCTGATGAACAATTTTCAGGTATGAAACTTTTTCTTAAATGTGTTCGCTGGTTTTTGTTTGTTCTCTTTTTTTGGAATTGCTTATTAAGAAAAAGTCATAGGCTAAAAATTCTTATCCATAAATATAAGATTTATCTGGAATAGTTAAGTGGTACACTAGCTAGCACAGAGAAGAACAAGGTAAGTATGTTAAACTTTTGGGTGTTTATACACAGGTGGTTATAAATATTTGCTCTTCTCTGTAGTAAATTGCATGGGTTAGGTGTTGGGGCTGCAGCTTACTCTGTTTAGATGCCTGAATGTTGTCATTGACTGACATGGATAGATGTACTCATTGTTAAAGTGTCATATAGCAATAGTAGGTGGCCTCTTTCAATAGCTTGTTTGTTTCTTAACTGAAGTTTCTAAGCAAATATATTTTTTAAAATGTTGATATATACTTGTCACACTGTTATATTTAATAATAGGGATGTTTTGACGTCATAAATCCTGATGTTACCATATTTAAAAATCATGGGATCATGGAGTCATTCATAGCCTTCAACCTTCATACTTCATAGATAATTCAGGTGCTTGTGAACTATTAGTAAGGGTTTGCAAGAAAACAAGGAAAACATGCTCATTGCCAGTTGACTTAAACTTTCCTTACAGTAGTTTCTGCCCTAAACTGTTACAATATGCCTACAAAAGTTTGGATAAAGAATAATCCACTGATGAAAAGCATGTCTGTTTTAATGGCTTATGTATTTGATCAGAAGTACATGTACAGGCTGTCAGACTGCCTTCAAGTCCAGGTAGAAAAGCTAATTACAGTTTGTGTGTAAAATAACCTTGTAGTGCAGACCATTTTATTAGAGTAGAATACTTGTTTTTTTAGTGGGATAATTTTTATATCTCTGTTGTGTTACTTTGTCCTTGTTTAGAAACATTTCATAAGTGCTGTTGTGGGAATAATTGTTTTGCAATGTCTGTTGGTGACTTTCCTCATTTGTTCAAGCTTGAAAGAACTCAATATCCTACTGTATCATCAGTGTACATCTGGGAATAGTGTCGAACTGGACTCAGTGATCCTTGTGGATTCTTTCTAACTTATAACATTCTATGATTCTAAAACCTGATGTTGTCAGATCATATTTTTTTCTTCAATTCATAATTTCAGTAGAGTTACTTATAAGATGGTTACACTTCTAATACGTCATTAGTGTTGTAGTTTCTCACCATTTGGTTCAAGAGTAGTTCTGTCTGCCCCAGTAGTCTTGCTTCTCTCTGGAAAAATTGGTATGTTTTGATTAGGATAAACAAGTTTTAAGGCCAGAGCTTACACAGAGAATGCAGTGCCATACCTCCCTCCCATTTGTTGGGTTTTGAAAACTTAATTGTGGAGGCTGCACAGCAGCTCTGGGCAACCTGCTGCAGTGTTGGCCACCCTCTGTGTGGAACTTTGTTCTTCTCGTAGCTTGCAGGACTTCCACTGTCTTTTTATCCTCATGGTTCTGCTTCTATGAGAAAGAGTCTGACTGTCTTCTCTGACGACTCGAGAAGGAAATTGAAGAACTTGGGACAATTTAAATGCAGTATTTGGTCACATATCTATTTTGATGTATATACGAAGTGTTTTCATAAAAGTGTTTAACTTCCAATGAAAGCTGGAAGTAGCACATAATAGAAGTACTCCATTTCAGACACAATGTAAGAGTTCTGCTAAAACATTCTTCCTGCAAAGGAAGGAAGCTGTAAAACATTTGAAAGTAAATGGGACAAAGTGGAGATGGAATAAACATTTTCTTGCATATTCTTTGTGAAGAGTTAACTTTTCAGTTAACTTCACTGGAGTTTTTGTGTGGCTGCTCCACAATGGCTGGACTGAAGAACTGAAACTGTAGTCAAAGCAGAATATTTCAATATCCCAAATCTTTCAAATGTGAGAAACTGTCTGAAGAGGAAATGCCAAGCAAACATCACGAGTCCCTTGGCAGCAATAACTATGTATTTCTCATGGCACCAGTTGTAATAGGGCAGTTCTTACTGGATGTCTGTACTTTCAGTTCTGTGTGTTCTTTCAAAGGTGAAAATTTCACTGCTGTAGCTAATTGTATATGTGAGCTTCTTGGATCTGTGGTCTTGACTTTTAGATTTTGGTGTGCATATTATGGTTTCCCCTTTCCTCCTCCGCAGCTTTAGAAGAAGTTTCTTACTGGAGTAACATAAGTTGCTAGGTTTTAAAATGGACTTTTGGAGATTTCTCACAAACTTATAAAACAAAAGTGATACTGAAATTCCTGTAAGTAAACTGAGGCAATAAACGGCACCTAAAAAGTTGCTGCTGGAAAGAGAATATAAAGCCAGAGTGGGTGAGGACTAAATTGCAAGGTCTCAGTGCAAAAGGCTGAGTGGACATAAGTTTCCAATCCTTTTATGAGCCCATGGAGACTTGTGCCATCAATCATTTTACATGGTTAGACTAAATATTGTGTGATAAGTCACTTTTTCTTGGTTCTGAAACTAGGATCCATTTTTCCTCTGACTTTACCCTAGTTCATGCATTGATGTGAATACATGATATTCAGTGGCTTTTAAGTGAAGAGTACAAAATATTTTCTTTCTTTTTGTGTAGTTAATATTGGTTTGTGTAGTTACAATATTATAGTCTTTAAAATTCTTTAAAACCACCACCAACAACACGACCAAACATAATTGTTGTGCTTGCAGGTAATGAGCATGGTATCGGGATTTGCACCGCTGATTTCTGCAGGTATTTTTTCAGCCACCCTGTCATCTGCATTAGCATCTCTTGTGAGTGCACCTAAGATCTTCCAGGTAAGTATGGAAATAAAACCATAATCTTTGTAAGAATAATTAAGTTCTGAATTGGAATTTTTGGAATGGAGCTTTGACATACTGTGATCATAATTCATAGCAACTGAGGTCAGTAGATTGGCCTAATTTGTACGTGTTGCTTAGAATGGGAAAACAGCATGCTGTTAATAAATACAGTTGAAATATAACATGTCAGATCTAATGTGTTTCTGTTTCTGATTAGTTTCTTGGAGGTGAGTTGTGGCAGCCTTCTGTAATGTCACTTTACAAAGTCATTTTTAGTTTGTTCCAAAAGGAAGAAACTCTAGATTCAAAGAAGGGTTGAATTGGATGAAATGATGGTTATTCTTGAAGGTGGGGTCTTATTAGTCACACATCCTGGGGCATTTTTAAGTGGCAACCAAATGTGCTGCTATCTTTGTTTCTGTTACAAGAAGTGAGGGAAACATAGCATCTAGATACTCAGTAAATTGCTTTTTCTTGGAAATTGGGAGTTGTAAAAAATGAAGTACCATTGGAGTACAAACAAAAACAATAGATCAATGCATTTCTCGGGGTAATCAGAAAGACAACACAAACTAGAACCTTTAGCTCTTGAATCACAGAATATTTTATCAGTATAATTGAGAACTAGTTCTTGCTCAAGTTGCTTTACATTATTGGCGTTTCCAAATGAATTTTGCCCCACCTTCTTTTTAACTCTTCAATCTCATTATTTATATTGTAAGTTATTTTTAATTGAGCAAAACTTCACTAATTCTCTGAAGGTTCTCTGATGAACCTTCTTCCCCAAAAGCTCAGTAAGGAGTCAAATCATAGATGGGGTTTTGTTGCACAGTATAAACAAAAGTGTTGATGCAGAGAGCTAATGTAAACATTAAGACAATTGTGAATAGTATGAGTACATGTCAGCTTCTTCTTTTAGGAAGACAATATATGCAGTGAAAGACAGCATTAGTAAAGAATGTTTTGAATACAATGCACGCTGACTCTTGCATTTTGTTTTTCTTAGGCTTTGTGCAAGGACAACATCTATCCTGGATTTCAGATGTTTGCTAAAGGCTATGGGAAGAACAATGAACCGCTGAGAGGATATCTTCTAACATTTTTAATTGCTCTTGGATTCATACTAATTGGTTAGTCTGAAATTATAATAAATCTTAATATCCTTTTGTCCTTCATAAAGCATTCTATTCCATCTCATGACTTGATGACAATGTCCTTGAGGGGAGGTATAGATATGCTGTCTCAACTGCAGCAAGCTAACTGGAAGCTTGGTTATAACAAATAGAAACTTGCAGACTAACATGACACATTTTGACTGTTCTTTAGTGGAGGGGAATACAAATCTGAATTTTCTGTACTGTGCTGCCTCGCAGAGGATCTTGATGCTTTCCATCTCTTTTACTGAAGAGAGAATATTTATCGTTATTGCAATGGAATGGATATATAATGATGCACTAATACTAGTGTGTTAATTCAGATTTTCATTTAAAATACAGGCAGACGAACATGTTTGTTGCATTGGCTCACACTAACTTTGCTCTTCTCATTCACCATAGATGAGTATTTCTTGTTCTTGTTAGCCTTTTGCTCTTTTCTATTTGAGAACTGAGACTTCAGCTAGAGATGTTTATTCTCAGGTTCTTCGGAACCCAATGTATTGTTGCACTATTTGATCAAACCATGGTGGGAAAGAAATATTATCAAGTATTTTGAGAAATTGTCTAATACTTAGAAGAGGCAGTTGTGGAACGTTTGATGGCATGGAAAATTTAAAAAAAAAAAAAAAAACTGTGAATTGTACTTCCTGACTATCAGAAGATAACTTGGTAAATAAGAGACCAGTAAGTTAATGGCAACGTTTGTTGAACAGGGCAAACTGCTTCTGTCGATATATATAATATAAAATAAGCATAAATAAGCATAATATAAAATAAGCGTAAAATAAGGGTGGTTCTAGCAGAGCTAACTCTGAAATGTACAAAGCCATTGGATGATACATTTCATAACACCTACTTTGTTTTTGTTCTACAGCTGAACTGAATGTCATCGCTCCAATTATCTCTAACTTCTTCTTGGCTTCATATGCCTTGATTAACTTCTCTGTATTCCATGCTTCCCTTGCAAAGTCTCCAGGTAGGAACCACATTCTTAGGTTCAGAGTTTATCTTGCAATTCCTAAACGCAGAAATACCACTTAAAAGCTATACATATAAATGAAAGCGTAGTTTAATTCGATATTAAATATATGTTTGACTTTCATGGGGCATCTGAGTTAGTCTTAACATGATGTGTCCTTGAGTTTTCCAAAATTTGAAGTATTGAATGATCCAGAAAACCTTGGGAGCTACCAATATTTGTCATCTTTGCTGAGAGAACAGGAGATAATTCAGTGCTTATTCAGAAGCTCTTGAATAGATCTCTAGCAATTTGCCTCTGTTTTGTGTTATTTGTTATCAAGTATCCTTAAGACTATCACTTCAAGAAAGCTCTCTTGCTGCTTCACTTTCTGATATATATGACTCACTCTTTTGTCGTCTTTGTATTTCTCTTCTAATATGCTTAGCCATCTAGCCCGGAAGAAATTGGAACTGCCATGTTTTTACAGCCTTTGTTTGATAGAAGAGGCTAGTTAGAATGTAAAACTGAACCACATAGCAATACTTGCAAGACCAATGTTTCTTATACCTGATCCGCTATGCTAAAATGTCCCTAAAGGTTTTAGTTACTGCATAGCTCTGCACAAATACACTTTAAAGTATCTATGTGTATTGACAAATGAGAGTGTAAAAAGAAAAAGAAAAAAAAAGTGACAACTAGCCTTCAGTGTATTTATATTTATGTCTGTACTTTTAATGTAATGAAAATTTCTGACTGTGAAAATAGTAAAAATACACACCTAGAAACAGAAGTATGAGAGAGAGAGAGAGAGAGAGAAACTTGCTTGTAACTCATGTTACACTATCTGTGAAAGCAAAAATCAGTTTTCAGGCAAGCTATTGCCAAAGGTTCCTGTAGCCTGATTGAGTAAACACACTGGCACAAGCATCTTCAAACTTTCCTTTAGAGATAACTTTTAGAGGGCAACATAAGGAACTTTTGCATATCCATGTAAGAAAGATGTGAATTAATTTGAAAGGTGATGAAAAATTGAAAGCCTGAATGTCTCAAAAGTCTCTCATATACTGCTGAAGCTGTTGTGTTACAATGCAATTCAGAGCATTAAGGAATATGATTCTATGAAGGAGAAGAGGAATAGCACCTTCCATCTCTTGAAGATTAAACTCTTTTCCCCTTTTTCCCCCCTTATCCTCCAACATTACGTTTTGACTAGGTTGGCGTCCTGCTTTCAAATACTACAATATGTGGATTTCTCTTGTTGGAGCTATTCTGTGCTGCATTGTGATGTTTGTCATTAATTGGTGGGCAGCACTTCTAACATATGTCATAGTTCTTGGACTCTACATTTATGTCACTTACAAGAAACCAGGTATGTATAGGGGCTGGTTTGATTCTGGTGGGAGGAAGAGGGAAGTGGAAGAGGTGTGGCCTTCAGGAAAAAAAATAGGGAACTTAATTCTGTTTGGCTGACTAATTCAAACTGCTGAAAGTGTATTTTGGCAGGAAGTGAAAGGGCATGCTTCTTTGCCTTTCCAGTTGGGAAAGAGATTTGGTGTTGTTTATTTTTTCAGTAAGCCACTCCTGTAGCTTTGAACAACAGTTTATACGCTGTTTATTCCTCTAAGAACACTATATGATCATAAGTGCAAGATGGAGCATATCTGAGCCAAAAAGCATTCCGGATGTTGACAATAAGGAAAAGCCCAAATCCTGGGCTATGAAGTTTCAAGTGTTTGGATAACAAGTTCATTGTGGCTATCAAAAACAGATGGAAACAAATAGCGAGTATACTGAGAACTTTAATCTCCTCATTTAAAAAAAAGAAAGTAAATCTAAAACCAACTGCTTAATATAGACTATGTACACTTCACTGCACTAGGTATTCACAGAAAGTATTTGGTTTTGTTGAGGCAATGTTTTAAGGTTACTTTTTCCTTTGGTGTAATGTAAGATAGTTGTAACCACCTTTTTTCCATGTTATTTTTGTAGCTCTGAAGTTACATTCTCTTTAATGCTGAAAAAAACTCAGTTCTTTCTTCCCATAATTGTAAAATAACAAACTCTTATTTGCCAGAACTTCTACAGAAGTGTTATCTTTAAATGAAATCCTTATTTAACTCTAGGGTTTCATTAGCGTAGAATGTATTGAGGTGTAGATTAAATCTTGCGTGTTTTGAGTTAATATTCAAAACGACATGGTCACAAGAAGTGTTGTGTTGAACAACTGTCAGTAAAATACTGAAACTTCAAATTTCACAGATGTGAACTGGGGATCATCAACACAAGCTTTGACTTACTTGAATGCACTACAGCATTCTATTCGTCTATCTGGAGTGGAAGATCATGTGAAAAACTTCAGGTAACAGCTTAATGCTAAAGTCACAGCAAATTACTTAAGCTGTGTAACCAGTAGGGTAGACTCATGGTGTTTGATGTCATGGCTTCCATTAAATTGCCTGTTTGCCTCCTGTAGATTTTAACTGCTTTGAATTTCACTATCATGGACGTTGTCTGGACATAGCTACGTTAGCATTTTATTTCAGATTAAGCATGCACTTCAGGAGCAAGTCAATAGATGATGCCTGTTTATTGTCGTTGATACATCATGGTTTTCATGGATTACAGTGTGAATTGTATTCATTATCAGTAAAACTGAACTGGAAGATGACCTCTGAACTGCTTACAAGCATTCAATCCACAGAAGGCTAAATCTGGTCTAAATTAAAATCCCTGAGAGGTATATACTGTATACTGTGTCCTCAGCTCCAGCCATTTCACATTGGACATTCTCTCATTTTTATGGCAAATGGACTACACAAGTGTAGTATTTATACCACTGCAGTATTTATACTACTTTTCAGGAGCAGCCTATTCTAGAGGAAATCTGCTCAAAAAAAAACAACTTGAAAAACATGTTATTAAATTAGACTATTAGACTATTTAATTAGACTTTGAGGAAACAATTTATGAAACAGCAATTTCTGAAATCCAAAGACTTACATGACATGAAAATCCCTGATTATTTACAAGCACGATATCACCTGTTACATTAAGTTGCGTTGTTACCAGCAAAATGGTCTGACTTCAGAAACTTGTTGCTTAGCTATCAAGAGCAAGAATTTTCAATCTTAACAGAAATCAAAAAATGTAAGTAATTTACCATACCTTACTGTGATCAGTGCTGCAGTGTCTCTGGTGCGTCTCTATTTTGCAGACTGAAGAAACAGACATTATAGGAAAATTCTTGCCAAGTAAAACTTTGTGCTCATGCTAGAGTAAGTGGATGCTCTGCTGACCAGTATGCATTTCAGATTGCATTGGAATTATTTCAGCTCTTTTATTTGGAAGTTAATGTGTAGCTTTTTGAGTTGTTAACTTTGCTAAGTATTTTGCAAAGGAAGTAGAGGTCTTCTAACCAGGTTTAAGCACAGTAGCATTAGGATTAATGTTTTTTTGCCTGGTACTGGCTTCTAACCTATGACAGAAAGTGTTTTGAATTTTAGAACTACATCATAAAACCAAGTAGTTCAGTATAAAAAATGAACTGAAGCTTCTGGAAAGATTGAGACATTGCTTTCACTGATTCTTACAATTTAAAAAAAAATCCTCTGAAATAAACAATATTGGATATTTAATGTTTTAAATTGATTAGAAAGAATGTCTAGAATAACTTGCTGTTGTTTGGCTCTGCCTTCTGAGTGTTAGTGATGAAAAAAGCATAAGTCCACTTTTTCTGTTTGACATGAGAATCTAAGCTAGAAAGTATAAGGATGTGGCTGACAATTATGGGAAGAAATTCACTCCTCTGACTTAGTCTTGACTAAAATCTGTTTCTGATGCTTTTAAATATGTAAATTGTCAGACTCAGTGGGATTTATTGATTTTGGAACCAAGTAATCATAGGTCTGCTGACAGTTGTGAAAGGCAGATCTTTTCTTAATTTAACATATTCTTGTAAAAATGAGTTTGCTACCTCTCCAGTGAAGATTGCAGCCTTGGGACGAATATTTAGAAGTAACTTTTTTTAATTAACTAAATTCTCTAGATAAAATGAATTATAACTGTTCCCCCAACTCTTCTCCACAATTCTAGGCCACAGTGCTTAATTATGACAGGTGCTCCAAATGCACGTCCAGCTTTGCTTCACCTTGTCCATGCTTTTACCAAAAATGTGGGCTTGATGATCTGTGGCCATGTACATATGGTAAGTGTATCCTGTCTTTAAAGTTATATTGCTGTGGGTTTTTTCTTTTTTCTTTTTCCTTCAAATAAGCTGTCTCTTTCCTTTTTAAAACAAAGATGTTAGTAATGGTCTACTTGTGTTTGTGTCATCACCATTCCCACTTAGGTGTGCTGCTGCTTTAGGGAAGCTTTGAAAGTTGTTAATGACAGCTAGCATAAACATCTGTGTGCTATGCTCTGCGTCATCCACTCGTACTTAAAGGAAGATCTTGCAATAGCAGTTGTGCTGTATGATATGCATGAAATGTGGTGGGAGAGGGGGAAACTGCAAAATTGGTATCTTTGATCGTTTGACATTTAAATTCTTAGGAAGCTTGTAGGAGTAAAGTGAACATTAGATTACAGTCTAGATCTATTTATCTCCTTGTATTGTTCAGTCTTACGTGCTCTCTTGTGCTTTAGTTGAAGCAGTATATAGTTAGGTTTCTTTTTAGTGTTCCAATGAAACAATTTAGCTAGTAGTTTAGAATTGCTTTTACCTTCAAAGTAGTTTTTATCCCATCTCATCAGTTATCTGATTTGTTTCATGGACAAAGTGAAACAGCAATGCAGACAGGTATTTTCTCCCTTTCTTCTATTTCTGACTGGCCCTGGGTATTTCACTAACTTTTCCTCATTTCTGATCCTGGGAAGGGAGTGGGGACTTGTTCTTTAAGGATAGAATTTCAGCAGTTCTTACTACTTCATAGCAAACGAAAAAGCAACAAAATCCAATGGAAAAACAACAAAATGTCTTTAAGCATAAGAATAGAATGCGTCTGTTATCTTCTGCTGAACACTGATAGGGGTTGAGGAGGAAAGAAGCGAGCTTCGCATTAACCATTCTTCAATACCGCATTGTCATGAGTTGTCTTAACACAGGGTGGCTGTCATGCTACTTCCTATACCAAAACTGCAGTTAGCTGCAGAGTAGCAGTTGGGCATTTGGTAAACATCACTGAATGCACTTCAGTGTATTAGGATTATGTAATCCTAATACAATTTTTTGTTGAATATATTTCATTATGTTAGGATACTGTAGCTTTTGTTAGACATCTTAATGCCAGACATTTTCCAACAAAGAACTAAAAACATTTAAGCAAATGTGACTTTAAATACAAACCTTGCTTACTCATATGTGGTTAAATTTACCACACTTGCTAAATAAGACTTGCTTCTGAACAGAAAAGAGCAAATCATGTTAGTGCAATTCACAGAATGTATGTTTTTAATTAAGCAAATATTGTCCAGTTCTGTCTTCAGAAACTATTAATTTCAGCATTTTGATGCCTAGGAGGAACACAGTGGTACATGGTGACACAGATAATAAAGAGGAAGTACTTAAAGAGAAGATGATTTTGACTGCAATGCGTTTTACTTACTGTCATAGACAATGCAGTCCTACTTCAGACAAGATACCAGGAAGGTTGGGATTTATCGTAAGAAAATGCACAATGATTTAATTAGCTTCTCATGAATGAGGAATAAGTCAAAAATCTCAGCAGAAACTTGCAGATTGTCCCATTTTTCTTGTGATGAGTTGCAATTGTAGGGAATACTTGAGCAAACTGGACATTTATAAACCCCTGGGCCCTGGAGGGATGCACCCATGAGTGCTTAGAGAACTGGCAGGTACTGTTGTGAGGCCACTGTATAATCTTTCCTTGATCATGGCAACTGGAGGAGGTGCCTGAAGACTGGAAGAAAGCAAGATATGCTAAAGCTTGAGAAACCATCCTCCTAAAAATGAAAATCTGATTCAATCTTTCCTGCTATTGATAATGCGTCATATTTTGTAGCTTTGTCTTCTTGACAATGTGAAAGCATGGTCTGAGGTTTTTAAAGTTTGGTTTGGATTCTAGCAGTGAAATAATAAAAATAGAACTAGGGCTTTACTCATGCTCATAATTCTTGTTCACTCTCCTGCATATTTTCTTATTTTGTAAGGGTCCTCGGAGGCAAGCCATGAAAGAGCTGTCAACTGATTTGGCCAGATATCAACGATGGCTAATTAAAAACAAGATGAAGGCCTTCTATGCACCAGTGCATGCAGAGGATTTGAGGGATGGGGGACAGTACTTAATGCAGGTGCACTTCTCTTTGTTTTTCTTAATGGAATTGAGAACACAGAATGTCAAAAATGGAGATGTTTTTATACACTTGCTGAAGTATTTTCATTATATAAAATTATCTTAAAGCTTTGAAAGTTGTTTGTTTTCTGCTTGAAAGAAATAATTGAACCTTTTTTTTTCAGTAACATGATTATTAAAAATGTATGTATTTTACGTTCTCCTTAGGCTGCTGGTCTGGGTAGAATGAGACCTAACACCCTTGTTGTTGGATTTAAGAAAAACTGGAGACAGAGTGACATGAGAGATGTTGAAACCTACATCAATTTATTCCAGTAAGTAGAAGGTGCAGAGGTATAGCATTTCTGTTCCATTTCACTACATTTTGTAAGAAGTGAAAGAACTTCTACTGCAGGAAGATCTTTGCTGCATAAGCCCTCCTCATGTCTATCAGCCATATAAAAAACCTGAGTCTGTCTGAAAGACTTTTTTTTTTCCTGATGCAGAAATTAATAACTCTTTATAGCTTAAGCAGATCAGATTTTCATGTAATAACTCTTTCTGGATGCAGTAGTGGTAGCAGTCTGAGATTTAAGAGTTTCTGCATTTAGAAGAGGAGGTAGTGGGTAGTGTGTTAGGTGTCTGAATTCATTAGACAGTATTTTCTATTGAAAGTAGGTTTTTTCTTACTTTTTCCCTGTGCATATTAAGTGTAAAGAATGAATGAACTCTTATGCTGAAGCTTTGTCTTCACTGAACCTTGCCGTCTTAAAAGTAAAACATTTCTTGTAGATGCACTGCATTGACATGAGAGGTAACAGAGTAGCCAAAAAGTAGATGGGAAAGAAAATCCCACTGAACTTTGCCAGTACTGAAAGGCAGACCAGTTCTAGCTGAAAAATTTGCTAACGTTTAAGAAATACAAAACTAGATTTTTACACTAACATGTAGGTTGTTGTTGTTTTCCATATATACTGTTTAACCTGTTTTAGGTGTGCTTTGCACTTCTCTTTTACTGTGCCTTTTGAAGAAAGATGGGAAAGGAGTTAGAGGCAGAGATTAGAAAAGGAAAAACTCACACCCACTCACTCTTCAAATTCCTTAAGAAAAAATAGGAGCACCAGATGGATTGAAAAATGAGGCAACATTTTGGTTAGTTCTTGGGTTTGCTTTTTTTTTTTTTTTTTTTTTTTTTTTTTTTTTTGTAATTTCACTTGGAATGGTTTGTACTGGGAGAACTCTCATGGCCAACAAAGTTGAGTGATTCTGCACATCCCGAAGAGAAACCTCAAGAGGTGGTAACTGTAGGTCAAGCATATTTTCAGAAAATTGGATGGGAAATTGAATGTTTCTGAGGTGCACGATAGGAATATATGTCATCTGTAGAGATCTAACAAGTTAACAAATGGCAAAACTTCTTGAATTAGTCTCAGTTTTATCGCATTCAAATGCATTTTTTTAAAAAAACTTGATGAAAAGTGTTGAATGGAATCTTGTGGAATTTGTTTTCGGGAAAAGCATGGGAGTTCTTGGAATTAGTCATTGTGACAAGATATTTATATTCAAAAGACTGATTAATGGCTAATGCAAACTCTATGGTATAGTTATGTTTATATTAAATCTTCCTCATAAAACTCTTAAATTTGGGAGGAATTTTTGTCCTTCATTTTATTCAGACTTCAATTCAGGCTATTATTCAGTGTTTTTTTCTACAATAATTAAGATTCCTTTATATAGTTTTCTTTTTTTAAAGGAGTAAGTTCCTTCACTATCAGGTACAGTGGAAATAAGCAGCTAATAGCTATTTCATTATAACTTACAACTTCATATATTCACCCAGATGTCTTGGAAATTAATAGCTATCAAACCAATGAGATCTCAAAAGAAGTCTCTTCTTTGATACCCCATCCTCCATCATTACTTACATTTTTCAGTGTATCTTGTCATCATCAGTGCAGAACTTAACTGACCTGTAACTTTTTTTAATCACTGTTTTAAATAGGAAAGAGTGGAAAGGTAACAGATATCCTTTCTGTGTGCTGCCTTGGAATAGAATGTGAAATTGTAACATAAATGTGTGATTTGGGAGTTTAAATGGCAACATTTAATCATTAAAATTTGTCTACAGAGGGTACGTAAAGTTGTTCTTTTGTGAAAGAAGAGGTAAAATGTTTTTTGTTGTTTTTGTTCGTTTTGTTTAGTGATGCCTTTGACATTCAGTATGGTGTGGTTGTCATCCGCCTAAAGGAGGGCTTGGACATTTCTCACCTTCAGGGACAAGGTAAGACTTTGTTCCCTATGGCTATTGGCTGTTCTTACTCTATTTTAATATAACTTTCTGAAGATACTTAAATGAAGATAGATTGTTTGGAAAAAAAAAAAGCACAGAAACGCAAAACCCCCACACCACTCTTTTTTTATAGATTAAAAATCATTGAAATGAGTAAGCCTGAAATGTGTAATAAAAATAACCCACATTCTGCAACAGAACTTCTCTTTCTGTGCATTTCAAGCTGTGTATTTAATTTCTGTGTATTTCTAAGCTGTTATTTCTCAAGAATTTACAGTTTTTCTGAAATGATTTAAAGAAGGTACAAAATTGGCATTGAGTACTTCTTTCTAGAGTTGGCCTGCCTGATCAAGTACTATGGCACAGAGGTCTTTCTCTCCTTCCGCCCACCTCCTGTCCCCATGCAGTTTAAGGACCTCAACAGCAGCCTGTCTTAAGTTTGGAAAGGTATCAGGAAGGTCTTAATACCCACTGAGAATGTTGAGTTTGCTTGAACTCTGGCAGACACCAAACAGCTCCACTGCTCAACTTCCACTTGAGTTAGAGTTTACAATCTTTTGCATGTAAAATGTTTCACCAAATACTTTTTTTTTTTTTTCTGGTTGTAAACGAAAAGGATCTCCATGTCAGATGTAATCAATAGTGTAACTCCATAAATGTAACAGCAGAAAATTCAATGCCTTTACAGAACATTTCAGACTTAGGGCATCTTGTCAATATTATGTTTACGCTATTTTGATTTCTGTGCTTGCTTATAGTCTGGTATCAGCACTTGTCCTTTGCTCTTAGTGTTTCTCCCACTGAAATCCTTTTTATTTTTTCCCTAGAGGCTTTTCCTTTTGTTCAAAGGAGGGAAACTTTTGCCACAGCATGAAGTATTTCTATCCAACATCTGTTTAGCTCCTATTTTCAAATTCTATTTATGCTAAAGATACTGTCATCACAGCCTTACACGTTGGGGAAAAAATCAACGTGATGTTAATGGTAGTGAGTGCAAACATGAAGGTTGTACTTCCTCAGTGTTAGGTAGCTCTGTTTTATGTTTAGCCTTTGGTAACGCAATCACAACTCAAAATCTGGGAAGGAAGTAGCAAGAAAAGCTCTGTTCAGAGCAGGTGCTTCTCTGTACTCAGAAGCAATTCATATATGTCGGTGGTGGTTTGTTTCTGTTTTTGTTTTTTCCCCCATTGCCATAGCATGACAAAGACAGTGGAGCTTAGCAGTTTAGCCAACTGCAGGCTGTCTCAATATAGTCACAAACCTCCATCTTACATCATTTGGGACAAATAAGTGGTTTATAATGTGTTTCTTTGTTTCCCAAAGAAGAGTTACTGTCGTCCCAAGAAAAATCTCCATGTTCCAAGGATGTCATAGTAAAGGTGGATTATAGCAAGAAGACTGAGACAGACACTTCCATAGCTTTTGTTCCATCATCTAGTGAGAGAACTTCTGCTCTGCATAAAGGTAACTTGCCTAGTTAGCAGTGAAATTTGAATTATTTTTTCTCTCATTCTCTCATTCCTTCTTCAGTCCCTCTCTCCCCTCAAGGAATGACAAAAGGAATTTTGTTGTATATCTGGAACAGAGAAGCTGTCATGCTTTTCTAGCTGTTGATGTTTAATCACTCAATTATTTTGCTGTAGTGACTACAAGTATATAAATTACATCTTCATTACCTAAATAAAACAGGGGATGGGCAATGACCAACAGCCTGGGTTTTTTTGTTTGTTTGTTAATGAGATTGAGTGCCCATAAAAATTGCTTGAGGCTCAGGCCACAGAGCTACATGTTAGAAGTGTGACTTTAAGACTGCTAAATTCATGAAGATGGTTTTCACCTCAGGCTAGAATAATCTATTATGGGCCTGTTAACTGGCAAAAGTCATTCACTTGACATGCCAATAACCAACTATCCTATTCTTCTTAAAGTAAAACCTTGGATTGACTTAGTAGTTAAGTGAGAAATGAGATTAAATTATTACTTTTTCTTTAAGTACAACTCTCAGGACATTAAGTACATTCTCAGGACATGGTAGACTGTGTGCTTTTCTTTGTATGAAAATCCATTTCATTTTACATCTTTATTTTCTTCTTGTTTGTGTTTTTTATAGACTAGTAATGTTTTCATTAACATCACGAAGGATATTAACCTTTTTATTTTGTATCTTTAAAAATCTTCCAGAGGAGGACGAGGATGGAAAGACTCCAACACAACCACTGTTGAAAAAAGGCAGGCATTTTCCACCTTTTTGTTAAATCATACTTTCACATTGTTAATTTCAGTTTTCCATTTGTACTCCATCCTACCTATACAAATGAAAGACAGGAAAGTACCAGCCATACAAGCTTAATTTGTTTCTTCATATTTTATTTGGAATGTGCTTCATCTTTGGGAATTAGGTGTGTTCAGGAGCCTGCTTAGTTCTCCATGTCTGAGATATTTGTCTTGGTTCTCACTTGATTTAGGTTTAGTAGAAGTATTACTGAATGGTGTAGTGGAAGTGCTCCATCAGTTTACTCAGTCATCTTCTACAGCCATAACTGTTGCTCTGTATGGAATTGTTCAATGTTAAAGCAAAGGATAATCAGTGAAATTAACATCTGAAATAGCATGATGCAGTCATTCAAATAAACAGCATTTTCAGAGGATAATTGAGCATTGGTTTATTTCAGACTTTTTTGAGAATTGGGGTTTTACCTTGCCAAAGAAGCATCTAACTTTTTTTGACTTTTCCTTCATAATTTCAACATCTAGAAACTGTTACATTTTAATAATGAAAAGTGAGATTACATCTTGAACCACAAGATGGCAGTTTGGAAAAAGTCCCAGTATGTAGAAAAGTAAAATATTAATACATAAGTCAGTCACAGATGTACTCTGAATTTAAAAATTCATAATCAAAGACTGAGAAGAATGTCATACTTCTGGCTCTTGTTAAAATTGGAGTTTTAACTAAGGGAAAGGAGTTAATTTGATTTTATTTTTTAAATTGTTATTTTAAAATATATTTTCATGTATTATTCTAATTGAAAACACCAGTATTGTCTTGTTCTCAGTAAATCCAATAACATCATTGCACAAAATAGACTTTGTCATTCTTCAGAACCCAGCACACACAAAACTACTTCTTGAAAAGGTAGAATTTCAACATTTAGAACTAGCTTGAATTTGAATGAACAAAAGAATTTGTCCATCCACTTAAAGAAGGATTTGAGGAAAGATCAGTGCTTGAGTGGTGGTATTTCCTTGTAAGTTAGCATCTACATGAGTTTCAGGGAAGTATTGTCATGTGCGAGGGATAGCAACAGCGTATGGCCTAATGCTCTGAAGTACGTATGACATGTAATAGTCCAGGCAAATGAGTATGTAAAGATCTTGCAATCCTTTGTCAAATGTCTCCGAGATGATTTGGAGGTTTAATTTTAACCACTGAACTTAGGAGTTTATAGACTCCCTAAATATAGCTCAGTTTCTATCCATTCAATCAAAATTTGGAGTCTGGGGAAAAATAGTAAATAAATAAAAATAAAACTTTAGAGATACCACAAGATATTAAAATTTCGCATTTGAATTTTGAGATTATTAACCAAAACACTTTAAAAATGAAAAACTGCCATTTTTTTTTCCAGATGCAAAGAGCCCGTCTTCTCCTTTAAATTTGGCTGACCAAAGACTTCTTGATGCTAGTACTCAGTTTCAGAAGAAACAGGGCAAAAGCAATATTGATGTCTGGTGGCTCTTTGACGATGGAGGTACTGTACTTTATACTTTAAAGCTGTTGAGTTATTGAAGTGATTTTAAACTAATTGTTAAATTCTTTTCAGACTATTCATATACAGACTACAGTTTTGTACTTTTAAACTCTTACATGAAGCTGTATTTTCTGATACACTCTCAAATTCTGATCAAAATGCAGGTTTGACACTGTTGATTCCGTACCTTATTACAACCAAGAAAAAATGG
The DNA here is from genome assembly GCA_013396635.1 of Penelope pileata. Classification (NCBI taxonomy): domain Eukaryota; kingdom Metazoa; phylum Chordata; class Aves; order Galliformes; family Cracidae; genus Penelope; species Penelope pileata. The sequence continues at coordinate 401,104 of WBMW01000139.1, forward strand.
AAAGAGTGTAAGATCAGAGTCTTCATCGGTGGAAAAATAAACAGGATTGATCATGATAGAAGAGCGTAAGTTAAACTTTTAAAAGTTTAATTTCATGTGCTAGAAGAACACATGAAACAGTAGTTGACTTTCTCTTATTGTGGCCTTCTTTTAGTTGTTCTTTTGCAGAGATGTAACCATATTCTATTCCTCCTCTCCAAATTGTGTTGGACAAGTTATCTCAAGATAAACCAGTATCTCTGCAGCCTTGTTTGACAGTAATATTTTCTCTACTTTTTAAATACTGTTTGGTAGAACTTTAAGAGAGTCTTAAAGCTCTTATTTTGAAAAAGAAATTTTTAAAGCGTATGTTGTTGATTTGTAGCAGTATGCCAGGTTTGTATAACAATACTAATCAGACAATTTCACACTTTTGTTAAAATGAAAAAGGCAACTTATGTGTTTATTAGCAAATACCAATCTGTTTACCCTGCAAAATGGTTGAAAATCTGAACACGCATTAAGGCTGTTTTTTTTTTTTTTTCTCATACAGGATGGCTACCCTGCTCAGCAAGTTTCGGATAGATTTTTCAGACATTATGGTTCTTGGAGATATTAATACTAAGCCAAAGAAAGAAAAGTAAGTCCCAAAAACCCAAGCTTGTTTGTAAGTTGAGTTCTTGATGTATTTCATGAATTAGGAAATAACTCTGTATTCTACGTAGGAGATTTGGTAAAGAAGATCTGGTGTCTCATAGAAATCTAAGAAATAAGCTAAGCAAAAACTCATGCATCCTAGAACATACGGTTTTGTGTTTTTTATATTTTTAAAATCACTAGTCCTTAGACTGTAACGCTAAACTTAGAAGTCCAGTTGTTAGAAATCTGTAAAAATCTTTAAAAAGAGAAATACTCGCAGATTCTTGGATGCTTAGTTGGATGTGATGAAACTTCATCTTCAAATAGCCTGATCTACTTTTCCTTT
>WBMW01000139.1:402106-418515 GCA_013396635.1 Penelope pileata
TTTTTTATTTAGCTTGGACTTGTACGTTACATAATTGTGATCATATATTTGATACTGATTTTCAAATTTAAAAAATACTGTGTAGAATATATCAAGTAACTAAAATGGTCGAATATTCTGGTGCTCTGATACTTTCAGATGTCTTTGTTCTTGAGATCCTGCTACTGTAAAATGTAAACTTAACAGCAATGCTCATTTATGCATAAGAAGTTGAGATTTTAGAATTTCATGGAAGTATTTTTATTTCAAAGAAATGATTCATAAGTTATTTCTTCTGAGAGCATTTTCTCTTATCTCTGTGGAAACATTCTCTGGAATAAATCCAAAAGCTTATTAAGAAAGGCAGTTTTGAGTTAACAGCTGTAAATTAAGTAGAGAAGATTTATACAGCACTGAAAATATTAGAGATAATAGAATAGTATAAAGGGGGGAATGACTACTAATATAACTGTGTGGAAGCTTAGATGTTGATACATACTGATGTTAAAATATATCCTGAGTATCATTAGTGTTTTTAAACTTTCAGTGATGTAATTTTCAACCACAGAAGGTGGGCAGTGGCTTCAGGATGTAACACATATAAATATTAGAAGACTTTGTGTTCTGCTAAATTTTTCGTTACTGTTCTGACCTCTCATCTCTCACATGTTGGGTTTATTCAAAGACAAGTTACCTTTCATAACTTGTTGCAGCCTTAGTTTGCTGATGAAGTAACATAACGTGGCCAGGGAAAGTAGGGTAAGATGCTTTTAGCAGAAATTAATGCCTTTTTGGTCTTCAGAAGGTTTTCTTCTAAAGGTGTTGCTGTAACATCCAAGTAATTTCAAAACGACAATTCACATTCTAAAAAATGCAACAGGAAGATTGTAAACAAGATGGCTTTGCTTATTTGTGTTTGAGTGCCACTCTTGGACTGTATTGAAATGATGAAAAAAGCAGAATAAAAATGAAGCTAAAATCCTAATGGCACTAGCATGAGACCTGATAGTCGTCTGGAGCTTTTTTGTGTGACATGTAAATTCCTCTTTCAAACTTAATTTGGAAGAATATTGTAGCCTAGAAAATGTATAGTAACTACTCATCAGCTTTGAAACAACTATAGTAAAATTCTTCAGCAAAAGTAGTTGTTTTCCTTAACTGGCTAAAACTACATCTAGTTCCATGATTAACAGCAAAAGTAACTAATTGATGTTGTATTGTAGTATCTACCTCTACCTTTTGTATGGCCTATGCAAGTAGCTGGTTCAATGTTCTAAGTACAAACAGTTTGCTCGTTTTTTATGTAGTAAAAAAACTTAATTTCTAATAGCATGAAAGTCATTGTTGACGTACAGACTAGTGTTGTATCTGTTTTAATATGGCTGTTCACTTAATCGTTCCAGTATTGCAGCTTTTGAAGAAATGATAGAGCCCTTCAGACTTCATGAAGATGATAAAGAACAAGAAGTTGCAGATAAAGTGAAGGAAGATGAACCATGGAGGATAACAGATAATGAACTTGAGCTTTATAAAACAAAGGTTCTGTATTCCTTAGCTTGTTATGTTAAACATTGTAAAACTTTCTTTTTTCTCCAACTGAATTTGTGCATGTAGTGCAGTCAGACTGATTCTTGCTATTTTGTGTTTTCTGTAGCTGCTTTTATGAGCAGCTAGCAGAAAGCAGCATCTAAACCCAGATAGGGTAATCACATTTAAAAAAAAAATTATGCATTTTGTGATTGTGAGCCTAAACTGTTGAACTTTTTTGTTTAGTTGAGCCAAGACTAACCTTTAGCGCTTCATTATTTAAAAAAAAAACAACAAAAAAAACCCACTACCTAGTTGTGGTTTTAAGGAGTCGTTAAAGGCATTACATTTTTCTCCAATAGTTGTGCATTGTAGACATCAGAGGTATCCTCCTTCTGTGGTGCTTCTGCAGAGGAGACTTAAGCTGCATCCTGTAGCTGGATGCAGATACAGATAATCTAAAGAAAGACTGGTTAAAATTTCAGTGATCTGAAGTTCTTCAAGATATTCCAACATTATTTTTTTTCCGCCCCTCTTCTTGGATTTTTCAACTTCTGTGAGGATTTGGAGTAGAGAAGAAATGGGGATGATAGGTCACGCCTCATTGAATAAGTGTAAAAAGCAAGGACTTAATTAATGTGTAGATACAAGTTGACTGGCAGCTTATGACAGCATCTATTAACTGCATATTATTTAGAGACTTGAGGAAAAAACTTTGTAGTTAACAAACTTCTTGATGCCTTGCAGTTCCTCATGTGTTATCCACAGAACTCTTTTCAGTGTGATCATAGCAGTGATTTATCCTTTTCTTTCTCCTGATAGCTTAATTGTTTTTGCAGACACTAGCCAGCAGCGTAGAAAGAGACCAGCTAGCCTGACAACAACAGAACCATAAGAAATGGCTAACACTGAATGTTTTTTGCACGTTACTTGACAAGAAAAGAGAACTGAAAATGACTATGTAGATACAACTTAAGAAAGAAGTTTTCAGTAGGAAGAAGGGGAAGAGCTGCTTAAGTTGTTAGGAAATGATAGTAGTGAAAAAAAAAAGGTCCATTACTGAAGATGGGCGTCACTTCAGTAGCACCTCCTTGCTCTGAGTGTACAGGATACAGTAAAAGGAACCTTGAAGACAACATAAGGGCTCTTGCTTCCAGGAGCTATGGAGGTTGATGCCATTAGTAGAAAAACTGTCTCAGACTTGGTTTTCATAGTACTTGGTTTATTTACACATTTTAAGCTTTGCCAGTTTCTTCTCTCTACGCCCTGGAATCATAGATATTTCAGGAAAATGAAAAAATTGCCAAACTGACGGGGAGGAACATGCTTTCTAGGAACAGCGTATATCAATTAACCATAAATGTTTTTTTATCTTTCTTGAATAAATGAATTTTTTTGTAGTTTCTAAAAGATTTTCCTAACAAATTTCACTTTAATTACAGACTTATCGCCAGATTAGGCTAAATGAGTTGCTGAAAGAACATTCAAGTACAGCTAACATAATTGTTATGTAAGTAAATGTTTTTTAATGTTATTTTAGTTCATAAAAAACTCGAATGTGAACTATAAATATATACATAAATACAGGCCAGGGAAAAGACTATGCCTTTGCATTGAAGTATGGAAATACTCAGGAATATTTCAGTGCTGGAAATATTTTCAGAATATTTAAGAAGTATGGAGCTAGTATGCAAAATGGCCTGCAAAGTTTCATCCTTATGATAAGATAAGCTACTTCAGATGAATACCTCCATGTATGTGATGCAGCTTACAATTCTCACATTTGTTCTACTCCTGCATGCCAGCTACCCACCTCTCAAGTCCTTCATCTCAATTTTGATTTTTCTAGGTGATGTTTAGATAGTGAGATCAGTGTTGTCTGATGATGGATTTCCATGGAACTACTTCCAGAATAAACAGGCAAAGCACAGAATGCAGTTTTCTTCACTGTTTCTTTTTAGATGCCTGCTTCAGAGCTCTATAAAATCATAGCACCATAGAGTGGCTTGGGTTGGAAGGGGCCTTGTAGACCATCCAGTTCCAAATGCCGGGCCATGGACAGGATTGCCACCCTCAAGACAGTCTGCCCCATCCAACCTAGCATTAAACACCTCCAGGGATGGGGCATCCACAGCTTCTCTGGGCAGCCTGTGCCAGTGTCTCACCTCCCTCTGAGTAAAGAATTTTCTCCTAACATGTAATCAAAATCTCCCCTCTTTTTAGTTTAAAGCGGTTCCCCTTTGTCCTGTCACTATCAGACTGTGTAAAAAGTTGCTCTCCATCTTGTTTATAGCTTCCTTTGAGGACTGGAAAACTGCAACGAGGTCTCCCCAGAGCCTCCTCTTCCTTAGGCTGAACGCGCCCAGCTCCCTCCGCCTTTCCTTGTAGGAGTGGTGTGCCAGCACTCTAAGCATCTTCATGGCCTCCTCTGAACCTGTTCCAGCTGCTCCAGATCTTTCTGCTGGGGGGCCTCAGGCTGGGATGCAGTATTCACAAGTGCAGAGCAGAGGGGAACGCCTCCCTTCCTTTCACTTGCTGGCCACCCCTCTTCTGATGCAGTTGGCCTTCTGGCCCGCAGGTGCACGCTGCTGGCTTATGTCCAGCTTCTCATACAGCAGGACCCCCAGGTCCTTTTCCACAGTGTTGCCCTCAAGGAATTCGTCTCCCAGTCTGTATACATACGAGATTGCCCCAACTGAAGTGCGGTACCTTGCAAAGCCTTGTTGAATCTCATTAGGTTCAAGTGAGTCCACTTCTCAAACTTTGGTCTCATTGGATGGCATCCCTTCTTCACCTTTATCAACTGCACTACTCAAGTGGGTGTCATCAGCAAACTTGCTGAGGGTATGCTCAATCCCACTGTCTGTGTCATTGATAAAGATGTTGGAGAACACCGGTCCCAAGATAGACCCCTGGGTGACACCAGTCATGACCGTCCTCCGCCTGGACTTTAAGCCATTGAACACAACCATCTGGCTGCGACCTTCCAACCAATTCATTATCTACTGAATAGTCCAGCCTTCAGATCCATTACTCTCCAATTAGGATGTAGCGTGGGACCTTGTCAGAGGCCTTGCAGAATTAGAGGTAGATGACATCAGTTGCTCTTCCCATGTGCACTGATGTCCACTCTGTTGTATGCCACCAGATTGGTCAGCTACGCTGGCTGTCTTGCATCATATCTTTGTTTTGCATATGCCTTCATGTAGCTTTCAGGAGGATCTGTTCCATGATCTTCCCAGACACAGACTTGAGGCTCACCAGTCTGTAGTTTCCTGGGTCGTCCTTTCTCCCTTTCTTAAAAATGAGTGGTGTTCCCCTTTTTCTAGTCACTGGGGACTTCACCTGACAGCAATAACTTTTCAGATATGATGGAGAGCAGCTTGGAAATCACATCAGCCAGTTCCTTCAGGACCCTGGAATGCATGTTGTCAGACCTCATAGACTTGTACACACTCAGTCTTATCAGGTGGTCTTGAACTTGCTCTTTCAGTAGGAGGAATTTTGTTCCCCCATGTAGAGGTTCAGGGACATGAGAGGTGTGGGAAGACTGACTGACAGTGAAGACTGAAGTAAAGAAATTACTGAATACCTCAGTGTTCTTCATGTCTGTTGTAGCCATTTCTCCCTTCTCATTTATCAGAGAGGGTACGCTCTCATTGGCCCTTCTCTTCTGACCAATGTGCCTATACAATCCCTTCTTAGTTTTCACATCCGTTGTCAAATTCAATTCCGTCTGTGCCTTGGTTTTCCTGATCTCATCTCAGCACATCTGAATGGCATCTCTTTGTTCTTCTCAGGCCATCCTTCCCTGCTTTCTCTGCCTGTATATGCCCTTTTTATCTCTGTTTGACCAGCAGCTCCTTGTTCAGCCATGCTGGTTTCCTGCTTCCTCCATTCGATTTCTAACACGTGGGGATAGAGAGCTCTTGTGCTCTGTCCTGTACCTAGAGCAGGAAATTGTCTTCAACAGTCTCCAGGAGTTTCCTGTACTACTTTCAGCCCACCATATTACTTTCCCTGCAGACATCTGGGTGGTTGAAATCCCCCATCAGGATGAGAGCCTGTGGGCACAAAACCTCTTGTAGCTGAAGCAAGAAGGCCTTATCCACAGGCTCCACCTGATCTGGTAGGCCCCAGCCACCAGATGTTCTCTGTTGGTCTCGTCCATAATTTTAACAAACCACGAGCTCAACCTTTTTGTGACTGTTTCTCAGAGACAACCCTTTGACTCTTTGCAATCTATTCACTTATTAACACAGAGGACAATTCCCTTGCCCCTTCTGCCCTGCCTATCTCTTCCAAAGAGCTCGGAGCCCTTGACTGCAGCATTCCAGTTCTGTGATTCGTTCCACCATGTTTCCGTAACAGTTAAGTCATAGTTTTCTAGTTGCACCGTGGCTTCTATCCTCTCCTCGTTTCCTGTGCTGTGTTCATTGGTGTAGAGGCACTTCAGCTGGGCTATTGGCCACATTACCTTCATAGAGGAGCCCTCTCAAATTCCTCTGGGACAATTCTGAGGTTTTTCCCTGGTGCTTCCTAAAGTGACAGTGTTCCCTGGCCCTTTTCCATCACTCAGAAGTACATCCCATTCCCCCATTGAATCTAGATAAAAGCTGTGGTAATCAGTCCAGCCAGCTTGCTGCCCAGATACTCTTGCCCTACCTGCTCAGTTGTGTCCCATTTGATGTCAACATGCCCAGTCTCTCAAAGGTACATCCAAGATCATGGAACCCAACGCACTGAGCGTGGCACCATCCCACACAGCCATTCATAGCTCCTCCATTTGCCTCCTTCTGTCTCGGTCCCAGTCTCCAACCAGGAGGACAGAAGAGAGCAGTATCTACATTCCTGATTCCTTCAACATCTTTCAGAGGGCGATAAAATCTCTCTTACTGTTTTTTGATATCCTTATTGCAGCCTCATGTGGCCCAACTTGAAGGAACAGGATGGAATAGTAGTCCTCTGGTTTTATCACACTCAGTAGCGTCTTATGGATGTCCTGAATGCAGGCCCCCGGCAGGCAGCAAACCTCTCTAGAGAGTTTGTCCAGGTGGCATATGAGTAACTCAGTGCCTCTCAGGGAGGGGTCCCTAGTTACTAACACACTTTAACTTTTTTGGTGACTCTGATTCTAATACGGGTCCTCAATTAGACCAGCTTAACATAGTACCAGAAGCAAAGTTAGAACAGGGCAAATAGACTTACATTAGTTTTTTGAAAAAAAAATGGTATGAATGTTTTGGAAGGACTCTGAGAAGGCTGCACCAACCCTATGTTAAAATCCTGAGGAGTATTTTAAAAAAAAAAAAAAAAAACTCCAAACTGAGGAGAATTCCCCATGAAGCTGCCTGAATATTAGATGAGGCCAAAAGTGAGGTGTGAATAGAGCCTGTCGTGGTTAGGGTAACAAGCTCTTCTTCAACTCATTGACTGAATTCTGAGGAAAAAAGCAAAAATTAAAAAGATAAGGAAATTGGACTTTATATTTCCCTTTTTACAGAATCATACTTTAATCTTCATATGATAAAACTTGTACTCAATCAGGTTGCATTCACTGTTGTTTTTTGTTTTGTTTGTTTTTCGCCAATGTGAATTTTAGGAGTTTGCCAGTTGCACGGAAGGGTGCAGTTTCTAGTGCGCTATACATGGCCTGGTTAGAAGCTCTTTCTAAAGATCTGCCACCAATTCTCCTTGTTCGTGGGAATCATCAGAGTGTTCTTACCTTCTATTCCTAAGAGTACGGCACATGAGACAGCTACGAGGACATGGTACTTAAGTGCCCTGGGAAGAGTGACTGGCATGATCTATAGATTATTAACATCACAAAGGCAAAAAGTGACTCTTCTTTCACTATTTCACTGACTTGAAAGCACACAAGGAAAGTCAATGTATTTCTAAAGTTGTGACATCTTCAGTTTTATTCTATATTTTCTGTACTTTTATCTTGCTTAATGGGGGAGGATTCCTTGTTAGACTGAAGAACAAGGCAAGCTTTTTGTTTGCTATTTGAATAGCAGCAATAAAAGTGTTTTATTTTTAATCAATGAAAGGATTATAGATTTATAAAAGCCTTTTAGCCTTGAGGTGCCTTCTGGAATTAACCAAATCTCATCCATACATCCTATTTTGTAAATTTATATAGAATGTCAAAATCTGCCTTCAACTAAGACTTTAGATCAGACTTTCTTTAGTTTTTAGTCTCTTCCATATTACAATAAAAATGAATGCTGCTTTTCAGTCTTCCATTGAGCTATTAGTTCTTAGTACTGTATGTTTTCTATTGTCAGAAAGTTTTGTTTTTGTTTTTTTCTTAATTCTTATTATGTCTGTTAAATTTCAAAGAAAGGTGAGAATTTAGGGCAGGTCAGTTGAACTAAGACAAATTCCTCGTGTCATTGTCTGGACTTTGTTTTATTTTAACTGTTACAAAATTTAAAGAAAACTTGATAAAAATTGTTTAAAATAAAAGTAACTGTACTGTCAGACAGGATCCTTTTTCTTGTGTTTGACATTGTGCACTTCTTTGGCATTAGTCTGAAATGCACAGCTGAAGTTAGCTCATGGTGGTGAAGGATGCTGTATAAATCTGTAGCTCTAGTATGAAACAATTCATCTGACAGACTAAGGCCATTTATCTCCTTAAAAAACGAAGAAAAAGACCTGTCCTGGTTCTTGGCCTGTTAATGTTTTGGTGTCATTTACAACTTGTTTTGAAATAAAACTCAACTTCTTAAGGCTTAAATGGGGATAATATGAGCAATGTGATACTATCTAACAGAAAACAGTAAACACTATGTGGAATCTTGCTATCCAAAAAAGCAAAAGCTGAAGTTCTCTCGCATTTTTCAACAAATGGTTAAAAGGACCACTAGTTACTAGGGGAGATGTTTTTAGTCAATTCATTCAGTTGTCAGAAGATACACTTAGTCGTATTAAAAGATACTCAGGTTTGATCATCTGCCGGTTTAGATTTTTTCCATACATTCTACTTTATACATTTTCTATGTTCAATCAAGAAACTGCCAATCTTATGTGCCCTTTCATTGTATATTTTGACAACTTCATATTTTAGTCTACTATGAACACCTAAACAAGAAATTACACTTGCGCCTTTATACAGAGGTTAGTAATGTGAGCTGTTTTTTAAATTCCTATGTATTTTGAATAGAAAGGATTGCCTAAAAACATTTCACAAGCTTTTGATATTAGCATTGGACATGCTACTGGATCAGTATACCCGTGCTTCAGTGACTTTCATTTAAGGATGCACAGTAAATGTGTATTATGCGAAATACAAGATCAAATTGAAATGAAACCGTTCCTTTTGAAAGACAAAGCAATTAGTCGTTCTGTGGCAAGGTAGAGCTTCAAGTTGTTACGATTCAAGATAAAAATATTCTACATGGTGCAGTATACACTGTCAGTTTCTTGGTGAACTGCAAATTTGTTTCTATTTCCATCAATTGGATTTAAGTCTATTGAATCATTTTGCTTAAACAAGAACATGCATGTTTTGCTGCTAAGTGTGAGATAACTGATGCCAGCATGAACCCAGCTTCTTTCAATAAAGATTATGATAAGACAGTTTGCAGTAAAAGTGCTACTTCATCCCAAGTGAGGAGGTGGGAATCAAAATTACTATTGTGTCTGTTGCAGGTTTCACCGTGGTTGTTGGGGAATATGAATGTCACATTGTGAATATGGAATCAGTGCCATGTTTCTTTTTGTTTTGTGGGTTACATTCTTTTGAACAGATGGACAGTAAGGCATGGACTTAGTGCTGCTATCTTAAAATAAAAAAAATGTGCACAGGTACACTTATTTAAAAGGTTTTTTGCCCATTCAGGAAACCATTGCTTGTGATCTGTAACACAGAAACCAAATGAAGTGTGTGTATACATGCATATATGTGTATAAAATTATATAAAATATATCTAAATATGCATATGGGGATAGTTAGGGTGATGTCTGTGAAATAATGTAGGATGCTTTTCACATATGCACTCTCAGAAGTCCACTAACGCTAGGCATGAGGTCAACTTTCAAGATTATTTGCTACACTAAAAGTTCAACAGTTAATAGTAATTGTTAGCAACAAGTGTTAGTTAGTGGCAGTCACTCCAACTGTTGCTTTGATTTTGACACCAAATTTAGTTAAGTTCCAATTATTATTAATTACTTGAAAATGAAATATCACTGACACATGGAAATTCATACTTTCTATAGGTTAGGTTTCTTTTTATGGGTTTAGAAAGACAGCAGTAGCTGGAGAAAATCAATTATTTATTTGCTCACTCTATATTTGTATTTAGGTTTCCTTTTACATACATTCTTTTTATATGCTTTTCTGACATTACATATTTAAAGATAACTGAAAATAATTTAAAGATTTGAGCGTTAGTGGGTAATGACCCACTTGGTTTGAAGATGTAATATTTGATACTGTACTGTAACTGTCACACACAAATGCTTTTCTAATGTTTTAACGTTAACTATTGCAGTTAATACTTTGTACCATGGGGATGTCACTGCAATAAAAGGAAGTGAATTCAATACAACTGACTTCTCTAATGAAGTGTATTTTTATTGGTGGGATAGGGATTCATGTTCCTAGTTTAACTGATTAATGCTGAAAGTATTTTCTGATATGTGAATCTGTTTATTGTGAAAGATACCTTCTATTGTGGAATTTGCACAGGACCATTACTAAAATGTAAACTCATTCAGTTGTCTGATAAAAGGATATTAATGTTTGTTTTCGTGGGTGGGATGCTTGCCACTACCCAGAAAAAGTATTGGTTGTGTAGGAAAAATAGTCCTTGTTTTGCTCTCTGAAATTTCTTGTGATATACCAGACACTGCAGACCAATCAGCTGTACGTGGTATGTTTAAGCTAAAATGTTAGCACCTGAAAGTCGGGTCCTATTACACAGGTAATTTGTGAAAGACTGTCAAACTCTTCTTTCAAAGTATTAGTGCACTGGGATGTGAGGAGGTACACTGGGACCATAATTTGTACTTCCAGTGTCAAAGGTGCACGTAAGCAAACTTGGCCTAAACTTCGTTATATGCATTTAGCTGGGAACTAGTTGAAAAATCTTATCTTTAAAAGCGTAATTAGAAATAGCAAGTGGCCTTCTCATGCTACGTACACAGAACGACTGAAGAGCTTTTTAACCTCATTAATTTTGGTGTTTCCCAGTATAGCTGTATGGCTAAAACTTCAAAAATGAACCTCAAGTAATTTCAAACCATTAATCTGTGTCCACTTGGCTACAGAGAGTCATAGAATGTCTTGCATTGGAAGGGACCTTAAAGCCCACCCAGTCCCAACCCCCTGCCATGGGCAGGGCTGCCACCCACTGGATTGGGCTGCCCAGGGCCCATCCAGACTGGTCTTGAGCACCTCCAGGGATGGGGCACCCACAGCTCTCTGGGCAGCTGTGCCAGGGCCTCACCACCCTCTGGGTAAAGGATTTCCCTCTAGCATCTGTTCTCAATCTCCCCTTTCAGTTTAAAGCCATTCCCCCTTGTCCTATCACACTCTGCTCATGTAAAAAGTCAGTCTTCCTCCTGTTTATAAGCTCTGTTCAGGTACTGGCCTTCTGCAGGCTGAACAAGCCCAGCTCCCTCAGCCTTTCCTCATAGGAGAGGTGCTCCAGCCCTCTGGTCATCCTCATGGCCTCCTCTGGACCCTCTCCAACAGCTCTGCAACTTTTTTGTACCGGGGACCCCAGGCGTGAACGCAGTACTCCAGGTGGGGCCTCGCAAGGGCAGAGTAGAGAGGGACAATCCCCTCCATGTCCTTGCTGGCCACTCCTCTACTGAGGCAGCTGGCTTTCCAGGCTGCAAGTGCACACTGCTGGCTCACATCCAGCTTTTCACCTACTAGGACCCCCAAGTCCTTCTTTGCAGAGCTGCTCTCAGGCTGTACACATATTTGGGATTGTGCTGGTTTAAGTGCAACACCTTGCTCTATCACTGTGTAGCTGTTTTATTGTGAAACAGGAAAGAAGCACTCCGTTTGGGAGATGTTCATTTGTCTGGTCACAGTTCTTGTGTCACCTCTCTGGGAGCCCGCAAATCTTGCCTCTGCACTTAAAACTATTTTTCTTTCAACTACAGTGGGAGCTGCACTTCAATTCTGTATGGCTAGAGAGGTGTTAAAGGATGGATGGTCTCCTGCTTCAGTGCTGCTGCCTTGCTTCATTTTGTTGAAGGTTGAAAATGGCTTTGCAGGGTTTTGAGGCATTTAGCAGTGTGTTATCAAATCTCTCCTGTTATTCTGCCTGTTGACATGCAGTAGATTTCAGAGGAAGAAGCTGATGCCTTCATTTAGAAGGGTGAAAAACAAGATGGTGGAAATCGTCAATTTAGAAACTTCTGAACCAGAATAGTTAGTACTGAAGCAGCAACACGTTCCTCCTCAAAACAAAAGATTAAAACCAGGTGCACTGAGTTCCTGCCAAGGAGCTGTGGTCCATCAGAGACTAAAACACTTCGTAGGAAGAAAGTGCCTATGTGTTCCCCGATGCACAAGATTTGATGTGTGATGGATGAGTATCTGCAGTTTGGCAGATATTGAGCAACTTGCCAATCTAACACCAGTATTTTGCTGGGAGAGTATGGACGTTAGCATCTCGTCTGTCTGTAAAGTGCTGTTTGCTAATGGATAGTGCTGTTTATTGGAAATGTATTTTTCTGTGTTTTTTGTGAAATCTTGCAAAATGTGCTGTGAGCAGGTGTCTAATAGCATTTGCATCCACACGCAAGAGGAGGAAGGCTGCACCTTCCCACCACCTGGGGAGCTGCACACAGACAGCTGTGCAGATCGGATTCTGGTGGGAGATTTGTCCTTCAGTTTTCATCCCCAGTAATAATTACAAAATAATGGTTACAAGTCCTACTAATAAAAACTGATATTTCGTGAAAGAAGTAGGAAATGTTTTATCTGCATAATTTTTGGGTAATTCAAAATACAACACATGGTGGCACTGTTGTCTTTCAGGTAATGAATGAAACTGTACTGTCAGACAAACACTCATTTTTTGCACTGCACCTTTGGTTTATGGGCTAAATGACTCAGTGCATTCAATAAGCTTAATGTGTATCAGCATAATGGGACTTCCTTGCATTTTTCATAATTTTGACTGAATTGGACAAGAGTGGTAGACAAGCTATTTTCACTTTTTTTCCCCCCCTTCCTTTGTGGGTGAAATGCTCTGTTTTTTTACAAAGGATGCACAGTTCTCCATGTAAATGCCACCTGCTGAGTTCAAATAGCCTCTTGGAGGCAACCACCATTTCATAAAACGCTGAGTGATGCCTGTTTTCTTAGTGGTTATTTTCAGCTGTCTTAACCACAGTGAGCTAGGAGAATAAAAGCTCCAGGCAGAGGAGACCTTTGAAACACAAGAGTAGTTTGACTGATATCCAACCTAGTTTCAAAGCAATCCATAACATTTCAGCAAGATATTTTTGCTTCATACATAATGAGCAAGACAAATGTCCGCCACCTTCTACCAGTGTCACCCCAAATATTCCAGTATTGTCTATTTAAACTAGTGAAGGAGGCTGAATATTGTAGCATTTGGCATTTTCAAGCTTATTAAGCTTGAGAATAACTTTATCACTCTGTTGAAGTGCTCTACAATTAATAACTAAATCTTGGAACATCTCTCAGAAATTAAATTTGTCCCTGCAAAGCAGATGGTGAAACCAAGTCACAAGTGGAGGTTTTCACAGGCTTTCGATGAAAGTTAGAGAGCTGAGATTAGCCTTGAAACATCCTATGTGATCTGTATGGTCATGGGCAAATTACAGGGGCTCTGGGACAATTCCTTTTTATTACTGATTGCGTAGATAATGAACTTTATTAAAGAACCTATATATGAAGCAGGGGATAGGAGATATGTACAAAAGAATGTTCCTGATAATCCACTGTTAGCTTATGTGTTCAGTAGATTTGTTGGTCTATTTAATGCAGCTCTTTGATGAGCAGTGGGTACAGAAAAAATACCAAAATGGACATAAAAAGTGAAAAAATAAAAGCATAAGAGTAAAGCATTGTTGCTTGTTGTAGAGCATGGTAATTTAAGCACCAGTAACCTAGAAATCATAGGTCAATACACGGTTCCTGCCAAGAGGAGCCTGCACCTCAAAGGAAATGACATTTTATGGAGTCAACCAACAACAGCCATTCATGTTATTAACGTATGAAATCAGGGCTAACCACAGAATGAAGTGTGGGCTTTCCCATGGGATTTTGGCTAACCTCATATAGAATTTCATTTTACTTTTGATTGCACAGTTGAGTGCTGTTAATTTTAAGAGTTTATTCTCATTAAAATCTTTGTGTATCCTTCAACTAGCAGTGGTACGAGTATTTCAGATATAGTAGGATTTATTGGGAAACCTCAGGCTTCGGCAAATACATGCCAAACTTTGCTAAGCACTCTTTGTTGTATCTTCATTTTGATTGGATTGCGGGGTTATAGCTGTTTTCTTGCCATGTCTGTACACATCTAGGCTTGGTTCTCAGCTAGGACTTGGAAGTCACCATGATGCAAATAGTTCCAACAGATGAAAAATATAAGTTATGTATGTTTACTTGTCAACTCTAAGAACTTAGCTTCCTTTCTGGCCAGAGAATGAATCTGACTTTTTCTTTGCCATACCATTGGCCAGCCCTGCAACCGTTAGGTCATTCTAGAAAGTTCATTCTGTCCTATACACAGAACACCTAGGGTTCCTTTGTGGTTTGGAGCCTGTCTTTGCAAATGGATCTGTTCTGTGTGCTGTCACTCCCACTAAATCATAATCAAGGAATTTTCATTTTCCCAAGATAAGAATAAAAGACATCTCCTGCCTTAGCTTTCACTATTGTAGTCAACTTCTAAATCAAACTCAGGGCCTGTAGGCCGTGGGCAGCCTGGCACGGCCTGTACTGCAGCACAGCCCCGGCCCGCCACCATGGCGGTGCCTCTGCCCCACTGAGCGGCCTGGCCCGGCCCCAGGCATGCGCCTGTCACTCGGCAACAAGCAAACATCCGTGTGAGATGAGCACTGAGCTGAAGCCAGGACACGGGGAGGGTGCAGTGCAGTGCTAACTGAAGTTGTGCAAGTAATTTTATGCATTTTGATACGTTGGCTAAACACAGTCCTGTAACAGCAAAAAATCTGCAGCCTTGCTTTCCGTTTTGATAAAGGAGTTTGAGAATAGGTTTCAAGATATTGCCAAAAAATTGTCAATTTTTTGATGTATTTGTGAATATTTGCGAAACTTGCAGGTTTTCAAATGGAATACATCTAGTTGCCATCAGATGTTCAGATCAAATAATAATTTGATCATGTCTCTTTACAAGAATTTTATAAGAAACTTTTAAGAATTTTACCAGAAAAACCATCCCATACTTCACAACCACACCACATTCACGTCACTGCTTTCTGGCAGTACGTACATTTGTGATCAGCTGTTTTCAAGGATGAAGCACTGGAAGCGTAAAACCAATTCTTATTGTGAGAAAGCAGATTTGGTAGAGAATCTCTTTAGGTGGCTTTTTGAGCAGCTGCATCAAGAAGCGATCACGACTCTCACCACACACCTCGAATTGCTTTCTCCCGGCTGTATTTACAGGGATCGCTGTGTTTACAGTGCCCCGCGTGTGCCACAGCCTGTGCTCAGGGGGCCTCTTCCAGCTGCCTCTTTCATCATCAGTTTTCTTCTGAGACATCTGGAGATAAGGAGAGTAGAAAGGAACATGAGATCGCTTGCAGTGTGAGAGGCAGCCCATGACCGGACGTAGGAGCTGAGAGCCAAGCAAATATAGATCAGCCTGCCTCTTTGGCAGCTGTGAAATAATACCTGGAAGCCAACGGGCAGAAGAGGAGCGCTCCTGAATGGTGTCTGTCCTGGGTTCATCTGGCACAGAGCTGATTTTCTTTATGGTGTCTGGTGTGGTGCTATGTTTGGCTTTAAGAAAGAAACAGTGTTGATCACAGGCGGATGTTTCAGTTGTCGCTGAGCAGTGCTGCACAGGGCTGAGGACATTTCAGCTTCTCGTGCTGCTCTGCCAGTGAGGGGCTGGGAGTCACAGGGAGCTGAGAGGGGACAGAACCAGGGCAGCTGACCCAAATGGCCAAGGGGATATTTCATGCCGTATGAAGTCATTTGAAAAACTACAAAACTGAGAGGAACTGCATGGGGTGGGGTAGCCACTGCTCAAGGACTGGCTGAGCGACATTTGGGGAAAGCTGAGCAGCTGTGTTGTGCATCACTTGTCTTGTAAATATAAAAATATATAAATTATTCTAATCGCTATTATTTTCTCCTTTTCTGTTTTAATAAATAGTTTTAATCCCAACCCACAANTCAAGAAGCGATCACGACTCTCACCACACACCTCGAATTGCTTTCTCCCGGCTGTATTTACAGGGATCGCTGTGTTTACAGTGCCCCGCGTGTGCCACAGCCTGTGCTCAGGGGGCCTCTTCCAGCTGCCTCTTTCATCATCAGTTTTCTTCTGAGACATCTGGAGATAAGGAGAGTAGAAAGGAACATGAGATCGCTTGCAGTGTGAGAGGCAGCCCATGACCGGACGTAGGAGCTGAGAGCCAAGCAAATATAGATCAGCCTGCCTCTTTGGCAGCTGTGAAATAATACCTGGAAGCCAACGGGCAGAAGAGGAGCGCTCCTGAATGGTGTCTGTCCTGGGTTCATCTGGCACAGAGCTGATTTTCTTTATGGTGTCTGGTGTGGTGCTATGTTTGGCTTTAAGAAAGAAACAGTGTTGATCACAGGCGGATGTTTCAGTTGTCGCTGAGCAGTGCTGCACAGGGCTGAGGACATTTCAGCTTCTCGTGCTGCTCTGCCNGGCTGAGGACATTTCAGCTTCTCGTGC
>WBMW01000140.1:0-23116 GCA_013396635.1 Penelope pileata
CCCTGGGGGCAGCAGGAGGGCTCCGTGGGGATGGGGCTGTCTGAGCACCTCTTTGGAGAGCTGCCACCAAGGGGAGGGCTGTGCCTTCTCTCTCCGTCCCAGGTGAACGGCGTGTCCTTGCACTGTGCCGAGCACCACGTGGCCGTGGAAGCGCTGCGGGGCTCGGGGAGCTCCGTCTCCATGACGGTCCTGCGGGAGCGGATGGTGGAGCCGGAGAACGCCATCACCGTCACTCCGCTGCGCCCCGAGGATGACTACAGCCCCCGCGAGAGGAGAGGGGGCCTACGCTTCCCCGAGCGGCCCGAGGGGGCCCCCCCCACGGAGAGATTCTCCACCTGCCTCATGCGCAATGAGAAGGGGCTGGGCTTCAGCATCGCGGGCGGCAAGGGCTCCACGCCGTACCGGGCTGGGGACACGGTCAGTGCGGCGCTGGGGGACGCAGGATGCTCGGCGCTGCTCAGGGGAGCAGCAGGGGCCCTTCTCCTCACCTGGGGGGAGAGGCAGCACAGCGTGGCCCTGGGGCTCTGAGCTGCTGAGCCAGGCAGGCCAGCTCTTGTTGGGAGCCAGAATCCACTCATAGGTCAGGGAAAGAGAGAAGTTCAAAAGGAGGTGGGGCCGAGGCCCTCGGTCCCTGCCAGTGACACCCAATCCTGCTGCTGTCCTCTCGGCACATGCCCTGGGCTCTCGGCCACATGAAGGCTTTGCTGCAGGCGGCTCTGGAAGCAGGACGGGGTCTGTGCAGTGAGGGACGGAGGGGAGGTGCCCGGGGGCTCTGCGGGGGGAAGCGGCTGAGCCCTGCGTGGTGTCGGTGAGCGGTTCTGAGAGCAGAGCCCTGGCGAGGGCAGGCACGGGCTGCTCTGAGCTTTCTGGTTGTGTTTCAGGGGATCTTTATCTCACGGATCGCAGAGGGTGGAGCAGCCCATCGGGACGGGATCCTGCACGTAGGGGACCGGGTCATCTCGGTGAGTGTGGGCGTGCGGGGGACGGCAGGAGGCTCTGGGAGGAGTCTGGCGCTGCTCCTGGGGCAGCAGGCACAGACACAGCTCCCTGCCCTTCCTCAGGCAGGAGCCGTTCTCCTGTCTTTGAAGCTGGATTCTGGGGACCTTGTCCAGCTCTCTGTCTGCCTGTGAGAGCGCTGGGTCTAGCTGGCTCTCTCCCCGCCTGCTTGCAGCTGGCAGTGGGTGCAGCTGATGTCACCTTTCCCTGAGTGTCCCCAGGGGGACAGCACGCAACAGTCAGGGCTGTGCTGGGGAGAGGTGACAGGGACGAGGTGACAGCACTGCCCTCCCCAGTGCTCTCCAGAGCCATGAGGACAGTCCGTGGGGGGGCTCTGCCAGCAGGGTGGGTGGGAAGGGCCGAGCAGGGGCCCGGCTGGCAGCTGCTCCCTGCAGGGTGGCAGCGGTCGGTGTGGGTGAGCAGGAGGGGGCTGCCCCGGGGCAGCTGGCGCTGGGCACACCGGAGCGCTTCCCCTGCTTTCCTTTCCCACTCTGGCCCCGGTTCCCCTTCTGTCTGTGCTTCGATGCGGATCTCACTGCTGCCTCTAACCCGAGTCTCTCTGCCTCACGTGCCACCTGCTCCCCTCTGCGGGGGCTGCTGAGCCCCCGACCCTCCTCCCAGCTCGCATGCTGCCTCCACGGGACAGCTCCTGCATCCTGGTGCTGGTGGTGGGTTTCTGGTCCAGCTGTTGTGGTAAGAGCACGTGTTACCACGGAGCTGGTGTGGGTAAGCACTGATACGGCCTCGTCAGTGCTGGCTTCTGTCTGCTCTATCCCTGGGCTGGGGGCTGTGTTGTATTTGCTCTGGCACAAAATTTTCGTGGAGCTGTGGCCTCGATCTGGAGGTCATATCTTGGCAGGAGACTCGGGCTGGTACATCTCTCCCTCCTTGCTGGTGCTCCCCTCTCCTCCCAAAATCAAGCCCTGACCCTGGTTGTTGCCGGACAGAACCATGGAGCCATGGAGGCAGGTTTGGGTTGGAAAGGACCTTCACGGCCGTCTGGTTCCAACCCCGTGTCCTGGGCAGGGACACCCATCCTTGAGCACATCCAGAACCTCTGCACAGCCTGTTCCACTGCCTCACCGCCCACACAGTGAAGGATGTCTCCCTCATGTCCAGTCCAAATCTCCCCTTTTTTAATTTAAGGCCGTTACCCCTTGGCTGATCATTACACTCCCTGATAGGTCCCTCCCCATAGCCTCCATGACTTTGGTTTTCCTCATCTTTTGGTGCTCCCCTGGCACAGAGGCACGGCTGAGAGGCCTGGCTGTAGGCAGCAGCCCCTCACGGGGTGGTAATTGGCTCTGCCTGCGGCAGGAAGGAATCACGAGATCCCAGAACAGAGTCAGAAGTCAGACCCCGCTCTATTTCCATGTTTATATCCATGGGCATCTTCACAGGGAGGCAGGTCTAATTCCCAGTCATAGTTGGCAGGGTCTTCAGGCTGCTTGGTAGGGGCCCCAGGCTCACAGCAGCGAGGAGTGGTTCATTTTGGTGTGGGTGGAGGCCTTGCTGCGCGGACACACCGCGCTGCAGCGGGGTTGCACAGGTGTGCAGCGTGTCGTGCAGCATCGTGTTCTGCTCCCCCAGGTGTCTCCTGTGCTGCAGAGCGTGCAGTCACAGCGGTGCGGTGCTGCGGGCGGTGCCAGCCCGCGGGCTGTGCTCGGTTAGGAAATGAGGAGCAGATTGTTGTCTCCCAGGCTCTCCTGGAGCAGCAGCTGCCCGTGCTTGTTGGGAGGCTTTTCAGCACGCGTAGTTCACACCGTGCACTGTGCAGGCTGCCGTGTTCCTGCGGGCAGAGCAGAGGCCCTGGCTGGGATGCAGGCAGCCCTGCGGGTCCCGCAGGCAGAAGCCCATTTGCCAAGCCCTGGTCTCCTGGTCATGCCTCTGTTCCACTTTACCAAAGAATGTTTGTTTTCTTGGGGAAGGAAATACAGCACAGCTTCGTGTTCTTCCCCTGTGCTCTGCATCGCCCTGGGCTTCCCTGCAGGAGGGACCAGGACAGCTCCCTGTGTTTGCTTCAGGGAGCTCTGAGCACACGGATGAGAGCCCAGCCCAGATCTCTCTTCAGAGCTAACACCCCTACAGCTCGCAGCTGTTGGTCACTAACTCCCCAGCCCTCCTCCCGTTCCGGTGTCTCGTGAGCAGCACCCGACACAGCCTTGGGAGGGACTTCTCAGAGCCACTTGGTGGTGGCAGACGTGGGGCAGGGAGCTGCCAAGGGCAGCGTTGGAGAGGTGGGGCCATGGTTTGGGGATCCAGCACTGGAGAGTTGGGGTCATGGTTTGGGGATCCAGTGTTAGAGAGTTGGGGTCATGGTTTGGGACTCCAGCACTGGAGAGTTGGGGTCATGGTTTGGAGAGCTGGGGTCATGGTTTGGGGATCCAGTGTTGGAGAGTTGGGGTCATGGTTTGGGGATCCAGTGTTGGAGAGTTGGGGCCATGGTTTGGGACTCCAGCACTGGAGAGTTGGGCTCCACATCCTCTGGTTTTTGGGCAAGCTGCGTGATGGCTGATTTTTGCTCCTGTGCTGCTCCTGCCAGCCTTCCTCTGTGCAGCTTGTTAACTTAGTAGCTTTTCTTTTTTCTTGAGCGTGGAGGAAGAGAATAGTGTGCAGTTTTTCAGCTGAGGTCTGTTCAGTGCTCCCTACGGATGACACCGCTGCTTCCCCACATGCACTGCGAGCCCCTCCTTGTCCAAAGCCTCTCTGTCTGTCACTGATACCCCAGCAATTCTGCAGAGCGCGTTGCATTTTCTTGTCCAAAATAACTCTACTTTTCCTTTCTGTCAGGCAGGCTGTGGCTGTTGCCTGGCTGAATCCCTCTCTCAGTGCTTCCGAGGGCTCTCACACTGCAGAGCACGGGTTGTGACTTTGTGTGACGGCCCAGGGCCACGGTGCCAGGGCAGCCCCTGCACTGCCCGGCACGGGCACGCAGCAGCCGCTCCCAGCGGTCCCCACGTGTCACACTGTGCCCTGCAGTGCTGTCTGGGCCCTGGGTGATTGATATGGGCACGTGCCCCGTGCAGGGGCAGCTGCTGGCATGGCACCGCGTGCTGTGACATCGCTTCTGGGAATCACAGCTCTGCCCCTGCCCATATGGAGATCTCTGGACCCATCCTTCAGTGCAGCCACTTGGGCTGCTCTTTCCATGACCCCGGGGGAAAGTTAGAATGCAAAGCCAACAAGGAGTGGTGGTTGCTCTCCTGTTAATAAGAATCCAGGGCAGTCTCAGCAGTAGGGAGCTTTGTGGCACTCCAGGAGGTGCTATGTCGTGATTCTTCATAGTCCCCTGGGGCATCACTGGTGCTGTGGGGGCTCAGAGGTGTGCAGGGAGGGGAAGGGGTGCTGAGCTGTCTGCAGAGAGGTGGTGATCAACTGGGAGGGACAGGCGTGGGGTCCCTTTGCAGGACAGCAATGAGAGGTGCTGGGTCCCTTTGCAGGACAGCAATGAGAGGTGCTGGGTCCCTTTGCAGGACAGCAGTGGGAGGTGCTGGGTCCCTTTGCAGGACAGCAATGAGAGGTGCTGGGTCCCTTTGCAGGACAGCAGTGGGAGGTGCTGGGTCCCTTTGCAGGACTGCAGAGAGCTGTGGGAACACACTGCTGGGAGGGCCGGGGCTGCAGGGGTCTCGCAGGAGCTCGGCTGTGTTGGAGGGCCAGGCTGTGCTCGGGTGCCTCTGACGCTGCCTTTGCGGGTCGTTCTAGATCAATGGGGTAGACATGACAGAAGCCAGGCATGATCAGGCAGTAGCGCTGCTTACCGCATCCTCCCCCACCATCGTGCTGCTGGTAGAGAGAGAGGGTGCAGAGCAGCCCAGCGAGGGAGACGCGCCGGGCGTGCCGCGGGTGCGCATGCACTCCCCTCCGCCGCCCCCCAGCCATGGGGAGAGCCCGCCCGAGGAGACCCCTTCGCTGCAAAGGAACCACCTCTCGAAGGGCCTGGAGGATCAGTACCCCATCGAGGTGAGCCTTTCCGCTGGGGTGCGGGGCGGTGTGGTCTTGGGTGTCTTCTGTTTGGAAGGGTTCCCCCAGTGAGGGCTGCTGGGGGGCTGGAGCGTTGCAGGAGCAGGGAGCCCTCCCGTCCTGCGGGAGCTCATCTCGTGCCCCTGCCTCCCTTTTCTCGGTGTTTGTGTCCTTCATGTGCATCCTTCACTCGCCGTGACTCTGCTTCCTGCTCCTTCCAGGAGATTCACCTCGTGAAAGCAGGCGGTCCCCTGGGGCTCAGCATCGTGGGAGGCAGCGACCATTCGAGCCATCCCTTTGGGATCCACGAGCCAGGTGTCTTCATCTCGAAGGTAAAGCCAGCAGCGAACGTCCCTGAGTTGCTTTAATTACTGGGGTGAAGATGAAGGGTTTTGATGGGAGAGTGTGAGAAATGTAGGATAGATTAAAAAAAAAAGGAGAGATGAGGAGGAGGGCTGTGTGCATGGGTAAAGAGGTAATTGCTGTTAAATATTCCATTGCACACAGCTTCTCCAGTAGCCTTTGTGTTTAGCCCTCACTGAGGGCCTTTCTGAAACGCAGAGCTTCCTTCCCCCGTGTGCCCGTTCCCCCCCAGTTTCTGCAGGTCAGAGGCAGGATTCTTTCTAACAAAGTGGAGCCAGCTCTCGCCCAACACACCCTGCCTGCTCTCTCTCGCCCTTGCCCCAACTCTGTTGCTTTGCCAGGAATGGAAGTCAGATTTGTTGGTCTGTAGCTCTCAAGATCCCCTCTGGAGCCCTTTGTAGGGCTGGGCTGCTCCAGCAAGGGAGCAGGGGTGGCCTCGGCCATCGCTGGTTCCTTCAGAGCCGCTGTGAGAAAGCCATCCCCTGGCTGTCCAACATCAGTCACAGCGGAATGGTGGAGAACTGGCAGAGGAATTAGGTTAAAATAATAATACGAGAGCATAAGAGCACACTGATGGGCATCTTAGAGCAAGTGTCGCTTCGCTCAGCGTGCCATTCTTCGCGTGCCGGTTGCTGTGGCTGAGCAGCGCTCGGCAGGTGGGTGCCAGGCGTTGCTCTCTCCCTGCCCCCCTGCACAGAGGAGCAGCCTTTCTGAAAGTCCTTAACACGTGAGCACGCTGAGCAGCTTCTGCCAGGTGTGACCTCCTGGGGAGCTTCAGCTGCAGGGAGAGGTCCCAGCACGCCTCGGAGCGCTGGGGGATTGCCCGCAGGCACGGCAAACACAGCGCTGCCTCGCGTCCCCCCGCGTCTCTGCAAGGAGAGCTGCAGTCCCCTCCTCTGGCTGTGACCTCGGTGGCTCTGTGCAGGTCATCCCCCGCGGGCTGGCGTCCCGCAGCGGGCTCCGTGTCGGGGACAGGATCCTGGAGGTGAACGGCATCGACCTGCGCCACGCCACGCACCAGGAGGCCGTGAACGCGCTGCTGTCCAACAGCCAGGAGCTGAGCGTGCTGGTGCGGCGCGACCCGCCACCGCCCGGCATGCAGGTGGGTGCTGGGTGCTGGGTGCTGGGACTGTGCAGGTGGGTGCTGAGCACTGGGACTGTGCAGGCGGGTGCTGAGCACTGGGACTGTGCAGGCGGGTGCTGAGCACTGGGACTGTGCAGGCGGGTGCTGAGCACTGGGACTGTGCAGGCGGGTGCTGAGCACTGGGACTGTGCAGGCGGGTGCTGAGCACTGGGACTGTGCAGGCGGGTGCTGAGCACTGGGACTGTGCAGGCGGGTGCTGAGCACTGGGACTGTGCAGGCGGGTGCTGAGCACTGGGACTGTGCAGGCGGGTGCTGAGCACTGGGACTGTGCAGGCGGGTGCTGAGCATGGGGGATTGCACTGTTCTCTGCGGAAGGCTCGACTCTGAAGGCAGTTTCTTGCCCAGCTGGAAGTCTGGGTCCGTGATACAACCAAACTTGGATTTGAACTCCCTGCATCCAGAGGAGGGCCATGAGGATGGCCAGAGAGCTGGAACCCCTCCTGTGTAGAGAGGCTGAGGCTGGGGTTCTTCAGCCTGGAGAAGAGAAGGCTCTGGCAGCCCTTCGAGTGGGTCCCAGTGCTCAGAGGGGGCCTGCAGGAAGCTGGGGGGACTCTGTTATCAGGAGATGTGGTGATAGGGCAGGGGGTAATAGTTTAAAGCTGAAAGAGGAGAGATTTAGATTAGATATTCCCGAGAAATTCTTCGCTGTGAGAGCAGTGAGGCACTGGAACAGGACCCTGAGGGCAGGGTGCCCCATCCCTGGAAGTGCTCAGGGCCCTGGATGGGGCTTGGGGCAGCCTGAGCTGGGGGGAGGTGTTGCAGCCCATGGCAGGGGCTGGAGCTGGGTGGTCTTTAAGGTCTGCTCCAACCCAAGGCGTTCTGTGCTTCTCCAGTGGCAGAATGCACTGCCTGGGAAGCACGTACCCAGCTGAGGGCTGTGCAGGGTCTCTTGCTGTGCCCACGAGGGTGCTGTGCCCAGAATGGATCACTCTCAGATTTCATGAAGGCTGAGTGTGAAAAGTAGGCAGGAGTACAGAGCCACATAAAAAGGAATCACCTGTGCCAAGTGAGGGACACGCCAGGTCCCCTTCGGGATTTTTGGGATGTGGCTTTGCCTCTACGATTCAGTCTGATCTCAGCCCAGAAACAAGGAGGTTCTCTCTGTGTTTCCAGGAAATATGCATTGAAAAGGCTCCGGGAGAAAAGCTGGGCATCAGCATCCGGGGAGGAGCGAAGGGCCATGCTGGAAACCCCTTTGATCCCACTGACGAGGGCATCTTCATTTCGAAGGTACCGACCCCGCCTGCAGCCTGGCTGCACCCAGGCGCTGCGGGGAGCAGGGGATCCCCGAGGAAGCTTTTCTGTGTGCTCTCTCCACTTGTCACCGAGCACGCTGATCCTCCCTGAGTTTCCTCCATCCACTGAAGCATGTGAATGTGTTTCCTTCGTGTTTCCTCCTTCAGAACAGCTGTGGCATTTCTTTCTTCATTTCTTATGTTTGCCTTTACTTTACTCTTCCATCACACGAACCCGTGCTGCTTTCTTTGCCCCTCAGTTCCTATTGCTGCCCCTGAGTGCCCGTGGCCTTCGTGCCCACCCGAGGATGCATTTCCCCCTTTCCCTGAACGCATTCCGAGCTCTGTGCTGCAGCTCCCGTGCTGTGCACCAGGTGTGCTCCCTCTCCTCCGTGACGCTGTGTGCTCACGTGTCACCCTTCCCCAGGAAGGAGCACCTGTTCTCTTTCCAGCGAAAAGCTGTGCATCAGCTCCTGCTTTCCCTGACCCTTGCAGGAAGCAGTGCATCTTCTCCCTTACCAGGGGAGGGTGGTGAGCAGCGTGGCTCCGCACCCCCCGCTGCCTTTGGGTGTTGGTGCTGCTGCTCCCTCTCGCTGGCACGCGGGAGCGGGAGCTCTGCCCTTGTCGGGAGGGTCTGCAGCCCTGCGAGGGGTGGGGGCTGCTTCGTTAACGTGGTGATGAGGGGCTGCTGCCACGCTGCCGGGGAAGGGAAGTTCTTCAGGGATCCCCGGCAGACTGAGGGCTGACCACAGGGCTGTGGTTACAATTAGAGACTTGCTGTTAATGAAGAAAGAAGTTAACACCAGCAGAGCTTATTACCTGTAGTTTCCAGTGCTCAGTGGGCCCTTCGTGTCCATGTTCTGGGTGTTCCCTGCGTCGCTGGCTGTGCTGGGAGGGTCAGGAGCCAGGGTACAGTCCCAGCTGCTTCAAAAGGAGTGGAATGCTCAGTGTGTGGATTATGGTTACTATTAGTGCTTATACATCACTTCCTTTATCCGAGTTTTAAAAATGAAAGAGTAAATAGACTCTGTCAAAGTAAGAGTGGCACATTCAAGTGCAATAATTGTAACAGTGTAAAAGAAAACCTGAGGTTATTGTAACCTGCACTCATTTTTAGTGGTTGGATTGGTGTTTCTCTCCTCCCGTGCTGGGGCACCTGGGTTATGGTGCTGGCGGGCAGCCCTCCTGCAGGGCTCGTTTGCCTTCATCCACTTTGTTGAGCAGTAGCTGCTGTGCCTGCACAGAGCCAGAGCACAGAGCTCTTCTGCTCTGCCTCTGACTGCGTCTCAGCTTCACCCCACCCGCCCCGTCCCTCTGGTTCCCTCCCTGGCCCTGTCACTGCTCGCTGGGAGGTGGAGCGCTGGCTTTGTCCCCTCTTCTCCAGGTGTCTGGTTACTCCGTTCTCTCCTCTTGCTCCTCTTTAACCCATATTTCTGCCGGGTCTCTTCGTTGTCAGAATTGTTGTAAGGTGTAGCCTGGTTCTTCCCTCAAACCTTGCTGCTGCGGTGTCACAGGTGGGGTGCAGCGAGGAGCCTGAGCTATCCCTGCAGTTTGGAGCTCGTGGTCTGTCTCCCTGGGAGCGGCCTCGTGTCCCCGGCACAGACCCGCAGTGCAGGTGGCAGCTGGAAGGACGTTTTTCTCCATGACCTTCACATCCTCCCCCCGTTTCTGGCTGTGCCACTGCCGTGCTCGTGCGTTTGCTCTTGGGAAGAGAGCGGAGTGCTTGGTCTTTGTGCATTCAGCGTGCGTGGCTGTTCTTCCTCCTCAAAACCTGACCAAAGATTAATGCAGCATTTCCTTCTCCTCTTTTTCAAGGTACTTTCCTTAGTGCAGCACTGGTCGTAATTCTCCTCCTGCAGGTGTTGGTTCTTTGGCTTTGAGCCTGGGTGTTAAATCAGAGCCGTCCATGTGGTGCCTGTGCCCAGTGCTGTCTGCCTGCGCTCCCCGTGCCCCACGGCTCCATCCCAGCTGCCCTGGCCAGGCGTGGGTCCCACTTGGTTGCACCCTTTGGTTTCTCGTTGGGAAAAGTGAGGGCCACGTGGGGCTTCTGCTCCTTTCCGCAGGGCACTTTCCCTTGAATCCATCTTTCTGCCCGGTTCCCGGCAGCATCTTCTCCTAAATCCGCGGCTCAGTTTCTCTTCCACTTCCCCAGTTTCCGTGCTCCCTGCACCAAGTCTCAGACTTTTTTTCCTTTCCCCTTGGTACCCACAGCAAATCCTGCAGTCTCCTTTCCCTGTCCTAAAGGGGAAAAAAATGATCCTTCTCTGAGAAAGGGGAGGGGAATGGCAGGCGCCTGAGCTGCTGTGCCTGCCCCCGCCACAAAGAGCGAACGTCCCTGTGCCATGTTTGTCCCCCGCCATTGTCCCCATGGCCGCATTGCCCAGCTCTGTCCCCACAACAAGTGGCACCTCCCTCCCCCTGGAGGCGGATCGCAGCTGCGTGAGCTGAGCTTTCCTTTCGCTGCTTCACTGGCACACCAAGGGCAGTTTCCTTCCTCGGGACAACACATGCCAAACACAGGTTCTTTCCATCTCCCTGCAGAGATTTCTGCTGCACTTTTCCTCTCCTGAAATCCACGCGCTCTTCTTTCTCACCCTCTCTGTAGGTGTCTGTCAGTACTTCCAGCCCCCTTCCCTGCTGTCCACCCTCAGCCTTTTCCCACGTTTCCTTGTCTCCTTCCCGCTGCACTCCTCGTGCCCTCTGCTCTCAGAACTCCCTGACCAGCCCTGTTCCCCCCCCCAGGTCAGCTCCTCCGGGGCGGCGGCGCGGGACGGCCGCCTGCAGGTGGGGATGCGCATCCTGGAGGTGAACCACCAGAGCCTGCTGGGGATGACGCACACCGAGGCCGTGCAGATCCTGCGGGCCGTGGGCGACGCGCTGCTGGTGCTGGTGTGCGATGGCTTCGACCCCAAGGCCGCGGCTGCCATCGAGGTGAGGCGCGGGGCACCCTCGTGGTGACCGCTGCTGCTGGGAGCCCGCCCGTGCTGCAGAGCACAGGGCTGGGTTTCCAGCCTTTTGCTGCAGACTTTGGGTTCGAAGTCTCAGGTTTCAAGGTTTGCTCTCCTGCTCTGTGGGCCAGAAGCGATGGCCAGCTCGTGCAGCAGAGCTCCCCCCAGGCCGTGCATCCTCTGCTGATCGCAGAGCTGTTTTCACCATACGTGTAGAAAGGTGCTTTGCAGACAGATTTTCTCCAGTGTACTTTTGCCCATTTTTTCTTGTATGATGTTGTACTGAAGGTGCATTTTCTGCCTGTTGGTGTTCACCTGTCCCCACAGGGAACACCCATGTAATCCCGTGCCTTCTCAGTTTTCCTTTTTTGAGGCCTAGCAAGCAAGCTGTTCTGTCCTTCACGAGAATGCGTGTTCCATCCTTGGCAGTCTCATCCCCTTTCTGTTCCTGTTTGCATTGGAATTCCCCTTTTTGGCCCTCTGTTTCCTTTGTAACTGAGCTGAAATGGGGTTTTGAGTTGGGAAGCAGCGCTGGCTCACCTGGGAGCATCCTAGTGCTCTGTGTCTGGTAGCCCAGGGCCTGGAGTCTCGTGGATGGCGTGCCCTGGGCTTCTGCCACCCTTCACCGCCTGTTTGCCTTGCAGATGTCTCCAGGAATTATTGCAAACCCCTTCGCTGCGGGGATCGGGCGCAAGAACAGCCTGGAGAGCATCTCGTCCATCGACCGGGACCTGAGCCCCGAGGAGCTGGAGCTGCTGCAGAAGGTGGGTGCTGGGCTGCAGCTGGCAGCGTGCCGGGAGGGCAATGGTTCTGATGGTTCTGCTGGTTCTGATGGTTCTGATGGTGCTGGAAACCTCGGGCAGTTCCCTCGGTGTGTGAGCCCGCGGCACAGCGGGCAGCAGAGTTCTGTCTGTGGGAGCAGGGCTCCCAGCACTGCCCCCAGGAGCTCGCCAGGACGGTGCAGAAATCCTCGTGGTGCTGCACGGGCTCTAACTGTGGTCTCTCCTAGGAGACGGAAATGGTGAGAGAAGCAGCTCAGTGGGAGAGAGAAGAGATGGAGAAAGTGGTGAGAGATCTTCCCTGTAGCGGAGCGCTCCCGCCAGCGGTGCTGCTGTGGGCAGAGGGAATGCCGTGTCACCCCCACCCTAGCGGGATGGCCGCGGGGCTCGGCCTCCCCTCGCAGTGCACCCCTCGGTCGCTGCTTCCTGGCTGCACCCCCTGCACCCCGGCGGTGCTGCCCGTGTGCTCCATCCCTGCCGCCCACTGGTGCTCCTGGCCGAGGTTTGCTCCGAGCTGCAGCTTCAAGGAGGGCCCGCAGTGCAGGAGCCCCACGTTGAGCAGTGCTCAGTGCAGCTTTTGTGAGCGGAGGTGGGAGCACGGCCGGAGCTGCCCTGCTCTGAGGCACCGGCTGTTGGCTGCTGGCCGTGGGACCTCTGCCCCCAGGGGCTCGGCTGTCTCGTCCCAGCTGTGGTTGAGGCGGTCAGGTCCTTTAGGGAGCTGAGGGAGAGCTGAGTTCATCGCACCCAGGGCTCCTCCTGGAGGATGAGCAGTGCACAGGAGTCTCGGTTCATCTTCCGTGGGTGTTTTGTTGTTGGTAGATTTTAAAGCAGTGTCGTGAGGTCCTAGTGGAGTGTCCCCAAGGCCTTCCCACGTGCTGCCTTCTCTCCCAGCACGGCGTGGCTGGGTGTGGGTGCAGCGCTCTGTGCCGGGCTGTGCAGAGCTGGGAGCTGTCTGCAGCGCGGGGGCAGCAGGGAGCTGCGCTCCCCTCCGGGCTGCCCCAGCCTCACAGCGCTGCGGGTTTGGAGCCCTTCCAGCAGGGCACCCATACGGCTGCTCCAGGCTCCCCGACACCTCGGAGGAGCGAGGACGTTTTCTGCTGTTGCCTCGTGCTGTGACCGGCACTGGGGTGCTGCTTCCAGTGCTGGATTTGGTGATTAACCCTGCACTCACAGCAGTGCCCAGCTCGGTGCCACGTCCCCAGTGGCACCGCACGTCACCGTGCTGCGACCTGTCCTCTTGCTTCGCTTTGGCCTTCTGCCTCCCGTTGTGTTGCACAGGAGTGACAGAGATCGCAGGGAGGTCGTGAAGGGAAGGAATGGGAAGGGCTTTGATTTTCCCACCCTCACCGTCAGTCCTGCGGGAGTTTCCAGGTGCTGCGCTCTGCACGCCTCTCGCACGCTGTCCGTCGGCCGTGCAGGCTCCAGCAGCAGTGTCAGCTGTCAGTCAGCGTGCACAGCTGGCACGCAGCAGCTCACACACCCCTAAACACGTGGGCCCTGCGATCCCCTGCAGCGTCGGTGCCTTCTGGTGCCGCTCATCGTTGGCTGGAGGCTGCAGTGCGGCGTGGGCCGATGTGCACAAAGCTCAGAGAGCTGCAGGAGCTGCTCGGGGTTCCCAGGTCACTGCCTGTGCTTCTGCCAGCCCTGCAGCCTCGGGCTGTGCGGGTGCTGCAGTGTAGGGGAGCAGCCAGAGGTCGGGTCAGCGATGTTCCCCCTGCCCACAGCCCCCGCTGCAGCGCAGGGCCTGGCAGATCTGTGTAAATGCACAGATCCCGCCGTCCTGAGGCAGCACTGCTCGCTGCTGCCTGCCTTTGCAGCCCTGCCGCTGCCATGGATCGGTCGCTGTGGCTGCGTGGCACTGCTGTGCTGTGCTGGGTGCTGTGCTGGGTGCTGTGCTGGGTGCTGTGCTGGGTGCTGTGCCACGCAGCAGCTGTAGGGCCTGCCTGCACCTTCTGTCCTTCCGTGGCCTTTTGGCTGCGGTGCCATTAGCGAGCATGCGATTTCTGAGGTGTTTTCACCGCCCATGCTGTGCAGGTTGTGTCCCGTCCCCGCTCTGTGCTGGTGATCCCCCTCCTGTCCCCCGGTGCCGAGGGGCTGAGCTCCAGCCCTGCCCCAGGAGGGGCCCTGCTGGGCTCTGGAGCTCCCAGCCCCTTCCCCTCTGCTGCCCACCCTGTCGCTGTGTGCGTGGCCGATGGGTGCTGGCAGAGCTCGAGCAGAGCACAGCACCGCAGCTGCTCCTTCCCTGGGCCGTGCTGTGCTTGTGCTCGCCCCGTCCCAGCGCAGCCCCCTCCCCGCCCTGCTCTCCCTGCACTGCTCCCGCACTGTGCTGACCTCTTTCCCTCTCTCTTTGCCCGCTGCTGGGACGCTGCTCTGCTCTGTGCTGCGGAAGGAGCGGACGCGCAGGGAGCGCGAGGAGGAGGTGAGCGGCAGCGGGGGGAGGCAGAGCTGCAGGGGGCTGCGGGGCTGCAGGGGGCTGCGGGGCTGCAGGGGGCTGCAAGGGGCTCCGAGCTGAGCATCACCCCCAGCCCAGCTCCTCCCGCCCCATGGCCCCGCGTGGCTTCGGGGTGTAAGAGATGGGGCCAGAGGTGGAGGAGCCTTCCATGTGATGGAGGGAGGGATGGTGAAAAGCAATGGGTGAGACCTGGGAGCAGGGAAATGGACGTGGGAGGGGAAACCAGGCTGGGTGGCACAGCCAGCGCGAGTTACTGCTGCGCAGAGATACCGACGAGGAGCTGTAGATTGGCCTCAGGTATCTCCGGCTCCAGACGGGAAATCTGTCCGGATTTGGTGATGGCTGATAGAACGTTCTTCTCCCCTGGTGTCGGGGCGGCTGTGTGCCCGCTGGGCAGCAGCGTGAGGGCGGTGCAGAGCTGAGCAGAGCCCCGTGCTGCCCTGCAGCCTTCCTGGGGCCGTGCCTTGTCCCGGTGTGCCGGGCCCCAGCAGCGGAGCTCCCTGCAGCTGCGGGGTGAGGCCGGGCTGCTGGAGGGGCGGGTGCCTTTCGGCTGCTCTCCGTGGTGCTTTGCTGTGCTCGGGGCTGATCTCTTCCCGGTGTTTCTGTTTTGTCCTTGCCCCCCGCCCCTCTCCAGAGCGAAGCGCTGAGGTTGGACTATCGCACCCTGGCTGCGCTGCCCCGCGGCGTCCCCAGAGCCCCCCGTGCCGTAAGTGACACCGGGCACGAGGAGGGGGCCCGCGACCGTCCCTCCCCTCTGCCCCGGGGAGAGGGGATGGAGCTCAGCACTGCGGTGGCTGCGGCGGAGCGATGGGGATGGGAGGAGAGCAGGGAGCCGTGCTGCAGCCCGGTGGGGAGGGGGGGACTCCGTGCTGCAGAGGGGGATGGGGCACGGCAGAGAGCGGCCCAGCAGAGGGGACGGGGGGGTCCTTGCAGCTCCACTGTTCTGCGGTACGCGTGGGTGAGGCTGGGACATTGTCGGGGACAGAGGGCAGTGCTGGGAGCTGCAGGTGTGGGGGGGAGGATGGTGCCAGGCACAGGAGATGGCAGTTTGTGTGCAGGGGGTGCAGGGCTCTGGTACCAGAAGGTTTAAAGCAAAGCCGCGACCCATCTGCAAGTGCAGAAGGCAAAGCAGAGGTGGTTGCAGATCAGAGCCGAGGCAGGTACTGCCCCTGGTGCTGCTGCTGCCCCCGGCCTCCTGCCCCTCCGTCCCTGGTGCTCAGCAGAGAGCACATCGGGATTTACCAGATTTCACAGGGTACAAAGTCATCTTCCCTGCGTTGCTGGGAGTCTCACCTCTCCACCTCCGTCTCCTTTGCTCTCGTTTTGTGCTCCCTGCATCACCCCGCGCGGTGTCTGCCCGCTGCTATGGAGGAGCACACCCTCAGGCCTCCTTCCTTCCCTGCTCCCTGGGGAGGATCCCCTTGGCTGAACATCTCCTGCTCCCAGCTCTGGGCCTTCCTGCATCCCCCTTCCATCGCTTCAGGCTCATCCCTCCCACCTGTCTCCGTTCCATTCCACCCATTCAGGTCTCCTCTCGTCTGCCAGCTCGTCAGCCTCAGCCCCTCTCCCCTTTCTGCCTTCACTGATGAGAGATGCCCTTTGCCACCAGCTTTGTCCTGATGGTTCCTCCCACGCTCCCAGGCTTTGGGTTTCAGCAGGAGGAGGTGGGAGGCATTCCTGGCAGCTCTCGGTGTGAGGGAGCAGCTGGCAGCGAGGGCAGGGCCCCGTGCTGCAGCTGTCGCTGGGGCTGTGCTGGCATGGAACGCGCCCGGAATGCAGGCGGGCGGCCCTCCCCCCCCCGCCCCGATGTCCCCGCTGGGGAGGGGCCGAGCAGTGCCGGGGTTGGCTTCTCCCAGCTGTCTCCTGCCCAGCCCGGCCGCTGCTCTGTCTGAAAAAATGATCTGCTTTGCTGGTGAGCTGTGAGCCCCAAGGACAGCAGCTCTGGCCGGCAGCAGAGCGTGGAACCATGTCAGAGTCAGAGCGTGTGGCTGCGGGGTGCAGCATCTCCTGCAGAGAGGCTGAGAGCCCAGGGAGAGGGGGCTGCGGGGGCACCCTGAGGGGCTTCCAGTGCCTGCAGGGGGGTGCAGGAGGCTGGAGAGGGGCTGCTGTGCAGGCACGTGGTGATGGGGAAAGGGTGGGGGCTGCAGACTGGCAGATGGCAGGGTTAGGCTGGCTGTAAGGAGGAAATGCTTTGCTGTGAGGGCAGCAAGGCCCTGGCACTGCCCAGAGCTGAGCTGTGGTGCCCATCAGCCACAGAGCTGCTGTGCTGGTGGGGTGCAGTGCCCTGCAGGGAGAGCACAGAGCTGTGCTGGTGGGGTGCAGTGCCCTGCAGGGAGAGCACAGAGCTGTGCTGGTGGGGTGCAGTGCCCTGCAGGGAGAGCACAGAGCTGCTGCTGCTCCTCACAGCACTGAGCAGGAGGAGGTGCAGAGCTCTGTCGTGAGGCTGCTGTGGGTTGCAGGTGGAGTTCTGGTGAGGACGTGCCCAAAGCAGGGGCAGCTTGTCCATCTGGGATTAACGTGCAGTGCTGTGCAGTGGGTGCCTGTCAGGGTTTCGAGGGCTCACTGTGCCTTTGTGTCTGCACAGTTATATCCCAGCTGAAGGACCTCAGGGGAAAGCTGCCCAGGTGTGCTCTTCTCAGTGTCTGCAGAGCATCCCCAGCTCAGCGGGTCAGGGCAAGGCCATCCCAGGAGCAGAGCAGCTCCCACCAGTGTCTGCAGAGCACCCTGTGCTCAGGGAGTTGGGGCAATGCCATCCCAGGAGCAGAGCAGCTCTCACTTTGCTGCCCATCGCAGGCTGAAAGCCACCCCACGAAGGAGTGGGTCTGGCAGAGTGCTCAAGGTCTGGTTTTGCTTTTGGGCCATATGAGACGAAGAGGGCTGTGTGTCCGTCAGTGGCGGGTCACCGTACTCGTTAATCAGCGCTCTGTGCTGTCGGGTCTGGGTTCCTCTCCCCAGCTCCTGCCCGCTGGCTCTCCTCTGTAGCCGACAGATTTGGGGTTGGGTTTGTGTCAGCCTCTGGGGCAAAGCGAGAGGTCAGAACTGCAAATGCATTTCTTCTGCATGTGCCCTGAAGGATGCAGAGTGAAATACTGCTGTGCTCTCTGCGGGGCCGTGGAGTGACAGAGGCAAGGCTGGGGAAGGATGCTGCATTGCCCAAATCCCTGCTGTCCCAAAATAGGAACTGTTGCTTGTCTGATAAAAATAGTCCTCTGCAGAGCTGGGGCAGAGGGGCACCCTGTGCTGAGCAACTGCTGCAGTGCTGGGGGGCACGGGGAGCGGGGGGGAGGCTCAGTCCCAGCCACATCCAGGAGCAGAGCGGGGCTTTGGGTCCTCGTGCATCCTGGGCAGGTGCCCATCTCACATCCAGGAGCAGAGCGGGGCTTTGGGTCCTCGTGCGTCCTGGGCAGGTGCCCATCTCGCATCCAGGAGCAGAGCAGGGCTCTGAGGTCCGTCAGCCCTCGTGCATTGTGAGCAGGTGCCCATCTCTGCAGTGCCCCAGCACCAAGTGTCCTTTGCTTTTTTCCCTTTGTGTGAGCAGAGCTCGGGGGGCAGTGGGGTTCCCCCGGGAGCTGGGTGGTGCCGGTGCCCCCCTGCAGCAGCATCCCCGTCCCTGGGGGTGCACGGCCGCCTCACAGCAGCGGGTGCTGCACCCCCAGAGGAGCAGTGCTGAGTCCCTTTGGCCTGGAGCAACTTTGGGTGTAGTTTGTGGCACTCTGGGAAAAGGTGGTTGGAGTTCTAGGGGGGGGGGTTGATAGGGATCTTTTGCACGGGGAAGGGACACGGCTCCGACAGCAGAATTCCGGGGGCAGCACAGCTAGCAGTGACCAAAGAAATGTGATCTGAGCCAGAGCTGTGCCCTGTGCTGCTCCGGGATGGGCTGGGGCTGGGGCCGGGGCTGGGGAGGGGCTCAGGANGGGCGGAGGCAGCTCTGTGCCAGCTCTGCCTTCAGGGAGGGCCCAACAAGGGACTCGTGCTGCTGCTCATGGTGGTGTGCATGGGGCTGGGGGGGCTGCAGGGAACGTGCATGCCATGGGGGACGGGTGTGCATGCAGGTGCGATGGGCTGCGATACGCTGTGGCTGTGTGGGTGTTGCTGGAGCAGGATGGGATGTTGCTCCCTGCAGCAGTGCTGGAGCTGCTGGAGGTGCGCTGGGCTGAACCCAGCGGTGCGTGGCTGCGTGCTGGAGGGGCTGAGGGTGCTGCAGGGCTGGGGGCTGTGTGATGCACAGCATTGGGCAGCCGTTTTGCTGGGGAGCAGCAGTGTTACCATTGAGGGCCGGAGGGGTGCAGGGAGGGTTGGCAGCTCGGGGTGTGCGTTGCACGGTGCCCTCCCAGGAGCTGCACCCAGGCCAGGAGATGGGCAGCGGAGCAGAGGGGGTGGGAATGTGGCCGGTGGAGCTGAGCTCTCCCCGCCCCTCAGCAGCAGCCGCTCTGTCTGTGCCTCCTGTGCCTCCCTGACCGCTCTCTCTCCCTGCAGCTCGCTCGGAGCACGGAGGGGCACTGCGCGATGCTGCCGGTCCCGGGGGACGGCCGGGAGCGCTCCCCGGGCCCTGCTACAGCCCCGCGCACACCCAGCCCTCCCCAGAGCCCCAGGTCACCGGGTACGAGCGGGGCGGGGGGGCCGCCGGCAGCCGGGCAGCAGCCTGGGAGCTGCCCCCCCTGCCCCCCGCCCCAGGAGCCGCTGCCAGCGACACCCGAGCAGGAGTGCATGGTGGACTCGCAGCCCATCCTCTTCAGCGAGAACCCCTTCGTGGTGGCCAACAGGAGGGGGAAGGCAGCGGGCAAGGCCTGGGGGGGCCCCCCCCTGGGCTATGGCAGGGAGGGAGTGCTGAAGACCAGCGTGTACTGCAAGGCAAGCAGCGGGGCATGCAGCCCAGCATGCAGCACGGGGCCACCCCTAACGCCGTGTGTGCCACTGACAGTGCCTGTGTGCCACTGACAGAGCCTGTGTGCCACTGAGAGTGCCTGTGTGCCACTGACAGTGCCTGTGTGCCACTGACAGAGCCTGTGTGCCACTGGCAGAGCCTGTGCGCCACTGACAGTCAGTGCCTGTGTGCCACTGACAGAGCCTGTGTGCCACTGACAGAGCCTGTGTGCCACTGGCAGTGCCTGTGTGCCACTGAGAGTGCCTGTGTGCCACTGACAGAGCCTGTGTGCCACTGACAGTCAGTGCCTGTGTGCCTCTGGCAGCCCATCCCCAGCACTAACACAGCCGGGTGCACGGGGTGCGTGCTGCCGTGCCCCTCTGCAGGAGGCGGTGATGGCAGTGCTGGGGAGCTGGGCTCTGGCTGCCCCAGGAGCTGGGCTCTGGCTGTCCCCGGGAGCTGGGCTCTGGCTGTCCCCTGGAGCTGGGCTCTGGCTGTCCCCTGGAGCTGTCCCACTGCGCTGGGAGGGCCTGGGTAGGGTGATGGTGTCACCCCTGTGTGCACAGATGTCCCCGAGCTCTGGAGCTGAGCACTGTGGCTGACACAGCCCAGGTGCTGTTCCCACACAGACATGTTTCAGTGTATGTAGGTGTTCAGATTTTGACGGAGAACTTTTCTTTTTGCTGTGGACAATCTGTTTGTGTTGCACTTCCTGCTGCACCGCACACCCTGGCACTCTCCTTCCTCAGCCTCTGGGAGCTCTGCAGAAGAGCCTCCAACTAAAGCACCGACCGCTCCTGCCACACACACACAGGTGGGAAAAGCAGAAGCCCAAAGGAGCCCAGCAGCTGTGGCTTCCTCGGGTGTCTGCAGCCGCTTCCTTGGGGGCGGTTTGTGTCCCACAGGAGGCATTGAAAAGCAGAGCAGAGCGTGCAGCGGGGTCTCTGTAACCTCTCAGTGCATTGAAAGCCAAAGTCCGTGGTTTGGCCACTGCAGATGTGCGCCCAGCACTGGGCTTCGTGGGTCGGACACGCAGCGGTCGCGCAGTGCTGACCCTTTTTGTCAGCCCACACAGCTCTGCAGGCGGGGCCGCTGCCGGGGAGCTGAGTGCTCCACCTCCGTCCCCATGGAGTGTGTCCTCGTCCTGCCTGCTGGCAGCAGAGCTCTGCAGGTGGTGTAGGCAGCTTCAGTGTTTGCTTTGTAGGATCAGCCCTTGGCAGAGCCCCTCCTGGGTGGGGGTCAGAGCTGGGGCAGCTCTGCAGTGGCTGCAGCGGTGGCTGATGGCAGTGACGCTGCTGAGAAGGATCCGGCGTTGGCTGCTGTCCCGTGCAAACTTCAGATCGTTCCCCGGAGGCTGACCCGACCCCGCTAACAGCGTTCACTGTGCATGAGTGTGATGTCGATAACTGCATCCCCGGATGTGCTGACATAATTCTCTCAATCCCAGACGGCTGTTCCCACTTTGGGCAGCAAAACCACTCGTTAAGTCGTGCTCGTTAACCCTCTGGGCAGCGTGAGGCCCACCAGGACCCTGGGGGAGGGCTCCAGGAGTGCTGCGGGGCAGAGGCTCTGACCTGGCTGAGGCAGCTCTGCAGGCGTTTCGGTGTGATCCGTTGCAGTGTTTGGTGTAACTCTGGCTGCTTCTGGTGCTTTTTGCAAGGTTCTGCCCCGGCAGCTGCCCCCGGGCCGTGCTGAGGCTGCTGCCTCGGGTGGAGCGGCCGCTGGTGGCCCCAGGACGGACGGCAGCACTCCCACCGCCCCCGGCCCCGCTGCAGCGGGAGACGCACGGCAGCTGCTGCTGGGCAGTGACCATCAGCTCTGTGTCCTCTCTTGCAGGCTCCCAGCGGCGAGTCTGGGGCAGGGGGTGCCAGGCGGGACCCCCCCTACTCTCCCAGTAACCAACAGGTGAGCTGCACCCGGGGCAGGAGGGGAGCGGGGAGAGGTGATCCCAGGGAGGGGCTGCACCAGGGCGGGCAGTGGGGACAGGGAGGGGTGATCCCAGGTGGGACAGCAGCAGGGTGGGCAGTGGGGACAGGGAGGGGTGATCCCAGGTGGGACAGCAGCAGGGCTGTGCCGGGATGGGCAGTGGGGACAGGAGTGCTCCCAGGCAGCAGCAGGGCAGCAGGGGGGAAGCTGAGGGTATTTCTGTATCTGGTACCATTGTGGGGGAGAAACATCCACCACGGGGTGCAAGGAGTGAATGAGGGAAAGAGCTCTTCTCTTCTGAAATGTCTCAGACCCAGGAATGCAGGCAGCTGGGCACTAACGCAGCAGAGCAGTGCTGCTCTGAGGGTGATTTAATTATCAGGGTAACGAGCAGGGGTGATTGCCTGTTGATTTGAGAATGGCTTCACCGGTGCCTTAGACAGAGACTGTGTTAAATGCTGTCAGCTGGTGCAACACAGAAAATGGAGGAGCTGGGGTCTGCAGGACGGTCCCAGCCCTGCAGCCCCTGCTGTGGTTGCAGCTGCCAGACCCCAGCTCGGTTCTCGCAGCAGAAGCTGAGCACCCTGCACTGCACACCCGCGAGCTGAGCCGCCCCAGGGCTGCGTTCCTACCTGCTTCGGCTGCCTTTCACTCTGAAATCTTTGATTTAGATTTTTAAACTTCTTGTAACTTTTCGTTTATTTCTGTCAGCATTCCCTGTTCTCACGAGCTCCTCTCATTGCCTGTATCAGCTGTGCTCCCTCAGATCCCGTGAAGTCTCTGATCTCACTGCCCATCCTGCGGCAGCTTTCCCAAGTGGCTGAGCCGTTGGGAATGGGTGGAGTTGTGTGCTCTTGAGTGGATGGAGAAGGTTCCCCTTCACAGGCACTGTGTGTCACTGGGAGTGTGACAGGCTGCAGGGAGCTGAGATGGGGCTGCAGGGAGCTGAGATGGGGCTGTGGTGGGCTGCAGGGAGCTGTGAGGTTGTTGAGATGGGCTGCAGGGAGCTGTGATGGGGCTGTGACGGGCTGCAGGGANTGCAGGGAGCTGAGATGGGGCTGAGATGGGCTGCAGGGAGCTGTGATGGGCTGCAGGGAGCTGTGAGGGAGCTGAGACGGGCTGCAGGGAGCTGTGAGGATGCTGAGATGGGCTGCAGGGAGCTGTGAGGATGCTGAGATGGGCTGCAGTTGGCTGGATCTGTGCTGTGCACTCCATGCTTCCTCTTCACCTGCTGCATCCCTGCTGGAGCGCGGCTGCTCCCCGGTGCTGGGACCCAGCCTTTGGCAGTTGCTGCTCTTTGGCTGAGCTGTCCCAGCAATCTGGGCTCGACAAACGCTGTCGGTGTTTTTTGGCAGGGCTGATTTTTAACCTGCTCGGAGGTGAATTGCATCCCCGTGGGGCGAGGTGGCCATTACCCGAGCACAGCCCACATGCCTGGGAGCGGTGGGTGGGACAGCGGGGCTGTGCTGAGCAGTGCTCAGCCCATCTTCCATTGCTTGGCTTGGCCCTCCATTTCTGCCTGTTAAGGTCTTTAGAGAGCGCAGCTGTGCTTCCTGAGGTCCGTCCCTGTGTCATTTTGGTGGCCTTTTCCCTTCCTTCTGGGCCGTTAGGAGCACAGGGACGCAGCGCGGGCTCCTGCCTTGGTGTCACAGTGCTGTGCCACTGGCTCTGCCCACGGCGTTCTCCCCCACGTTCTGTCCATGGTTTTGTCATAGCTCTGTGATTTAATGCTGTGTGGATCAGCACCTTGCCAGCAGGCAAGGGGCAGGGAACGCTGCACGGGGTGGGACGGTGCCCTGCACGGTGCTGGAGGACGTGGGGCAGTCTCTGGCCTCGGGGCTGGGATGTCTCCGGGGATTCGGGGGACGCCTTTGAACCGTGGCTCCAGAGCAGAAGTGCCAAGAAATGGCACCTCCAGTCCTTCGGCTCTGTCGGTGTTTAGGTGAACTCCTTGGTGTGACGTCTGGCCGGCCGGAGCCGCGGGCTGGTTGGTGGAGCCCTCTGTGCTGAGGCTGTGACAGCAGTGCCGGACCCCGGGCTGTGCCCCTTCTGCAGCAGCGGGGGGAAGGAGCTGCTGGGGGGGCAGAGTGCAGAGCGGGGCTGGGGAATGCATTCCGTGCAGGGGCTGGGGGCACTGAGAGCCCTGGGGGGGCCATGAGAGCCCTGGGGGGCAGTGATAGCCCTGGGGGCCCTGGCAGCCCTCGGGGTACTGAGAGCTCTGGGGGGCAGTGACAGCCCTGGGGTGGCAGTAGGAGCCCTGGAGGGCACTGAGAGCCCTGAGAGACACTGGCAGCTCTGGAGAAGCAGTGACAGCCCTGGGGGGTACTGGCAGCTCTTGGGGCAGTGAGAGCCCTGGGGGGTACTGGCAGCCCTGGGGGGCAGTGGCAGCTCTGGGTGGCGGCAGCCTCAGTGCTGGGGAGCTGTTGGTCTCCGCCTGACACGGGAACGC
>WBMW01000140.1:23243-38727 GCA_013396635.1 Penelope pileata
CCCCTGGGTGTGCGGTGTGGCTGCTGCTGCCGCTGTGCCCCCCGGCTCTGTGCCCCCCGGCTCTGTGCCCCCCGGCTCTGTGCCCCCCGGGTGCCTGCAGAGCGGGGCAGGCTCCGCGGCTGTTCCCCTGCTGATGCAGAGAAGCTGCAGTGCTGCTGGCTTTGCTGAGCGCGGGGCTGTGAGCTCAGCGGAGCTGGAGCAGCAGTGGGAGGTGGGGGCAGTGCCCGGCGGGGCGCGGAGCTGTGAGTGCCGCCTCCATCGCTGGGCAGCGTGCAGGAGCTGCTCTGGGGAATGCACTGCAGGGCTCCGGGGGCACCTGGGAGCTTCTTGCTGTGTGGGGCAGGGGTACAGCTGTGTGGGGCAGGGGTACAGCTGTGTGGGGCAGGGGTACAGCTGTGTGGGGCAGGGGTACAGCTGTGTGGCTGCTTTTGGATGGAGCCGGGTCAGCTGAAGGGCTGCGCTGTGGGCTCCACATTTACGCTTTTATTTCTGCTTTCAGGCCTCCATTAACTTCATCACGTCGCAGGATGACAGCAGATCTGTAAGTACAGCTGCGGTGCCCTCCCTGCAGCCTTGCTGTGCTCCCTGCACACAGCTGCCCTCTGCCCTCCTTCCACCCTCTGAAGTCTGTTTCAGTGTTCTCCAAGTTTGTACAGATGCACTCTCTTCAATATTCCCAGCTTGAAAACTGGGTGTTTTTGCAGCTGTTATTCCCATTTACACTTGTGGTTCTCACGCGTGGCTTTTGCTGCCTGGCTGTGTTCCTGCTTTGGGCTCTGTAGTGCTGGGTGCTCTGTTCACGTGCACACAGCACCCAGCAGCGGGGACACCTGGGCCGAGCCTCAGACTCAACTCTGCCCTCTGCTCCTGTGTCTGCACTGCCCATCATCCCCTCTCTGCTCCTGTGTGTCTGCACTGCTCATCATCCCCTCTCTGCTCCTGTGTCTGCACTGCCCATCATCCCCTCTCTGCTCCTGTGTGTCTGCACTGCCCATCATCCCCTCTCTGCTCCTGTGTGTCTGCACTGCTCATCAGTGCTCAGTGGCTCTCCTTCCCCATTTGGTTGTTGGAGCCCTCAGCAGCGCTGAGGACCTGAGGCCGTGGCTTTGCCTCACTCTCCTGCATGCCGGTGATGCCGTGCTGACTGCTCTCCTCTTCTCTCCTCTCCTCTCTCCCCTGCCTCTCTCTGCTGCGCGGTGCTGACACGAGCAGACCAAGCCCGGCGTCATCCAGCCGCTTCCTCGGGCGCGACAGAACGCGGCCCCGCAGAACGCGGAGGAGGGGGACAGCCCCAACCCCTTCCAGCAAGCGGAGCCGTGCTGCAGCACCCCGAGCTCTGTAAGTGGGCACGGTGCCCTCCTGCTGCTGCTGGCGGGCGGATGGAGCCCAGCTCCAGGGGTGGCTCGGCAGGTGCCTCGCGCCGGGTGCTCTGCGTCACAGCCCGTGTTCTTGGCGTGCAGAGCCGCAGGCAGCGCGTCCCGCTCCGGTTCCAGCACAGCCTCCCTTTGCCTCGTGCCTCCACTCGCCCGCTCAGAGAGCTTGCCCACCTCTAGAGCCGTGCTCCTGAGCTGTTGCGGTACAGCGAGGTGTGGAGCAGAAACTCTGTCTTCAGTGCCCACCATCCAAGGAATAAATCGGGGCTGGGATGCAGGTGCTGCTTTACCCAGCGTAATGCAGATCTGCTCACCTTTCTGCGCAGCCCTGCCGTGCTGTCCCCTCTGTACTCTGCTGGTCGGGCTCTGAGGGCGGAGGGTTTGGCAGCGTTTTCCCCATGTTCTGGTTTTTGTAACTTCTGTGGTTTTCATGTTCCCTCTGTCCCTGTAGCCAAAGCCGCCTTCACCGCCCTCTCCTGATGAGATTCCCATCAACGTCAAGCAGGCGTACAAGACCTTCGCTGCAGTGCCCCTGTCACACCCGCTGCTTGAGACCCAGGTACCTGCTGGGGGGGTCACCCAGACCCGGGGACCTGCTGGGGGGGTCACCCAGACCCAGGTACCTGCTGGGGGGGTCACCCAGACTGAGGTNNNCACCCAGACCCAGGTGCCTGCTGGGGGGGGCACCCAGACCCAGGTACCTGCTGGGGGGGGTCACCCAGACCCAGGTACCTGCTGCTGTCTGGGGAACGTCACCCCAACAGTGGAGGAGAATGAGCATTGCAGTGAGCGTGGGAGGTGCGGGGGCAGGAAGGAGGCAGCAGTTTGTTTGCCCCAAGGACACCTGCTTTGAGGGAGGGACATGGAGTCCCCTTGGAATTTGGAGGTGGTCACCCTGCAGAGTCCTGCCCAGGAGCTTACCAGGTCCTGCCAGCTCACTGGCTGTCCTGTTGCTGTTCTCCCAGGACATGAGGATGCTGCTGCATAACCTCACTGTCTCTGAGCTTCCAGGCCTCTGGGCCAGGCTAACTCTGTTCTGAGGTCGTTTCACTTCTTAGAAGTTTCCACTTCTTAGAATTAAGTTTTACATGGTTACATCTTTGATTTAAGGAGTCTCAGCCTCCCCTGCTGTTAACACTGGGGCTGCTGTGAAGCATCCCCACGGCCCTGTCCCCAGCTGCTGCTGTTTGGTGACATGGGTGGCCCTGGCTGCGGGGCAGGAGGGTGCTGAGAGCCCTCTCCTTGAGCTCAGACCCTCACGGAGAGGTGCCCCGGGGGGCTCTGGGGGCTGGGGGGCACTGACGGTGCTGTGGGCTTCCCGTCCCCAGGTGGCAGCACCGAGCGCGCTGCACAGCCCCGAGCAGCGCTCCTTCCGCGAGAGGCAGAAGTACTTCGAGGTGGAGGTGAAGCAGCAGCAGGCGGAGAAACCTCCCAAGCGCGTCTCCCTCGTGGGAGAGGACGACCTGAAGAAGATGAAGGAGGAG
The DNA here is from genome assembly GCA_013396635.1 of Penelope pileata. Taxonomy (NCBI): domain Eukaryota; kingdom Metazoa; phylum Chordata; class Aves; order Galliformes; family Cracidae; genus Penelope; species Penelope pileata. Next base: position 26,101 of record WBMW01000140.1, read on the forward strand.
GAAGGTGCGCTTCGTTCTGTGAGGGAGGTTGGGCTCTCCAGGGCATCCTTCCTCCCTGGCAGGCGTGGGAGCACGCACTGCGCCTGCAGGAGCCCCTGGGCGGCTGTTGGCAGGGCCTGGCACCCCAACCCCGACCCCAGCCCTCACCCCTGTGTCTGGGAGCTGTGGCACTGCTGCTCACACAGAGCACAGCAGAACTCCTTTTGGAACTCGATTCCCTCGTTCTGTACATAGTCCTCCTCCCTTCCTCCCGTGTTCCTGTTCGGAGGCCGTTGGTGAATCCATAGGGCATGAGGAGCATGCTCGTTCTCATTCTTGTTCTCACTCAGTGCTTCAGGAGCACGAATACATTTTAAGACAAGTAAATTCATAACAGATAGGAAGGTGAGAAAAAGAAATTGCAACAGTCTTTTGAAGTTTCTTTAATGTGACATGGCTGAAAGAATCAGGCATCCAACGTGAGAAGTTCTCTGGGTCCATCAGTCCTGTGTACAGCGATGGGGATGTGAAGTGGGGGAGCAGGGTGGTGACAGCAGCTCAGGTTTGAACTTGAGCTCGTTCTGAGAACTGCTGCATGTGGTGGATGAGGAGAAACATCACCTCTGCTCATATCTCTGAGTACTGGAATTGAAAAACCAGCATCTAGGGAAGGGAGATCTCACCGTGACGATTGGCCAGATGATAAATGAGCTTTAAGTTACTTCAGAACTCCCGGTCAGGTGTCTCAGAGCAGCGTTACACCCTCGGGATCTCTGTGATTCCAGCTGTTACCCAAAGGCTTCTGCTGCTTTGGGCCCCGTTGCTGGCAGACTGCAGCCTGAGGAATTGCAGCATCCTGCCGTGGGTTTCCCAGCCGTGGTTGGGTACAGGCACACAGACTTGCACGCGTTCTGCTTGCATTTCCGTGTGTCAGAAGCGTCAGGGGCCGGGCAGTGCTGCCCTGCGGTTGGGTGGGCAGGTGAGGACCCTCCTCTCCTCCGTGGAGGGGAAGGAAGGCTGGGCTGGGGGGGCCTGGCGTGAGGCAGCACAGACGTGCAGCGGTGCTGAGCCGAGGTCCTGCCCCGAGGCCGCGCGGGTGCGGTGGGCACTGGCGGTGCGAGGTGGCTCCATCTTCTTTTGGCAGCTCGGAAACTGCAGCAGAAACGGACCCTTCTGCTGGAGGAGGAGGCGGAGGAGGAGGAGGTGATGAAGCAAGTGCCTGAGATGAACACGCACTCCACGGTCATCATTGAAGGCGTCGAGTACAAGGTGGAGCGGCTGAGCGGGAGGAGCGCCCAGGCCCCTCGGTAAGGCTCACACGTGTCGGAGCCCTCGGCAGCCGTTCCCCAGAGCAGGGCTGGGCCTCGTCTCCTCCTCAGCACACAGACGCGCTGCATGCAGCTTCGCTTCTCCAGTTTTGGAGGAATTCCTCCTTCAGCTCTGTGCTGGGGGGGTGGAGCCATTGGTTTTGGAGACAGCCAGCTCGGGACAAGCCCTGTGCTGAGCCTCCCTTTGCTCTGTGAGGGTTTTGTTTCCTGGGCTTTTCTCTGATTACTTTGGTGGTGTTTTTCTCAGTCTTGAGCACAGAGCTGGGGAATGAGAAAAGGCTTCTCATAAAGCTTGAAACAAAAATACAGCTGCAGTAGAATAAAACTGCAGCACCCGCTCCGGGCTCGTCCTTACCCGACTCTCTTCTGAGCCTTTGGCACAATGTTCTCTTCCCAAACACTTGTTTTTTTGTTGGTCTTAGAGGCTGAAAGCACTCATCCCGTTGTTCTGAGTCCCGTTTCTCTCTGTTTCTGATGGGTGCACTGAGACCCCCCCTCCCCAGCAGCTCGGAGCGGGGCAGCAGCCGCTCACAAAGCGCTGGGCTGGAAGCGGGGGCCTGGTCTGTCCCTCCTCATCCCAAAATCTGGGGACGTGCAGGAGGGCAGGGCTGGGGCCAGCAGGCTGCTTTGCTCAGTGTGAATTCAACAGTGAAAGGCTCTGAGGGTGGCTCCTGCTTTCAGCTCTCGGGTGTCTGTGTAGGAAGAGGCAGCTGCAGGTACAGGGCTTGCAGTTATTTGTGCCTGGACAACGGAGAGGCAATGGAATAGGCTGAGTCTGCACGGCTTGCAATGTTTTTTGTCATGCTGGAACTGGGGTTTAACCAAAACAAATGTGAGCAGTGGAAATAGGGGCCAAAAGTTGGGGTGAGCTTTCTGGCTGCCAGCTGAGCTGGGTGTGGGGAGCAGGGCTGCGTGACCCGCGGTGCAGCCCGGCCGGGCTGTGCTTGGGTTACGGGCAGACGTCTCCAGTTGGTCAGGCAGCCGTGCACAGAGTGGCTGCGCTGAGAGCCGCTGCTCTGAGCAACTCAGGGCTCGTCACCTGCAGCCCTGAGCATCCTTCTTAGCAGCCGTGGGCTGGGAGCAGGCAGCAGCCCCTCACCTGCTGGGGGCTGGAAGGAGCCAGAGCGGTGTGGGGCTGTCAGCAAGCACAGGGCACGGTGTCTGGGGTGTGTGTGAGAGCAGGGGGCACGGCTGGCTTCCACATGAGGAATTTAGAGAGCATAAACAGTTACCAAGTCAACCAGGAAATGCTTGCAGCGATGGAGAAAAAATGTTGAGCAAAACCATGAAGGGCTGCGTCTTCAGACGGGGATAGTTGTTGTGTGCCTGGGCCTGGGGCTGTTCTGCACGCCTCTGGGTGTGCCAGCCCAGGTCCTGCCAGCTGACGTGCCCCTTCCGTCCAGGTCCTCAGAGGTCAGTGAGAACAGCAGCTCGCAGAGGAATTCCCTGGAAGAAGGAATGAAGCCCGAGCAGAGGACGAACTCCATGTCCGGGTGAGTGGTGAGCAGTGGCCCTTGCCAGACGCTGCAGGTGTGGGGCAGCTGGCTCCTGCTTCTTAGCAAGTGCAGGGCGTGAGGGGAAGAATTCTGTGGAGAAACTGTCACTGGAACAAACCTGTTAGCAGAAGCTCGCCTTTGTGTAGGGTCCTCCTGCCCTCTCTCCAGACGCTGCCCTTGGCCTGGGTGTGGTGGGACAGCGGGCTGGGGGTGCTGGCTGCATGGGGGGACCAGGCCTGCCCCCTTCTCACTGCTGCTCTCTGCCCAGGCTGAGTCCCCTGACCCTGGGAGCGGGGGACGCGGTGGCCCCGGTGCGGACGGCCAAAGCGGAGCGGCGGCACCAGGAGCGGCTGCGGATGCAGAGCCCCGAGCTGCTGAGCAGCCAGGAGAAGGAGCTGTCCCCCGCGGAGCGGCGTGCCCTGGAGGCTGAGAAGCGAGCCATGTGGAGGGCAGCACGGTGAGACACAGGCACCCTCACTGTTCCCTTCGCTGGGCTGGGGAAAGGAAAGGCAGCTTCTGCGTCTCTTGGGGAACCCGGGGGTAAGGTGGGGATCCAGGACAGCCCTGTGCCAAGTGTTGGCGGGGCTGTGGTTGCAGCTCTCCTCCGTGCACACGGTGCAAAGCATCCGCTGCGTGGCTGAGCCCGTCAGCTGCTGCCGAGCCCAGCAGTGCCTGCACAGCCCTGCAGACAGCAGGGTTCTGTCAGACGTGCAGCTCAGGCACCTTGTGTGATGGTGGGTGGGTCTTTCCTCTTGGCACACCGTTCCCCACCTCTTGTGACACGCGAGAAGGGTGGTGTTAGCTGCAGGCTGACACGCAAAGTGACACACAGCAGCGCATCTCGTGTGTTCGGTGCTGCAGGGCTGGCAGACTTGCTGAAGCCAAGGAGAAAGATGAGGGCATTGTTATGCACCCGAGCTGTATCAGGAGCTGTGACAGCGATTAAACATTTGTTTGGAAAGAAAGAAGCTCCCTGCTTCGGAGCTCGAGACTGGGAGCCAGCCTGGGCCCTCCCTGGGTGGTTTGGTTCTGGTCCAGCATTAGTCAGGCTGCTCCTGTAAGTAATGACAGCTTTCTAGAGGAGCCCTCGGGGACTCCTGGATGATCTGGGCCCTCGTTCTTGGGGGCCTGAACGAGAGCTGTGGGGACAGCACAGGCCGTGGCCCGTCCTCGCCAGCCGCCGGGTGGGTGCAGGAGGGGCTGCTGCGTCCTGGCTCCGCCAGCAGCTCCGGTGCCTGAGCTCAGGTGTGGGTGACGGTGCTGAGGTCTTCTGGAGAGGCACTGAGGGGAAGGGAAGGGAAGAGAGCTGACGGCTGCCCTGCAGCTTCTGGGGGGACACAGCTTCCCCTGTGCCGTGGTCACGTAAGGGATCTGCTCGTGGCTTTGCTGAGGCTCATTTAGGGCTGTGCTGAACTGGGGTTCTCAGTCACACAGCTCCTTCCCTTTAGGAAGAGCTTCTTGGCATGCTCCAGCTCCGCTGCCTGGGACGATCCCTGTGCCTCGTGGGTCCCAGCTGACATTTCTGTTCCGAGCGCTGCCTTGATTTCAGCGCGCTGCTCTGCAGTGTCAGAACGCCGACGGGTCCCCGAGCACCTTCCTGCAGGACAGAACCTTCCTCTGGGAGAGGGATCCCTGTCGCCTCGAAGCACGTTTGTTGCACCTGTGAGGCTGGCACTGCCCTGAGCGCTGTGGGACCAGGTGGCCTCCCGAGGTCCTTTTCAGCCTGGGTGACCCACACCCAGTCTCCCCTTTGCCTGCACCCCAGCAGGTCTGGCAGCCTCTGCTGCTGTGTTTGCTCCAACAGAGCAGACGTGGCTGCTGTGCTCCCACCTGGAAGTCAGCATCGTTCTGCTTTGAGAAGGGGCAGAGCCTGGCCTGTCATCCCTCTCCACCTGGGATGCCAGGATTTCCTCTCCCTCGTGCCTCCATGTCCCACGCACGTTCCCCGTTCGATGGGGCAGGCTTTGTCAGCTCTGGTTTCTCTAAGCCTTAAGATTGGCACATCCAAGGAGTGCTGTGACACAAACCCTGTCCTCAGTGGGTGTGGGAGGAGGAACGGAACATGTTGTTGCCTGTGCAGACCTTTGAAAACACCTTTGAAAGCAGAGCCACGGGGGGGGCTCTGCAGGCACCATGGGACGTGCACCTCTCGCCCCAGGGGTCTGGCGTGGGCCTGGGGCTGCTGCCAGCAGGTCAAGGGGTCTGCAGAGTGCCCTGCGCTGCCCAAGAGTTTGGGAGCGCCGAGTGTGGTGGGTTTGGCCACTGTGGGCAGGAGAGAGATGGCTGTATTCCACACCTTCACTCTCTTGTCTTGTGAGCGTGTTTTCTTCACAGAAAATGAAGGGGTGAAGGTTATTTGCAGCTGCTTTGCTCTCAGCTGTCAGATCGTGTTGCCACGAAGTTCTGCAGATGAGCTTCTCAGCTTCGTTTTGGGTCTGGCCCCGAGCTGTGTTTTCCATGCAGCTCCCAGAGCAGTGCCCGGCAGGTTCCCGGTGCTGAGCCGTGCTCGGCAGCGGCAGGGCCGTTCAGACACCGCGGCTCCTTTCTGCAGGATGGGGACAGGCCCCGCTCCCAGCTCCCGCAGGTGTTGGGAGCCCTCTCCTGCGCAGCAGCGCGGGGACAGGCAGCAGCCAGGCTCGGGGCTGGGCCCAGCGGCCCCCAGCGGCCCCACGTGTGCCGGGGGGGGAGGACGGGAGCGCCGTGCCCCCGCTGCTGCAGCCCCGCCAGCCCCTGCTCTCTGTAAGCGCGTGCTGCTGGGTTTAGTGCTTTCTTTCTAATCCTCTGTCTTCTGCTTCTTTCCAGTTCTCTGGTCTGTGTGCTGTCACTCGTGACCCCCTCCACCCGCGCCGCCCTGGGCTTTCCTTTTCCTCCCTGTGCCATCAGTGCCCCAGCAGGACCCGCGCTGCCCCCAGCACGCCCCACTGCCCACCCCCCAGTGACATGTGGGGACCCCTCCCACGCAGGCACTCTCAGCACACACAGCTGCTGTCACTGGGGCCCTGGGAGGAGCGTGGCTGAGAACCCACAGCCACGTGCTGGGAGCAGCAGGCCGCGAGGCCCACTGCAGCCTGGAGCTGTCCCAGCACTCGTGTGCTCTTGTGGGGTGCGCTCAGCCCTGCAGCTGCAGTTGCACGTAGCGAACTGACCCCGCATCAGGGCTGCACAGAGCTGGCAGGGGAGGGCGGGGGGTAGGAAGAGGCTCTGCCCCAGAGGCAGTGGCCATGGCACTGCTCCCCAGGGCACGGCACAGCCCTGAGCCCTCCCGTGCTGTGTCTGGAGGATGCTCTCAGAGATGTGGGTTGGCTCCTGGGTTGCTCTGTGTGCAGCCCGGAGCCGGGCTCAGTGCTTCCCGTGGGTTCCTTCCAGCACAGTGTGCTCTGTGGCCCCTGTGCCATGGTCAGAGGAGCTGCGTGCTGGCAGGTGGTCAGATGTCTGCCTGTATGCAGCTGTGCACTGGGGCCGTCAGGGGTGTGCACACACACACTGGTGCCCTGCACCCCTCCCTCTGCCCACACCCACACCCGTTGCTGCCGGGCCCTTCGCACCCCCTGCAGGGCACCCACATCCTCCCCCCCGCACAGGAGGGGCCCAGGAGGGCGATCTCTGGAGGGGGCTCTGAGGGCATTTCAGGGCGCACCGCCCCGGCCGCCCTCGGTTCTCCTCCTCCTGCAGCAGCGGGTGCTGGGAAGGAGCAGGCGGCGGAGCCCGACGTGGCAGGGCTGCTCCCTTCTCAGACACATTTCTCCTCGCCAGGGCGCGTTCCTGTGTCTGTTTCTTCTGTCCCTGTACCTGTCCGCTGTAATGTTCATCACCGTCATCTCCTCTTCCTTCTCCTCCTCTTCCTCCGCCTCCTCCTCCTCCTCCTCCTCCTCCTCAGATCCTCAACTCTTGAAGACAGTATTAAGCAGTACGAGCAGGACCTGGCCAGGAAGCTGTACCAGTCCCGGCAGCGGGCGCCTGCTCCCGGGGCCAGGCCAGCTCCGATGCCTAGCGCAGAGCAGAGCCCCGCCTCGAGAGCCCCCGGGGCAGGAGCCCAATCCAGGTGTGCACCGCCGCCCCGCCAGCTGCATGCTCGCTGTCCCCTGTGTCCCCCGGCACGGTGCTCCCGGCTGTGCCCGCTGGCAGCTGCTGGGAGCGAAGGGGGCACTGGGTCTGTCTGGTTGGGCGGGCACTGACACGGCTGAGGGCCCAACCCGCGTTTTCTCGAGTATGTCGTGTCCCGATGGCAGAGGAGGGTTTGGGAGCAGCACACAGCACAGAGGAGAGTAAAGCCCCGAAAAGTCCCCTGCTCCTTGGAGCCCTGGCAGTCCCCTCCCTGCTCCCTGCCTGCACCCTGGGAGTGCTCTGCTGTCCTGTGGCACCGCTGGAAGGGCCTGCAGCATCTCGGCGGGGCAGCGCTGAGCTCCGGGACAAGGCGTGGGTGTCAGACAGAGTCTGCTGGCAGCAAACCGGGCTGTTCCCCCCTCCTGCTCTGAAAGTGCCTCGGGGACCAGGGGTGCCTCACCTTGCCGTCTGCGCTCAGCTTGTTGGGTCCAGCTGCTGGGCATAGAGGAGGGCATTATCTCTGACACAGAAAGCAGCGTCCGATGTCTTTTTCTCCTTCCTTCCCCCCTCCTCTCTGGGACAGGATGAAGTCCCTTGAGCAGGATGCTCTGAAAGCCCAGATGGTCATTGCCAAGTCCAAGGAGGGCAAGAAGCGCAGCACTCTGGAGCAGCTGACAGAGTCACCTTCGCCTGTTCCTACGCCGTCACCAACACCCCTGGAAGGTACTGCACAGCCCCCCGGGAGGAGAGCGGGCGCTTCTCCAGCTTCGCTTCCTTGCAAGCAGTCTGTTCCTTCCCCTGGGGCTGGAAGGGCCTCCTGGAGCACACGGCATCTCAGCCCAGGAGGTGCTCCTGACACTGAACGCTTGAGAGACCAGAACACCTAAGTTAGGGTTCCAGGAAACAAGAGTGGAACTAAAAAGATGGGAAAGGGGCATCTATTTTGAGAGGGCAGTGTCATTTGTGAGCGCACTCTCCTACACACATAAATGCTGCTGCGTGGAAGGGGGGGGGGGATGTTGCACGTAATGAAGACGTTCAGCAAATAATCGCTTTTGTGTCATCTTTTGCAGATTGCAGTCCCAGGAGCGTCACTTCACCAGGAAGGCTGGTAGGACATGTTGCACTTGCTTTTGTTCTCTCCCTTGTAACCCTGGGATTTCTCAGCCGTGCACCTTGGGTGTGCATCGTGCACCTGGGCCCCGGGATCCCCGCTGAAGTGCTCAGCCCAGGGCCGCTGCGTGCTGTAAGGACGGCGAGGAGGGCAGGGAGCACGGTGCTCTGCCCCAGCCCTTCCAGAGGCATCCCCTATCTGCAAGTACGCAGCAGCATCTGCTTTCCATTTGTTTTATTTCTTCTTGGTAGCATAACACTGAAAACTGAAGCTGAAATCAGCATCCTACTTCTTCTTCTAAGTGCTGTATAAATGCAACAGGAGATTGTTGCAGCGAGCTGTCATTCTAGAATGAGCACAGCAGGGTGCTGGGAGCAGCAGCACCGCGAGGAGCTGGCTCTGCCAGGCCACACGGTTCTGCAGCCTGAACTGCAGTGCTGGCGGTGCCAGAGCTAGCAGATGTCGTGCTGCTGATTTTCCTGTACAAAGGCTCTTCCCTGCCCCGGTGTGTCTGTGCACATGGCGTTTTCTCTGCAGCTTGGAGCACCTGTCCTGACAGCAGAGCAGAGAAGGGACAGCGTCCCTGAGACGCCTCCTTTCCAGGGCCGGTGCCCGGCTGCCGGCACTGGGTGCTGCTCTGCTCCTGGCGCTCAGCGTGCTGCTGTCTGTCCGTCCGTCCCTCTCTCCTTACTCTCTCTTTTCTCTTTCTTCTCATTTGCTGTCCCTTCCAGTCCATGTCTGAAAAGAAGTTTGACTACCGGGAATTTGCTGCTATTCCTTCCTCCAAACCCGTTTACGAAATCCAGGTATAAACTGCATGCTGCATTGCTGCCCGCGCTGGGGTTGGCCAGGGCCGGATGGGGCAGCAGCACTGGTGCAGCGCTGGTGCAGTGCAGTGCTGGTGCAGCACTGGTGCAGCGCTGGTGCAGCACTGGTGCAGTGCTGGTGCAGTGCTGGTGCAGTGCAGTGCTGGTGCAGCACTGGTGCAGTGCTGGTGCAGTGCTGGTGCAGTGCAGTGCTGGTGCAGCACTGGTGCAGTGCTGGTGCAGTGCAGCACTGGTGCAGCACTGGTGCAGTGCAGTGCTGGTGCAGTGCTGGTGCAGTGCTGGTGCAGTGCTGGTGCAGTGCTGGTGCAGTGCTGGTGCGGTGCAGTGCTGGTGCAGCACTGGTGCAGTGCTGGTGCAGTGCAGTGCTGCTGCAGCACTGGTGCAGTGCTGGTGCAGTGCAGTGCTGGTGCAGCACTGGTGCGGTGCAGTGCTGGTGCAGTGCTGGTGCAGTGCTGCTGCAGCACTGGTGCAGTGCTGGTGCAGTGCAGTGCTGCTGCAGCACTGGTGCAGTGCAGCGCTGGTGCAGTGCTGGTGCAGTGCTGGTGCAGTGCTGGTGCAGTGCAGCACTGGTGCAGCGCTGGTGCAGTGCAGCGCTGGTGCAGTGCAGCGCTGGTGCAGTGCAGTGCTGGTGCAGTGCTGGTGCAGTGCTGGTGCAGCGCTGGTGCAGCACTGGTGCAGTGCTGGTGCAGTGCAGTGCTGGTGCAGCACTGGTGCAGCGCTGGTGCAGTGCAGTGCTGGTGCAGTGCTGGTGCAGTGCTGGCCCTCAGCAGGGGCCTCAGCCCCGTCCGTGTCGGGGGCAGCGGCCGCACCGCGCTGAGGGCTGCTGCAGAGCAGAATTGTTGAAAGGTTGGTCCAGGTGGTTCTAAAAGCAATGGCCAAGCCTTTGCAAACACAGAGCAACCACATCTTCACCTGAATTAATCCTGAAGTATTTTCAAGTGGAAGATGAGAACAAAAAGGGAAGAATGATGGAAGTGGCTGCCAGCAAACTGGGAGTTGGAGCTGATGCCAACTCCGAAGGGATGCATGCAGCATCCTGCCCGAGGGATCTGTGCTGACAGCTGTCCTGTGTTTGAACGCTGCTGTAGGGGAACGTGAAGTGGTGGTTGGGGCACGAGCACCTTGGCAGGGTTCTCTCAGGGGAGGAGAACTCCTTCAAGCTGCTTCGCCATTTCCGTGAGCTGCGTGTTTTTCATTTGTCTGAGCTCATCATTAACTGATTGCCTTTGTGGCTGATGATCTGAGCAGGTGCCATATGGCTGTTACAGTTTTTTTAAGCTTTGTGTGAGGACAGTGGAGCAGAGACCAGCAGTTACACTTGTGCTGTGCATGGGGAGGAGGCAGATACTGACGCTGGGCTTTAAGCTGCTGTCATGACGCAGGAATTCCAGGTCTGAAAGGTCTCATCCCAGACGCCAGGCTGACTTTATCCGAGCTCCAGTTCGAGGACTCTCAGGCAGTTAAATGTTGTTTGATTCCTGTTCTGGGCTGACTCCTCCTGGTGCTGCTCCCAGGACGCAGAGGGCTGCGGCAGCTCTGCGCTCCCCTGCTGAGCTCCCGGTGCAGCACGGGGTCTTTGTGCAGCCGAGAAGGGACAGGGGCCTCTGCAGGGCGATGCTGCACCTCCCGTCATCAGGCAGTGCCTCTGGGCCTCCCACAGTGCTGCAGTTAACGAAGAGGCTGCACTTCTTCCAGGCCCCAGCCACACAAGTGCCGTTTGCTCTGGAGCCATTGGCTGCCCCGCGCTCCCCGGCCGCGCACGCTGCAGGCACCGCGCTCCCCGTGCTCTGCTGTGGGGAGGAGCGTGACTTCTGCCGTGCACTCACTGTATTTCTAAGGCACTAATGGGCTGAGGTCATCTCCCTGTTTCCTACCTCCACTGGTTTCGTTGCTTGCAGGAAACAGGCAAAGCTGCTACGGAAAGGAGGGCTCTTGCACTTCTCACAGCTGCAAAACTTCCTTAGTGCTTCCTGCAGAAGTGCACAGAGCCGTCATCCTTCATCCTACAGCTAAAGAAAAGCTAAAAGTTCCTGCTCGCTGGAGATCTTGAGCTGAACAAGAACACCCCCTAAAAGAAAGGTCTGGATCAACAGTGGCCAGAACTTTCCTAAGAGTTTGGGGTACTGACGCTGCGTTGTGAGCTCCCCTGGAACACCTCTGCAGTGCTGCAGTGCTGCGCTCTGCTTAACTTTGTGTGCAGGCGCAGGAGAGCAGAAGTCACAAACGCGGCCTTTTGGGGATAAACAGACCCTCACAGTGCTTTGGCCCTTCTGTCCTTGAAGCACTCTGCAGCTGGGTTAGGTGTTCTGTACGAGCAACATGCCTAGGGCCTGGGCCGTTGATGCCCCCAGAGGGGTGCTGACCCTCGGGCTGCCCTGGGTTTGTTCCCACACGGGGCTGAGCTCTGCTGAACGGCAGCAGCCCAGGGTGCCTGCTGGGATGGGCTGCATGGCACAGGGGCCTCACGTGAGCAGGAGCTGCTGAGTGCTGTGGTTGTCACTGACGTTGCTCAGAGCTGTCTCTGCCAGCCGTTGGGGTGTAGGCACTGCTGTCCCGTGGCAGGTCCCCGTGCACACCTGAGTGAAGACAAAGGGCTGGTGTCGCCTAGGAAGCCAGGCCTGGGAGCAGAGCGGGTGCAGAGCTGGGACCCCGGGCCCTGCAGGGCGTGCAGCTGTCTGACGTCACTGCTCCCCTCCCGTGTTTCTGCTCCTTTTCTGCAGCCTGTGTGCTTTTCCTGTCACTTTCTGTCCCCTCCTCTCTACCCATGCAGTGACAGAGCTGCGGTGGGCACAGCTCCCGCTCGGGGGCTGCCCGGCTTCAGCTCAGGCTGCGGTGTAACCACGTGCGCTCGGCGGGGCCGTGCCCGGGGTGCTGCACCACCACGGCCCCCGGGGCAGGAGGGGCTCCTGGAGGGCTGCAGGGGGTAACCTGGCACCGGTGCTGCGGAGTGAACGCTCGTGTCTTCTTTTTGCAGTCACCCGACGCAGCCGATGACCTCAGATACGCAGACGACAGAAATCACTCAGGTAAGTGATGCCCGAGGGAGCCTTCCCCATGCCGACATCCCAGCCTGGTTCTGGAGCATTCCTCTTCTCCTACTTGTGGAGCCAACCCTGAGGACCTTCACTTCTTGCTGCTTGAAGCAATGTCATTTTTTTTGTCCATTCTAGAATGAAACCTTGAAATTCGCCCCACGCAGTTTTGGGTAGGAGATCTGCACTGTGTGTTAGTGATGGCTAACCTGCTGAGAGTGTGTCACCAGCATGCCTAACCTCCGTCCTCTCTGGTGCTCTTGAGTGAAGAGCGGCCGTAGAATGTGGGTGGGCAGTTTTGGCCTCTGGCAGCTGCTGCAGGGGGATCACAGCTGCTGTTAGGGCTGCCCTGTGCCCCTCTGCTGGAGCACAGCATCTGCCAGCAGCAGCAGGGAGCAGAGGGAGCAGGGAGCAGCAGCAGACAGCAGGGAGCAGCAGCAGACAGCAGGGAGCAGCAGAGGCAGCTGAGGGAGCAGCAGCAGCAGCAGCAGCTCCTGAGCAGTGCTCCTGAGCAGCACTTCTGTTCCACTCAGTGTCAATGCAGCTTTCTTCTGCCCGTTCTGCAGCTGTTTTTCTTTTATTTTACACAGGAGACAGTTCAGCTCTCAGTTCTACCTTGGCAAATCTCCCTTAGTAAGGCTGCACTCCAGACTGCTGATCCATGTGAGGCCATTTGCAGAGGTTCTGCTGCAGAAACGCTCAACACCACCTCAGTTTCCTGAGAACAGCTTCTGTTCAGGCTTTAGTGTGACCCCCCCCCCCCCCCCCCCCCCCGCCCCCCCCCCCCCCCGCCCCCCCCCCCCGCCC
>WBMW01000140.1:62383-110246 GCA_013396635.1 Penelope pileata
GTCTGTGCCATGACTGCCGCAGTGGGAGAGTCTGAGGAGATGGGAGAGAAGCAAGTGGGGAGGGAGAATGGCTCAGCGGATGGCAGGCGTTGTGGCTGGTGAGGGACGGGACCTGTCTGTCCTCAGGTAGCCTGACAAAGCTGTCCCATCTCCTCTGGGGAAGCCCCAAGGAGTGGACGTTTCCCTGTCGTTGGGAAGGGGTCTCACGGCCGAACTCGGCTTCCCATGGAGTCTGAGCTGGTCTTCTCCGTGGATAGGAAACCCTATAGGCATGTGTGCTCAGGAGGCTGGGACAATGAGGGCTTCATGGGTATGAGGGCTGGAAGAGCTCAGGTCTGCAGCAGGCAAAGAGCCGAGAAATATCTCATGAGGCCCACTGCACCCATACTACTTGCTTTGTCCTCACACCGCATGCATGGGTGTGTATCGGCCTGCCAACACGGCCTGCAAGCAGCGACACAGGCATTCGTGCACGTACATGCAAAGGCACAGACAGATGCGTGTGGACACAGGCGCGCACAGCACACGCGCACATAACTCATTTTTTCCACAGATGTGAGCCTGTCTGACCAACCTCTGGTTTTGTGTGTGTGCAGAGAGGAGGGAGAAGTTCTTGTGTTCTTGGCACTCCAAGTTGACTCCGGTCAATAGAGTTCAATTAGGGCTTTTGTCTGGCCTGAGGACCGAAGTTCTCTATCATCTAAAACAGTTAGAGGGGGAGGAGGCACTTGGAGAGGGACAGAAGTGCCTATAAAAACCTGCTGAAAGCATTTAATTCATGAAAGTTGCAATAAGCTCAGCTGTGGTAACGTGCGAGTCACAACAGTAGACAAGGAGCTAGCTGCGGAGCAGAGCAGGGACAAATGCAGCGCAGAACACTGGTGACCCGGATCGCTTTGCACAGCCTACCATAGCATGTGTTCTCATGGGATGACAAGAGACAAGCGGACAGCTTGCGTTCCAGGGGCACAGAAGGCCTGCAGTTTGGGGAGACCGTCCTTTTCATTTTAGCCCAGCTCTCACTTCCCTGAGGAACTCCAGAGTTGTATTGGAATGGCTGAGAGCTGGGTTTGTTGTCGTCTGGCAGTGCAAATAGCAGTATGCTGAGGAAGAAGAAAGCAATGCCCGTTGTGTGGTTGTAGGGAAGATTGCACGTCAAAGGAAAAAGTGAAAATGGCACACCAGAATCCGGTATAATGGTACCAGGGTAGAGTCAAGGCTCAGGAGACGGATCCTTGTCTTCTCCACCTCATTGTTCAGGCAGTTGCAGCTTTCTGAGCAACTAAAACTTGTCCCCAGCCCTTGCAGGATTGGACTTATTTCTGTTTTAAGAGTAAGTGGAACACTTTTGGGCTGCTTATCAGGCCCCATTTGGCAAACCTTGATGCGAAAGAGTTGTTTTCTAAAATCTAAGCCAGGGTGTGGGGGACAGTGCAGGCCAAGGACTGCGTGCAGTTCTCCTCCAAATTATTCTTTACATTATTGGACGTCTTCTTGAAGTCATGTGTTCTGTAGTAAATAAAAATCCAAGGAAAGAGACTGACTGAAAGAGTAAGTTTGGCGTAAACGTTGCTGTCTGTTCAGGCGGTCTCTCTGTAGAGGCCCCTTTTGCACACAGAGGCTCACTTCAGTTTTCAGTTTGTCTTAGCAGACAAAAGTACCTCTAAACATCGGGTTTTGCCCTAGTGGCTGCACATGCCACTCCACACTCTATTGCCTAAGACAGTTAGATTGACGTGCTGGAATACTGTCTCAATAACCACTTCACAAGGAAAATTATGACATGTTATTTTTCTCCCACTTTGCCCTTCCGCTGGCCTGTAGGAAGATGCCCTGGATGTTCTGAACGTGTGACTAATTTTGATTCTGCAGCAATGAATAGTTTTGGGGATCTTTTGCACTGACTAACGAGCAGAGGTGAGTGGGAGTCCAGTAGGCGTTCTGAGGTGCTGACCAGGTTCCCAGTTCTGCTCTGCCACATGCCAGGAGTGTGCAGTACATTTACTACTCACCTTGGATGCTGAGCTTATTGTGTCTGTTCATAGGGTGATCTAGCAAATATATGTAATATGGAAGATAAAGTCGTAATCTCCAGAAGATCAGTGAATGAACTGAATACATTAATTGAAGCAATTTATTATCTGGTGGCTGTGACATCAGATGAAATGAAACTCCTAAACCATAGAAGGCAAACAGCGTTTTTTAAAATGATGACTGTGGTTCATATAAAACCATCCAGAGTAAAGAGTGGGGTCACATTTGCTCAGGTGCTTTGAAACAGGGTGATCAGTAGAGGCTGGTCAGATAACTGGGGAGAAAGCCTGGAGTTGTGTGCAGGACACTGTGACAGGAATAACAGATTTCTTGTTTTTATCTTCCAAACAGAAATTTTAACTCAGTAACCCAGGCTTTGCGCCTACAACCAAGCGAACTTTAGAACGAGGACACAGAGAAACTTCAGCAGAAAATACAGAAAGGAAGATTGAAAGAGGAATGTGGTCTATCATCCTCGCTGTAGCTCTTATAGAATTTCCATGGCAGTATATTATGTCTAAACCAGGAAATTCTGGGGTACACTTGAAAACTAAATGTGCTACATGCACATCACCATGAGACTGGCAAGTAACAGGCCTAAAATTGGTAGATCCTTTCTCAGCAGAAGTTAAAAGCTTAGCATAGAAAGCGCATATAGGAGTAGCTCCTGGAAAGGGTGGGCATAGCTGTCGCTGTTAGTAGTCTGCTGCAGCCAGATTAGGAAGCAGTAGCCATCCATCCATTGCACAGTGCAGAATTAAAGAACCAAAATGCCTTAAACCATATTCCAGAAGATGAGTCCAATCCCTTTCCTTTACCTAATCCAGCATTTTCCTGAGAGCAAACCAACATTTTCTGTCTTGTTACCATATCAGCACAAGTAGTTTTACCATAGACATTGCTGTCCTCTCCTAAAACTGACTCTCACAGAATATTAGCAGCCTGTTCTCCTATCCTCCATTTTATCAAGCTAAATACAAATTTTAAATCATTTATTTCCAAACTTTGTGGGTTCAGAACATTTTGGAAACTTGAAAAGTTTTCACAGCCCACCGGAAGGGGATGCAAATGATGTCATTTAACACGGCTGCATGAGCCAGATGTGGCCCACTCCCCCTTGCCTTCTGGATTACAGTTTTGAAGTCTCTGCTTTGTGTTTTTCTCCAGGATGCACCTTTGATGATGCTCAAAATCACTTTGATTCATTTCTTCATTGGAATTTGGCAGTCCCTCAAATGCTGATAGTACAAAGGGGTTCTGTGGCTGTGGTTGGAGCGTAGCAGGCTAAAGTACATTCTTTTGAGTTGCCTTTCTCTTCTTGCTGGTGTCTAGGGCAACCAAAGGTGTTTAAGCCCAGTAAATTGTGCATATACTTGCATATAAGCATGGGGTCTCATGCAGAGATCATATCTTGCCGCCCCTTTCCGACCAGCACGGGACAGCCGCTGCTTGCTCTCAGGCAGTTCCCTCTGCTGGTGCACAGAGCTCTGTGAAGGCCTCAGCTTCTGGGAGTGTCTTGAAGCAGAGAAGCAGGTCTGGCCAGGGAAGTCATCATCTGAGAGAGGCAGACTAGGAACTTGCTGTGCAGGCAGAACACGTAGCAACAAGCACTGGAGTCAGCATTTGAAAGGAAGATAGAGCCAGCCTGAGGTGCTGGGGCGTCACCAGGGGCTGGCATCAGGCAGCAGATGGGAGGGAAGGGAAATGTTGAGCCAGTTTGTTTTTGCTTACACTAGAGAAATAGAGTCTGTCTTAATTCATTCTGGATTCACACCTGGCATTTTCTTCACTCAGGAGAACCAAGAAAAATGCAGGTCTTCTTTTGTTGTTGTTTTTTAAATGTGGTCTCAGAGCGATCATCCAGTCAGCATTGCTGAGATTAGAATTTCATGCTCCTCTTTTAGAAAATTAAGTCCATTGAAATGGAATGTAATGTCAAAGGCATCAACTGATGCACACACCAATGAGGTCTGTATCTTTTTTTTTTGTTAGTTTCTGCTCTTAGTTTTAGTCTAGAGGTAAGGGGAGAGCTTTTACATCTAGCTTCATCTGTTGTTTTCCCCTCCTTTGCACAGATTAAACTGTTCCTCATGACTGAACATTTTTCTGTACAGAGATACTTGTAGACTGTGGCCATATCACCTCACACTGTTTTCAGTATTAAGCAGGCATCGTTCTCTGGTCTAGTAGCTTTAGTGGATAACAAAACCAAGTGCTTGTGATAAGTATCAAACTAATAAAGTCACTCCCAATTACACCAGTGTGAACAGAATCAGACCTCAGGCCAAGCCAGAGGGAAGTTTCCACAGGAGAGTCCCTCCTCAGAATAGCTCCCATAACTGCAAACAGATAGTTGCACGCTCTTTTCTCTCCTCCTGTTTGTCCTCTGCCAGCGTGTTTTGGTGCAGAAGTGATGGCTTAGTGCTCCCTGTACAGAGGTGCCCTGGCACAGGAGCAACCAGCACAGCGTCTTTGGGAAAGCCAAAGCAGATGGGTGGGGGAAACCTTTGCTGCTGAGAGACTGGATCCTAACTCTCATCATCCCTTTGTATCCGCCTTCATCTCCTACTTATTGAGTGTTCAGCAAGCTCCTTCCTGCTTTCTCTTATCCGCTGCCCCTAAGCATGGGAGGAGTTACTCACGAACAGCTACAAAGTCTGCCTTCTTTTTCTCCCTCAGCTTCTTCCTGTGCAAAAACAGCTGTCCCACATTAACGTGCTAAAAAGTAACTTCTGAGGAGCTAGTGTACTGGATACTTGTTTCTTTATGTTGCCCTCTCTGTACCCACCTGTGTTCATTACTGTCCTCTCTACTATGCTCACAGGAGGAATTTCTTGGGAAGAAACTCAATTTTGTAGTTTTGGTTCATTCATTACCTAATATAGTCAGGTTCTAATTAGTGACTGGTGGTTTTGATACTTAAAATTGTATAAGCATGATTTTATGAAATTATTGTTTAGGAAGATAGTGAACTCCATGAAACACCAAGTAATGCTAATTGCCTCCTAGAAGAAAAGGAGAGAGGACACCATGGATAAACACTATTTTTTTCCTTCGTGAAACACCTATTCTGTGTGACAGCAAAATCAGAGGAACAGTAAATACAAAGTACTGCAGGGCTTGTATGGGGAAAGTGGGAGCCAGTGGCTTATCAAATGATAAACAAAAGCTAGTCTGGAATCTCTGTGAAAATAAATTCACGACTCTTGGTCCATGTGCTCTTAATGGTGGAGCATGGCATTCCTCATAAGACTTTTTATGTCTCATGCGAGCTACTTTACCTTTTCCTTGGCATTGTGGTGGTTCTCTCTCTGTTACAAAACTCCATCAGAAATTTGTTTTTCTTATCTGCCTGTAGAAGCTGGCTGTAGTACAGTGCCCGTAAACCACTTAATTCCACAACAAATTACATGTACAGTGCTAAATTTGCACATCTCCCTGTTGTTCCTTTGCACCCCTAGATGATCTTTCTCTTTCATCTATTTATCGTTTTTAATGGAGTCTAGATTATGAGACCTTCTTAAGCAAGGACCAATTTAATTATTGCTGATCCTTCCTTTATCAACAATGGAATTCTGACCCCTGACCACAGCCTTTCACTGTAACTGAAAACTGAACTAAACCAGCAAGGGTGCTTGCCTGGATCCACTTGGGATGCAGGAAAATCAGTTGCCTGTTGCTGGGGCAGTGCAGCAACAGCAGGACTGAAAGAAAATTCAAAAAAAGTTAGTAATCCTTTTCTATAAATCAGCAGGATACTCATTGCTTTGTAGTGGTCCAAAATCAAGTGAAATGTTATGAAAGGAACAGAATGTAAGATGTTACTGTGCTGGCATGGCCTTGCCTCGAGTACTGTGTGCAGTTTTGGGTGCAACAATGTAAGAAGGGCATATAACTATCAGAGAGCATCTAAATAAAGGCTATGAAGGTGGTGAGGGGTCTGGAGGGGGAGATGTGTGAGGAGCAGCTGAGGCCCTGTGGTTTGTTTGGCCCAGAGAAGAGGAGGCTCATGGCGGCCTGCAGCTCCCTCTTGGTGGCCTGCAGCTCCCTCTTGGTGGCCTGCAGCTCCCTCTTGGTGGCCTGCAGCTCCCTCTTGGTGACCTGCAGCTCCCTCTTGGTGACCTGCAGCTCCCTCTTGGTGGCCTGCAGCTCCCTCTTGGTGACCTGCAGCTCCCTCTTGGTGACCTGCAGCTCCCTCTTGGTGGCCTGCAGCCCCCTCGCAGGGAGCACTGGGACACTGCTCTCAGTAGAGGGTTTGGGTTTGGGTGGTGCTGTGTGGAGCCAGGGGTTGGACTCTGTGATGTTTGTGGGTTCCCTCCAACTCAGGATATTCTGTGATTCTATGATTATACCACTGTATAGAAAGCCATATTTAACTTTCATCTTGCAGCTTCAATCCCACAATTTCAAAAAATGATATAGTAGAAGTGAAAAATTTGGTGAAGAGATTAGACTAGAGGATCATCAGAGACACAGAACTGCTTCCATGTAAGAAACAGTTAAACATGTTAGCGTTCTTCATCCGGAAGTGTGATGACTGAGGAGAGAGCTGGCATGTAACATCAGTGTGGCACGATGAGGTTCAGTAGGCGCTGATTTTGCTGTCCAAAGCAGAAACCAAAGAACAGGTAGCAGATTCAAAAGCAGAGGGGACTGTTGTTTATAACTGAGCGGTAGAACTTCTTGCCTCTGGCTGTTGTAGGTGCTGAAATTATACATGGATTTAGGGAAACTCTGTGTGAGTTTGATAGCAAAATCCTTTGAAGCTATTTACAGTCATTAAAACATATCTGGCTCAGGAAGTTCTTGAGCCTCAAGAAAATAAAATTGAATTGGAGAAGCCAGTGAACGTTGTAAATGCTTGGCCAGTCTCCATATGTTTTCCAGGTTGTCTGCTCTTAGACCCCATTGGAGATGGGATTCTAGGCTACCAAGATATATGATCTGGTCTCCTACAGCTAATTTTATGTTCTTTCTCCCGTGGTCATCCAGTTTCAGAAACATGCAGTAAAGAGAGGGTTCAGTCATAGGGAGAATGAATCCTGGAGAGTGAAGATTTTGAGACTCCTTGTTTAGAGAAGCCAGAAAGTAAATGGATAGAAGGAAGGGGCAGGTGAGGTGAAGTGTAGAGATGTGCAGAGGGACTTTTAAGGTCCCGTTTAGTGCTAAAGAACACAATACACAGGAATACAATTCCTCGCCTTTCATTCGTGGCGAGGAAAGGACATGACAGGTTCCGTCAATCGTTAGGTTTCTACGAACATAGCTTACTTCACAGTAATTGAATCAGGAGTCTGTACACCACCAGTTATTAGCTGGATGAATGTGCTGAAGTCGTTTCAGTGGATGAAAGTACATTATTTTCAGAAGGCCATTGATAAGATCTCTCACGAAATATACAGAAAATAAGTGATAACACCAAAACTGTTAAATCCAGAGAGAAATGCAGGTAACTGGGAAAAAACCTAATCAACATAGCTGAAAAGCCAACATAATGCAAATGAAACTGTGTGCTGCTGGTGCAAGGCAATTTGCACAAAGGAAATAACAGTGTGTCCCCTGGGACTCAAGCAAATACACAGTTTGTTGGTGATAATGTGTGTTTATTATCATAAGCCCCAAGTTCTCCAAATAATCTAAATAACGGCTTTCTAAAATATGATTAAAAATCCTACATTATGTTAACAGGTTTTTTGTGAGGTGACTTGATCGTTAAAGCGAAGGTATTAATGCTCGTTGTTATCAGACTTCCCAGCAGTTGAGTCTTTGTCTAGTGCTACTCAGGGGTTTGCTAAAATGTTTAGGGAATCATTAAATAATCTGGTGAAGTTCAAGGATAACATAAATTTTGAGGAAACAGTAAATATCAATAAATGCAACATCACAATCTGATGAAATGTATTTTAATAGTAAGATAAAAAACAATATACAGAAATCTGGAATTAAAGATGTACTCATTTACCATGGTGTAGCTTAAGGTAAAGCCATTAGCAGTATACTTCTCCTCATTTTGGTGTTGTGATGCAAAGGTGAATTACATTTTCAGAGAAAGTCCAGAGAATTCACAAAGAAAAGCCACAGACATTGTCCAGGGACAGTAAACAAGCCCTACCAACAGAAAATCTGCTGACAAAATCATGGAGAAAGCTAAGCACTGATTTACTCTGCGATTGAACAGACACAAGATCTGGTATTAGGTAATTTTTCTAATTTGCTAATGGAGGCATTCTAACAGTTAAAATCTGAAGTTGAAGGTTAATTTGCCTTTGATATAAATGTGCTGTCACTGCAGGAAAAGTTAATGATGGCAGAAGTAGCTTGCTAAGAAAATGGCTGCCTCGCAGCTATCTAGCATCTTTAAAATAAAACCTATCTAATACATACACAGATAATTACCGGGAGGAATGTTTTCACCTGTGTGTACAAGTTCCTGGGGTGTGCAGGCTGATAGATTTTTGTGATCCTTTTTGCCCTTTGTTTCTGCACTTGCCTGCTCTACCCACTCTGCTCCACTGGACTCTACCAGTCAGAACTTCTGTAGAGTGGGGTCGTGTGCTGCATGCTAATCATGGCTGTTGCCATTCCATCTACATATTAAAGCAACAGTGATGATCACTTCTCATATTGAGGACTTGTCTGAAGGAGTCAGCAAGTAGTTTCCTCATGGTGCAGCTAAATAAATGTATTTAGGACTTGTCATCTTCCTTTGACACAGCCAACCATAGCTACAGATAGAATGAGGCAGTGAAATGCCGAGCTGCAGTATTCAAGACAGACACTCAACGGCAGGCACTACTCAGTGCTAAGCTAGTGGCTTGCAATACTACATAGGATGATTTAATAGTCCCCCTTTCTGTACCCTTTGTTAAAAAGAAATTGTGATATTGACTAGACAACAGACATTTCAAAATTAAAATGCACACTTTAAATTATTAAGTTTTCTTTCAAAAAATAGGCATTATTGGTTAGGTTTGTTTTAAACAGATTTTCAAAAATGTCAGTGCTATGTTTTATCTCTATTAAATATTTTGATCAAAGAAATAAAGCCACTAGTGATAAAGCATTTAGATCCTTGACTTCTGGGAAGGTCGGCAGAAACAGAAGGACGCATACACAGAGCATCTTGGATCACTTGGGAAACTGATGCATCAGAATTCGTTTTTACGTGTACTAATCAAGAATCCATCTCATACTTAGAAAAAATGAGATTGTATCTTAGATACAGCATTGGTAAATACTGTGTTCAGCTGTGCTGGCTGCATTTTAAGGTGGACCTTGAAGAAAGTACGGAAGAGCTATTAGTACAGTATGGTGGCTTGCAAAATGTTGTGCAGCGATGGTAGGATTCATCAGCTTTGATGTAGGTGTCTATCGTGAGACAGTTCCTCACTTCACTGTATGGACTAGATTCTGGTGGCTGATAATAGGAGTACGGTCACCAGACGTCCATGGAGATGCCTATGGTGGAGGTGCCTGACGTTAGGTGAGACTGTTCTGCCCTGCTGCAGAAGTTATGTGTAAAAGTATAACTGAAAAATTGGATGGGGCTCATCAATCCAGCCTGTCCAGATCCTTCTGCAGAGCCTTCCTGCCCTCAAGCAGGTCAGCACTCCCACCCAACTTGGTGTCTTCTACAGATTTACCAAGGGTGTGCTCCATCCCCTCAACAATATATTTGATAATGATACTGAACAAAACCAGCCTGGATGCTGAGCCCTGGGGAGCACCACTTGTGTCCAGCGCCAACTGGATTTAACTCCATCCACAACGACCTTTTGTGTCTGACAAGATAAAGGTTATTTTGGCGTTAAAAACTGAAGTCTGAGCGCTGTAGTTTTGCAAGACTGATTGTTAATGTCTCAAAGAAAAAGATTAAGACTTGACCAAATGTAATTAATTAATTATTAATTACAATTCTGATTCCTAAACTTACATGGTTAGTGCCATTTTAGGCACCTTAGGGTGTCTGAAACATGGCAGGTAGGGCACAAAGCCCTGTGAGAGACTCACACCTTTCTCGGCCAGCAGCTGGAGGCCAGGCAAAGTACCTCAGGGCATCCCAAGTGACGTTAAACACCTGTGTGTAGATGCCTGAATTGCTCCCCTGGTTATAGTTTGTTTGCACTTTATTTATGTTCAGTTTATCCAGCACTTAAGGACTAGGTGCTGGGAGGAAGTTGGAACTTTTCCTCTTGCTACCTAATACGACTTCTTGGGTATTTCTAAAACAGCAGGGATTGCAGAGTGGGTTAATTAGTAGCATGCTTAATGGCCTGAAAGAACTTCTCATGTCCCATACTGGTACGTTCTGCTCGTAGAATCAAGTTTAGAACAATTGCCAGGTCGTATGGGCAGGATACAGTAGGGCCCCTATTCCTTGTACAACGTAGGGGCAATATTCTTCCTGCAGTGTTTTCTTTGATAAAGTTGCAGCTGCTGAAGGTGTGCAGGACTTTGGTAGTGTGCTTGATCTTCCCAGTTCCCTTCTGATATTACACTATAGGTTTTATCACTTTGGGGCTTTGGCACTAAGGATCTTTCAGCACTTGGCATGTGAATGGAAGGAGGGGTGGTCAGTGGCTCGTTTGGAACTGATCGTTTGTCACAGCTGCAGAGCTGGAGTCACCAAGTTACGTGGTCCCTTCTCTGTGAATGTAGGCAGTTCAGTTCCTGAACTGTAACTGCAGTACGGAATATCACAGTACCTCTATGAGTGACCTCAAGACCAACACGGTGGTGCCACATCGGTGTTCTTTTTAGCGTCTTCATTTTTCACCACATACCCCACAACTTGTGTCATTACAATTTGTAAACTCTGACTAGCAAATTGAATAAAGTGAAATTCCTGATTTAATTGAGTAAATAAACAAACATACAAATAAGCAAAGTTCAGATCAACAGTAGTGACAGGCTTCCGTATGCATTTGGTATCTTATTTTCAGTTTGTGACTTACTTTCTTCATCAGTTATAGTGGTTCAGATTTCCAAAAACAGGAGGTGTCTTTTTCTGGGGTGAATGAAGCTGCAAAAAGAGATTTGCACGTGACATTCAAGCAATAAGGCAACCTCCTCTTGGAGTTCCTCTTTGTTTTAGATGCTACCATAATCTTCTAGGAAAATCCAGCCATCATGCAAGAATAGCAATAAATAATCTGTTGTAATCTTTTGTCACTCTGGATTCAGGAAATCTGACAAGGTATTCAGTGAATCTTCATTAAAGGAAGAAAGGCACAGAAGCAAAGACTTGCCATCTGAATTTAATGTGAGCCTTTGACAGCGAGTTCTAAGGAAGGAAGGTCCCACATGGGCTATCCATTTCACAGAGCCCTCTCCCAGGTTTTGCTTCTTTAGCTGAATATTTCCTTCATTCTGTTCTTTCGGGGACTCCTACATGGTAAGTGTCACAGGTTTAACAGAGAATGAGGATCTGCTTACACTTAGCTGCCCTTCCTGGCATTCTAGATCCTGAATGCGCTACAAAATAAGTAGCAAAATACCTAGTTCTGGAGTCAAACAATAACAAGGTAGTACTGCATATTTAATAATACCTCTAAGCTTCTCTGAGGCATGTGAATTGTTACTGCACAACATCCAGCATTACACTGAGATGACTGGCACATTTTGAATGGATCAAAACTAGTAGAATAGGATAGGATGGGATAGAATAGAATAGAATAAAATAGAATAGAATAGAATAAAATAGAATAGAATAGAATAAAATAGAATAGAATAGAATAAAATAGAATAGAATAGAATAAAATAGAATAGAATAGAATGGTTCAATTGCAAGGGAACTGCAAAGATCAAATCCAGCTGATAAGAAAGACCTTTTTTACTTTGAAGGTGACTGAGAACTGGCTGCTCAGAGAGTTGGTGGAGTCTCCATTTCTGGAGATATTCAGAATCCACCTGGGCACTTCCCTGTGCACCCTGCTGTAGGCAATCTGCTGTAGCAGAGGGTTGGACTGGAGGATCCCCAGAGGTCCCTTCCAACCTCTGTGGTTCTGTGATTCTTTGATTCTGATCGACCTCTTCAGGGTGAACCAGAGTTAAAGCGTATTATTGAGGGCATTATCCAAATGCCTCCTCAACACTGACAGGCATGGGGCATCAACCGCCTTACTAGAAAGCTGTTCCAGTGTTCAGCTCATGTTTGCCATATGACAAAACGTGATAATATTTGAAGTTGCACCAAACTCCTCTTCTGCTTGCATTGACAGGAAAGTAGTTTGAAAGACAACTGGAAGAGTCTTGGTCATTTTGTGCATCTCTTGCCATGCAAAGCACAAATATGTTCGTTATGGATTATTACCATGTGAAACGTGAGAGGGATATGGTGCCAATGCTAAGTGTTCCTGGGGTATTTCTTCACAGAAGCTGCCCAAATGGTGTAATGCAAATGGTGTAATGCAAACACACAATATCAACAATATAGGTAGAGAACAAGCAGCATTCTTCATGCAGCCTGGGAATCCATCAACCTGTTACGTTGTTGCTGATCAGGACCCCAGTCAGTCCTGCAGCGTGAAGAAAACACACAAAGCACATCACATCACCTTACCCATTAAACATTTTTCTGGCTGTATAAATGCTAACAGCTGCTAACTAGAAAGCACTCTAGATTACTTTTAGATTAGATTAGGCTTAACCTAAAGGAAAACTGCTGTATGGAATATAACTACGTTGTCACTCACCTTTCTGCTTCTGTGAACTAAACCCTGCCTGTGGAGTGTCCTTTTGGGCTAGGAGATCGGCTGCCTGTGTGTTTGACACAGTAGATAAACAGAGCTCGATTTGCTTGAGCTTTTTCTCCTCTTATACAGAAACTTCTACCCCTTCACATTTTGGTTGGTCTCAGAGGCAGTGGTAATCTTTCCTTGCAGTGTCCACACAGCCAGTTGCTCTTGAGGCTGTTTATATTCCGTGTACACTAAATCTGTATCAGTCGTTTTCTGTCTTGCACAGACGTGAGATGCAGACACTTGTTCCACTTCTGAGATACCAGCAATCGCACCACCGGTGCAGCAGGGCCCCATCTCTCTGTATGCCTTCCAGATAGCTCCCAAGACCTGCCCTACTGCTTTCACTCTCCAGAATCCTATTCAGTAAGTTGTTTTTCTCCTAAGTGTTGCAGAATATATAAAAGACTTTTTAAATAAAACCCCTGCTTAGGTGATGTGTGAGCTGTTTCAAAACAGATGTACTGCTGTCCGGGATTCCATGCAGAGAAACACTCAGATGCCCACACAGCGAGTGCGGTGTGTATAGGTGGTTGAAACTGCTGCTCTGCTTTGCTGCCCATGCAGGCATGGAAGTGTCGAGCACGTCAGCCACACTGCACAGGCCCAGGCTTTGTGCAGCACTGCCCGTCAGACACTGCCTCGGGGCACTGGGCTCCTGCGAGCACACGGTGCAGGTCAGCTGCTGACGCTCTCAGGATAGCAGGCTGCCCAGCATTGCAGCTGCTACTGCAACAACCTGTCAGGCAATCCAGGCCAAGGATAAAATCTTCAGAACCTTCCCAAACTTTATTTCTAAAGGAGAAACAAGGACCTCTTCAGGGGTTCAATCAGAGCTCGTGACAGCCATGCTTTAAGAGCAAGCCAGGCCTGGAATTTCCTCACACTTCGACTCTGGCTAATCTGTTGACTTTGTGGGGGAAAAAAGATATTTTTTACAGCTTTTCTGCCTTTCCTTGGGCACAGCATAATGGTCAAACACACAGCACCTACTCTTACAAGTACTGTACCCTCTTGTTAGGAATTGTCCTTCTGTCCCTGCAGCTCAGAGCACGTAGGCTTTTGGTGGTAGACACGTAACTTCCGTTTTTTATTTCACAGTTGTCAGATTTGTGCACTGTCTGGGAGGAGATTGGAGCCACCTGAAGGAAGGGAGGAGGCTGGATGACCAGAGCCTCACCTGGGCGGACACAGGCATGGCGTGCTCAGCAGGCTGCAGGTTCTCCAGGCGGGCTTCGATGGTGCTTTCTCAGCACTAACTCTGGGAGGAAGGAGCTGGCTGAAAGAAGACGCCGCACCTCCCTCCTTAGTTCTCGCCTTTGAGCTAGAGAGGTGACGGTGCAGATTTTCCGGCCCTGTTACTCAGCCGCAGGACTGCTTACGCTCCAGTGTGATCCAGGCCAGGTGTTTGCTGCGGCCCTTCTGGCTCTGTTTTCTCAGGTAAAGGTGACGTCGGGAGCCGCCCCCTCCCGCCCCGCCCCGCTCTGCTGCTGTTCCCGGGGTGGCAGGTTGGCCTCTGTGGGCCCAGCTCTGGATCCCTGAGGCCAGTGCTGCTCTCTGTGCTGGTTCTCCAGTGCTGGAGTCTCCTCACCATGGCTCTGAGTGGGGCACAGGCTGGGCTGGGCAGCAGGAAGGCCGATGGCCCAACCAATGTCCCAGGCTGGGTGCTGACGAACCTGCTCTCTGCTCGCCCTCCGGCCACACCGCGCCCTCTGCCCAGCCTGTGCAGAGCCCAGCAGAGCGGAGCGGAGCAGACGCCCCGTGGGTTCTCAGCCAAGGCTGACACTCCTTAATGCACACGCAGCGAAATGATAGCCTCCGACACGTATGTGCGGGGGCACCGCCCTCCTGAGAGGCTGTTTGTCCTGTGGCAGCACAGCCGAGTGCCGGTGTCTGTCCCTGTGACGTGAGAAGCGCTCCTGGATGTCACTCGCAGACAGTGACCCTCCCGGGACTGCTGTCCCGCCTCAGCCACCATCACCATATTCACTCGTACAGGAATTCCTCCGGCTCTGTGTTTGTTTCCTCCTCATGGCCAGTGGCTTAAAGGCAGACACAACTATGATTCTATGATTTTGCTTTTTCTTTAAATGTACTTCTTCACTGGTGCTGTTTTTCTTGTTTGTGAGTATGTTGACTACCACAAAGCCTGAGGTAACTTCAGCGGCTTCCTCTGTTGTAGACGCAGCCCCCCTCAGCCTCCCCTGTGTTCCCTGCACTGCCTTTCCAGCCACAGACTGTTAAGTGTTCCGACAAAGCACTGCCTGTCTCTCCTGCTCATGCGTGCTTCTTCGGGCACTTGCTGTTGCGCACCAGAGAAACCTTGGTGCTGACCAATGTGGCCACTTGGAGAAAACCGGCAGTTGTCCTCATCTCTTTGTATCCAGCTTTCTGTACTTTCTCCCCTTCCCAGGCCACAGCTGTTCTGCTGAGCTCCCCTCACCCCAGGCACCAGCGCTGCCTCCTCCTGCCATCGCCGTCTCCCCGGCCCCAGCACTGCTGCGGCACCAGTGCTGAAACCACACCCAGAGCCCAGCTGCACCCGCAGAAGTCCATCCCGACCTGGTTACTTGTGACCCAGCCCAGCGTGCCCTGTGCCCCTGCTCCAGGAACAGCGCACATAGGTGTCCCCGTGGGCTCTGCAGTCAGATCAGCCAGGCTCAGCAGCACTTCCCAACCTGAGCTTCTCCCGGTGACTGCGCGGTGATGCACACATAGCTCACCAGTGAGACTTCCTTTGTTGGTGGGAAATGACTTACGCACCCACAGTTTATGAGAGAGGTGGAAGAGCTAATACCAGTGGCTCGTGATTTGCATGGGGATAGATCCAACTTTTTTTTATTCTACAGTTTAGTCATAAGTGGGAATTTTTCATGCAGTTGGGAGAAGACCCTTCTAAAACTATTTTTTCAGTGATTAATTCTTGACTCAGAGACACTTGGTCTTTGTCAGCAGTCAGGAACTGCAAAACCTGGTGAAATATTTGTTGCTATGGAGTGAGGATCACAGGCTCAGGTAGATTCATTTGGTCCATCTGCATTTCAGTACAGCTGGGTGCTGTGGTGAAGTGAAAACAGAGTTCTCCGTCCTGGGGTGCAGTGTTGCTGGCAGTGACACCGGAGTCGTAATGAGATGGGAAGCACTGTCATGGAAATTGGGTATTTTCTTGCCAAGTATGGCAAGCACGGATGC
Source organism: Penelope pileata (assembly GCA_013396635.1). Classification (NCBI taxonomy): domain Eukaryota; kingdom Metazoa; phylum Chordata; class Aves; order Galliformes; family Cracidae; genus Penelope; species Penelope pileata. Next base: position 78,349 of record WBMW01000140.1, read on the forward strand.
GTAGGGAGGAGTGGCCGTGCTTCTGCAGACATCTCTGGTGATCCATAGTGATATCTTTAGTGGTCTTCAAAGGATTTTCTTTTTCTTCTATGGAGATATCCCTTTGCTTTTTGAACACTTGCAAAGTTTTAGTATCTAAAACATCCCGTGGGAAGGTGTTCTGCAGAGTAAGAACAATTGAGAAAAGGTTTTCCTGGTGTTCAATTTGGAACAACTAACTACTAGTTGCATTTGAAACCTTTTTAGTTCTTGTAGTGTAGGAGAAAATAGACACCTGTCCCTGCTCGTATTTTGCAGACCTCTTCCCTAGGCTAATGAATCATGCTTAGCATTCACAATAGCCATTTTGAGATGTGAGGAATGAGGCTTTCATATTCTCAGTGTGCTCAGGTTTTAAGTTCCATCCGATACTGTATTCTTTAATAAATAATGCTTAAGATTAGCCGGCATTTTTCCTTTAAATGTCAGTCTTTGGCTTCTTGACTTATAACAGCATTGACATGTTAATCAATAAAATATAAAATTAAGATTCTTTGATCACTTAATCAACATTACATTCCCTTTGCCATTTTTCTTGTCCAGTATCATGAGGCTTTCTGCTTTGTCTTCCCTTTCTGTTTTTGCAATTGGCTGTCATCATTACTGCTCTGAGCAAGCTGGCGTTATCAGGCATTTGCCATCTGCATGACTGTTCATCCCTTTTATGGGTTGTGTCTGAATATGCTGAGCTCAGAGGTGATGATAACGCCATTTCTAAGGATTCAATGAGGGCATTTGTAGACATGCATGTGCATGTGCATTTACTGCCATATTACACACGGTGAATATTCCTTTTGGCATTTGGAAATTAGTTTCAGTGGAATTCAGATAATAACCAGCAGCACTGTTCTTAAAAAAAAAAAAAAGGTAAGCTGAAAACAAAAGACAAATGTTAGTTTAGCTGTCAGTAGCATAAAAAAGAAAGTTGGACGTTCTGTTACATGTGCCATCTTTGTTCATCACTGTGATGCCCTAACTGAATTGTTCTTTATTTTGCCCCTAAACATTTAACTGTGCTAAGTTCCTTAAGTGCCTTCACCTTTGTCTACTTTAAGGTGGGCATTGATTACGATTGATTTTGCCATTGTGACCCCTCAACCTTCACCATTTATGAGGATGGAAGTGTCATTGAAGGGAAACTGCAGGCATGGTGCTCTGCTGCTGTTCTCACTGTTGGCTGTTCTCTTACAGATCGCCCTCCCCTCATGGCTCGCCGATCTCAAAGCTCCTCACAGGGGGACAATCCACTTGACCCTAACTACCTTCCCCCCCACTACAAGGAGTATTACCGCTTAGCTCTGGATATACTTACTGAAGAGGGCAAAGAAAATTATGAACGCTTCCTGGCAGAGGAGGCAGCCCCTGATTTTCTTTGCAACTCAGAGGTGGATCACATCCTACAGAATCTCCAGAAACCCCAGTATGCCAATCAGGAAGGTAGCACAGACACCTCAGGTGACAATGACATGGATGGATCCTCTGGGACATACTGGCCCATGAACTCAGACCTCGCTGTTCCCGAGCTTGACCTAGGCTGGCCAATGGTCTTTGGGTTCAGGGGAACAGAAGTGACAACCCTCGTGCAACCACCGCCCCCAGACAATCCCAGCATTAAGGAGGAAGCTCGCCGAATGATTCGAGCTGCTCAACAGGTGAGACATGAAGGAGCCCATCAACAGCAGAGATAAAGACTGTAAGTGTGTGAAAGGATGCATCACATCCTCTGCTAATTTCCTTGACTTTGCTCCGAGGACCTGACAGAGGGGAAGGTTGATTCTAAAGCTGACGTTTACTGCATCCAGATTAGTCTCTGGACTCAAGAAAAAGTGCCTAAGGCCGTGATAAACTATACCAAGAGTTCAGAGAATCACAGGGTAGCTAAGGTTAGAAAGGGACCTCTGGAGATCTTCTAGTCCAGCCCCTCTGCTCAAAGCAGAGTCAGTTAGAGAAGGTTCCTTAGGACGTTTCGTTGAGTATCTCCAAGGGTGGAGACTGCTGCCTTTCTGGGCAACCTGTCGCAGTCTTCAGTCACCCTCATAGTAAGGGGCAGGCTGTTCCAATCCCAGGCACTCTTGCCATGAAGAAAGTATTCCTGAAGAAAATGTAAACCTCCCTTGGTGCAACATGAGGTCATCTCCTCACATCCTACCACTTGTCTCCTGCAAAAAGAAACCAACACTCACCTTGCTACCATCTCCTTTGAGGTAGTTGTAGAGAGCAATGAGATCTCCCTTGTGTCCTTTTCTCAAGATTAAACAGCTCCCTTAGCTGCTCCTCCTATGTCTTGTTTTCTAGAGCTATTAGAAAAGCTACTATTACAAGCTCCTAAGAGCCTTTAGAGGTAGCTCTACAGCGGCTGACTGAACATTGGCCAGGAGTTTGTTTAAAAACGACGTGTATTGGAGGGAGTGAGGAGATAGTGGCCACGCGGGTCAATAACACCTGCCAGTGTGGCTCTGTGACCAAAAAATGCCTGATGTGATCCCTGGATGAATGAGTGGGATCAATGGATGGAGGGATCCGTGGCAGCAAGGATTTTTCCTCACTTTGCACCACTCCCATATACACAATATGCACGTAGATAACAGATCTGTTTGCTGTTCTGGAGCCCACAGTGTTTAAACAGGAAGTTGAAACGGAGTCAGTGCAACAATGCAGCTTTGGAACGTGAGGCGCTGGGGAACACGAACAGGCAGGCACAGATCTCTGAAGATTTTCTTGTATTCTTTTCCTAGGTGGTAGCCATTGTCATGGACATTTTCACTGATGTGGATCTGCTGTTTGAGGTGCTGGATGCTGCTGCTCGCAGAGTCCCTGTGTACATCTTGCTCGATGAAATGAACTCTCAGCTTTTCCTCGATACAGCTGCTAAGTGCAGAGTCAATCTTAACTATGTGGAGGTGAGCAAACCCCTGTCTGTAATTCCCATCCTGAGGGGGATGTATCCTGGGACTCAGAGGGCTGTTATTACAGTAAAAACCCGAGAAAGGGGAAAGCTGGGTCAGAGGCTAGAGAAATATAAGCGAAGCCAGGAGAGGTGGCACAACAGAGGCCCGAGGGCTGAGGACACGCTGATAAAATGGGTCCTTTATTCACTATGCATGCGGACAGAAGTGCTAGTGCTGGAGTATAAAAACGGTGGCAGGAGGGACAGTGGAAGAGTACAGGGAGAAAAGAGGGGCTGGGGAAGTGGAGTAACAGCTTCCAGCTGAGTCAGTACCTTGTCTGGTTTGCAGTTCCTAAGGGTGAGAACAGTTTCTGGCCCAACGTACTACTGCCGCACAGGGATGTCTTTCAAAGGACACGTGAAAGAGAAATTCCTCTTGGTGGACTGCATGGTGGTGCTGAGTGGCAACTACAGGTGAGAAGCCGTGCAACGTTACCCGTCCCAATTTCAGTAATAGTCTGGTTGCTGGATAAAGCAGTTTCAGCAGTTGCAAATGAGGAAATTTTAAGCTTAACTCAAAATAAGTGTCAAAAAAAGCCGTCCAAAAAAACAAACCAACTCTAACCAAATAGCCCACTCCAAAGCAGAACAGTTAAAGGGACCAGGGAGCATGCCTTTACATTTACAGAGCAAGTTACTTGTACGGAATTACCCTTGCCTTCTTTATTAATGACTATACTGTACTCATCTTGTGCCCAGATGTATCAACCAAGAGTTGTATGTTACTGTATCCCATTTCCTGTTGTTAGAGGGAAACCTGTTACGTCCTCACTCATACCAAAGCTTGCTTTAGTCTGTTAACTCCCTCCACTGCAGCTTCAAAATCCCTCTCAAATAGCATCATGTAGGAAGGCAAACATAAACCTTTATTAGGCTGATATTAGAAACCATTTGTAATTGTGTCTGAAAAGAATAGAATAGAATAGAATAGAATAGAATAGAATAGAATAGAATAGAATAGAATAGAATAGAATAGAATAGAATAGAATAGAATAGAATAGAATAGAATAGAATAGTATAGTTCTGTTGGAAGGCACCTTCAAAAATCATCTAGGCCAACACTTGACAGCTAATCAAAACTTAAAGCATATTGTTGAGGCCACTGTTAAGGACCTTGGTAAGCTGGCCTATGCAAACCTCATGAAATTTAACAAGGCCAAATGCAAGGTCTTACACCTGGGCCAGGGCAATTCCAAGCACAAATACAGGCTGGGCAGGTTTGAGAGCAGCCCTGAGGAGAAGGACTTGGGGACACTGGTTGATGAAAAACTGAAAATGAGATGGCAATGCGTGCTCACAGCCCAGAAAGCCAGCCATGTCCCGGACTCCATCAAAGAAGTGCAGCCAATGTACATAACTGTAGTTACAAAAAGCAATAACAACACAAAGAAATTGCGAGAACGTTTACTTCACATTAATAATACAGATTACCATCAGCTGTCTTGCTGTTGTAAGTACTACTTTATTTATTTATTTCTTTATTAAGAACAGAAGTCATTTATTGCCTGGCAAAATCCTCTGCCAAGCTCTGGTTCTCAATAGATTTGTAACTATGAAGCTTAGGAACAACAGTGTGTAGTGAATGGCTGCATGGGCAGCACATAAAGCAAATTGTTTACCATGAAGCAGTACAGCTGAATTGCTTGATGCTAACACTATCTTTACTTCTGTTTCTCTTTGTAGTTTTATGTGGTCTTTTGAGAAGATTCACAGAAGCATTGCACACATCTTCCAGGGAGAGCTAGTGGCCAGCTTCGATGAAGAGTTCCGAATTTTGTTTGCACAGTCAGAACCTCTTGTTCCTCCAGCCAATGTCTTGGCAAAGGCAGAGAACCCATTTGCCATGACTCCCTTTGGCAATAACATGCCATTCTTTCCTAAAAAAGCACCCCTCATGTTCCAGAGGGATGACAATCTTTTTCCCTCCTTTATGGACAGAGTTGATCCAGACAGATACTTCCTGTCAAATTTCAGGCGAGATGACATGTTACGCCATACTGTGGAGGGGTCAGCCATGCGAATGTATAAAAAGGTAGAAATGGAGAATGCTCAGATGGATCCCGTCAGAGGTTTTCTACGTTCCAAGCAGTTAGAGTTGGATGCTTTTAAGAGACACAGTTTTGCAGAAGGAACATTTGAAAATTTTGCTTCTTCTAAACAGTATGCCAGGCAGATGTTCATGAACAATATGGATGAATTTAAAATCCAGTCTAGTCATTTTCAGAAGGATCAGTTCTACCAGTACCAGTTTGAACACCCCCATCTTTCTGGCAGACCTCAGGGACTCTTTGATAGAATACGAGGTGGTAGGCCAGGATTCAATGAACTGGAAGAGGGAGGACCTCTTCCCTATTTGGAGGGACCCAGGTATCCTGAACTCGAATCCAGTTTTGCACAGGAGGGTTTCCCCTTAAGGTTGGATTATGTACCTTCAAATTCTTCCAGGGAAGTGAGGCATGGCTCTGATCAGCTGAACCCTGCAGGCAACGGCCCAATGGGAATGATGCTACGAAGGCAGAATATAGGACAGAAATTTATTTGCCAGACTTCTCCTACACAGAAGCAGAGCCTGGAGCAGCGCCTGTTCTTCCAAGACAAAGACGAGGACCAAGATCAGGACAAGAACACCCAGGAAAACAGAACAGGTTTACGGAACTGGAGGATTTCTTCATACCTTAGTGCATACCAGTCAGAACCAGAAGAAGGTCTCCCAATGCCTATGGAATCAGAAGCATACAATGATGTTCTTGGGGATACCCTCACAAAGCACCCCACCGACCTCGTCTCAGCATTCAAATCCCCTATGTCTTTTAATAGCAAGCCACTGGGAGCTGACAGTGCCAAAGAATTTGCAGATCCTGACAGAGCAGGTGAAGAAACCCCTACGATGAAACAAGATGCCTTTAGGTCCAGAATAAATCCTTTGATCCAGAGGAGTTCGAGACTCAGGTCCTCTCTGATTTTTAATGCTGCCAAGTTAGATCAGACTAACACAACAATAGAAAAGGTTCAGATGGTCCAAAAAGAACAAGTGTCCAGTGAACTGACAAAAGACAACGAAACTATAAAGACAGCCACCTCATCTAAAGTGGCAGAACTTTTAGAGAAATACAAAGCTGTGGGCAAAGACATTGAGCGAGCTACAGTCACTCACACCAAAGCTGTTTCGAGCTTTCTCCAGGAAGAATCACAGAACGCAGAGAAGAAGTGTACCAAATCTGTGCAATACAAGATTCTGGAGAGCAGAGTCCTAGACTCCAAAGACTCCTGCAGTACTTACAAAGTGCATGGAGAGACTGACAGACCATTCGGAATGGCTTCATCAAGCCCCCAGCTCATTGATACCTTGAGTAAAGATCCCCTAGCACACATGAGCGCTAAAGTGGACAAATTAACATCTCGGTTTTACCCTATAGAGAATAAACCTGCTCTTCCCGAAAAGGAGAGTCTTATCTTTGTAGGAGACACTCAGAAATTGACTCTTCCAGAGAAGAAGGAAAGAGTGACGTTCAAAGAAGATGCTCAAAAATTAGTCAGTACAGAACTGAAGAAACCACAGATTAGGACAAGCACCACATCAGTTATTGAAAACTTATCTAAAAGTCAAGGATCTGACAGCTCTCTCAATAAATCTGAAGAAGATTGTTCAAAACAGGAACAAAATCCAATGGAATTTTTAAGAAAAGGATCACTACGGCTGAAGCAGTTTTTGAACCCGAAAGGCGAAAAGAAATTGGAGGAAGAACCCACTTCTGAGAGTGGAAAATCTGAAAAGCAGCCCATAGGTCTCAAAAGGTCTTCCATAGGAGACTGTCAGGAAATGGTGGAGGAAGAAAAAAACCATAAATTTGTAACGCCACTTCCTCCCAAAAGCAGCCAGCCGAGCCAGGGGAGATTTCCTTCATCCACAGCTAACATTCTGTACAGCAGCAACCTCCGCGATGACACCAAGGTGATTTTGGAACAAATCTCTGCAAATAGTCAGAAGAACAGAGCTGAACTGGCCAAGCAGCTGCCATCCACTAGTAATCCTGATCTTTCTAAGTCAACTACAAGCCTGGAAAGGAAAGGCGAGAAGGAGAAAAGCTGTAACATCCACAGGTCGGAGAGTTTTGGGAGCCAGAAACGAAATCTTCAGCGGCAACCGTCAGAGGATAGAGATACCCTGCTGAAAAAAATGGAGAATATGCGGAAGGAAAAGAGAGTGTACAGTAGATTTGAGGTCTTCTGCAAAAAGGATGAACATACAAGCCAGAGTGAAGAGGAATATGACACAGATGCCAAAGACAAGAAGATGGGAAAATTCATGCCTAAAATCCTGGGGACCTTCAAGACCAAAAAATGATCATAGAAATACTATTTAATTCCGTAGAATCACTGACTGTCAAAGGCAAATGAGGAAGTAACACATTTACGGTGGGTGTAAGCACCATAGGAAATGCTCTTCGAGGTCAGCGAGTGGAATATGTTCAGCATTAGACTCCGATGGCCCCATTTGCCCAGTAAAGTCACGTGGTAACAAGCAACCTTACTGCAGTATGTTTAAAATAAAATGATTAAATCATCAAGATGCTTAAAACACAGAAATAAAGTCTCTTCATATTATGCTCAGGGAATGTTTTCAGTAGTTCAATAATTCCACTTTCATCAAGGAAAGAAACAAAAAAATAGAAAAATCAATACTTGAATTCAGTCAAGGAAAGAAAAATATATATCTATTTTAAAAATAATTGTTTCTCAGGTACAGATATCTTTCCTTTGCATCTAATGCCTAGTCTAATAGAAGTTATCTTTTAAAATAGTTACAGGAGAACTCATAAGCAACTTCTTTCCCTTAGCTGTGGCTATGGTCTTGTCCAGCACGAGCTGCCCAGTTCTCATATTTACAGTTTTATAAGCCTTTTGGTTAAGTACTGGTACTGGTCTGTTTTCTTGTGCGTATTGGAAGTATTGCATTGGAGGTTGAGCTGAGAGTAGCAGGTAAAAGGCTGTAAAAGAAGAAACTGACAATTTATTAATGGAGAAAGTGACGTTTTTAGGAATGCTTTTTGGCCGAGTCAGGACTTTCAGCCCGTAAATGCTGTTTTAGTCAAGCAGTAATTTATTTGACCATGTAATCCCAATTCATTAGAGGAGGAGGGGGAGGGTCATTTGTTAGTGCACCTTCCCACTCGGTAATCCTACTGGAATGTTCAAGCTCAGAAGTGCTCTGTCGCACACCTTTCTTGCAGGAGTTGGTACCAAGCTTCAGCATGCAGTCCTACACGTAGTCCAGATGAATCTGTAGTCCATGCTGTCGTGTTACCCTGTCTTGCAGGACAGAAGGTAGAGACAGACCAGGAAGCCATTGGACATAAAGTTTGTTTCCTTTTTCCTCATCTTGGACTGTCTCCGCTTGGCGTTCCGTGGGATTGCCAAACTGGGATCTTTTTATTTTATTGTTTCCTGGCTAAAGAGGTGAGAGAGAAGAATATTCTCACATGGAACTAGGCTTCTCAGTTCCTAGTTCCCATCAGCTTGAATCACATGCTGAACTACCCGTGGGCTCAGCTGCAAGCTCAGCAAACCTGTTCAGGTGTGTGGCTGACAGACGGCAGCAGAAGGCTGCGTAAGTTCCTGAAGGTAGCTTCAAAGCTTCAGGTGTTCTCTTCTAGGCTGTCAGCTCCCGTGGTAGCAGGCTTTATATAATTTTCATATATGTAACAACTAATGGTTATTTTACTGTTTATTGAAAAACTTAGGAAATGAAGATTTGAAAGAAAATGAGCTGATATCCATATTACTACAGGTGGTGTAAAAAATCTGCAAGAACCAAGAGGATTTACCATTTTAACATGAGAAATTCAACCCAGAAGTAAACTTGAGAGGAAAAAATAGGGAAGAACTGGTCGAAATTGGAAAAAAAGCTGAAGTGGATTTCTTATTCATGTTCCACATTATATGAACTGTACTATTATACTATTACATGAATTAAACTATATTACACTACTTCAGAAAAACTGTAATCAGTCACACAGGTAGAAATGCAATACTATACACACATTTCATTTTAGTATTGAATTGTATCTGCTTTCAGTGGAACTCACAAACCTGAAATAGGCATCAGCCTTGTTTCAGGGAACGAGAACTGTCATCTCAGGCTCCCTACACAAACCTGTCACTGCCATTTACTGTGTCTACCTGTTCCTGAGATAGGAAATGCCTATTTTATGAATAAAACAGGACTTGCTGTGAGCTGCATTTCCAGCCCCCTACCAGACTTACCTGAGCACACTTGATACCAGAAGTGAATGTGCTGCTCTTTTTTACATTTAAGTAGACTTTGGTGTTGAAGTACTAAAAGATAAAATGGATATGCTGTCAACGGCAGTGGTACTCACATTTTGCAATTTAATATCCAAATCTCCTCTGTAACTATAGTCCCAAAGTTCTGGAATAACTCCAGCTTATCACAAGTGAAGTAAAATTTCAGGGACAGAGACCTATAGAAATTAAACAAGAAGAAGGCATAAAAAATCAGCTTTAAACCAGGAAAACAGTTTCAAACTTGACTATAGTCCCACTGTTGGCTGATGACAGCTTCACGATGTTGCAGCAATAGCACCTCTTCTTTTCTGAAAGAAAAAAGTTACCATCACTTTACATATTGTATTTTCCCCCCTTTAACAGACTACAAATATCCATTAAAAGATAAACTTTCTCTGTAGTGCAATATAAAGGATTTATTATTGTAATTCTTACAACATATATTAACACATGGTAGGTAGGGTATTAAGTATTGGAGCAGAGCCCACCTATATTTAAAATGCTTTTCTACTTGATTTTGTTGAAAGTAAATCACCATTGATTTTGTTTGTTCGGGCTCATTCATTCAGCCTGAAAGAGTCATATATAAATTAGTGTACTACAAAATGAAGGGCTTTAAGATTATCTATCTGTGAAGATTTCAGTCTTAGTCTTCAGAGAACAGTTAATTCCTTGTTCTGCTCAAAAAAAATTCTGGATTTAGGCAGTGCATATGAAGCTGTTAAAGAAATCTGGAGATGTCCAAAGACAGTCAAGTATCAGAACGTTGCAGCCTTCTGCAATTTTTTGCAGTAATTAAAATGAGGAATAGGAACTGACAGTATTCACTGTTCTCATGGTATGGGAGCAAATAGCTCTGTGCCCTTGCCAGGGATGACTGGAAGGCAAAAGGATTGGTTTCCTTTCCCCTGTTGGTTTGTCCAGAGGAAAGTGGGCACTGTTCCATGCAACGAATAAAGCGTTTCTCTTCAGTTGGGGTAGCTGTCAAATGCCTTTCATAGTTGGCTCTCACTCTTCTGTATTCACTGCTGATGTTGTTGGGAGGAATTTGATATCGGAAGACTCTGCAGTGCAGATTTACATATGGTTCCATAGGCCTGGGAGTAACTGCCCATTGATGCTTTTGGATCACCAGCAGCTCCCATATTTGCAGTAATCTGGAACATCTTTTTACTGGATTTCAGAAGGGGGCGAACGTCTTTGCTGTGAAACTGGGTATTTCTTGGATTCTGTGTGAGAAACAAAAGCCAAGACAATTAGGAATCTGTAATCAGCTTTCTAAAATACAAATAAGGAACACAGAATTTGCTTCACCTGAGAAGTAGAGCACATCAACAAAGAGAATTTAAAGGCAACTGATCTGTGACTCCCAAAGTCAAAGGGAGCTTTTGGGGCTGATGATGAAGTGCACAATGCAATCATTTGAAGTGGTGTTCAAATTATCAGTTGTCTGAAAATTATTACATTGAAAATAGAATGGAGTTCAAAATTAGCCTGTACTCTAGAAAAAGGGTTATATATCTCAGCACACCTCAAAGGAAGTGGCATTAAAAACTCAAGAAAGGAAAAAGAAATAGAGGCAGAAAATCTGCAGAGAAAATTTTACTTCTTTTTGATTACAGTTAGCTGATATATATGATCCATTACAATTAATCTTTTCAATAGAATGAAATAAATAGAATATTTCAGTTGCAAGATCACCTTCAAAGGTCAGCTAGTCCAACTGCCTGAGCACTTCAGAGCTAAGCAAAGGTTAGAGCATATAATTGAAGGCCTTAGCCAAATGCCTCTTGAACACTGACAGGCATGGAGCATCAACACCTCACCAGAAAGCTGTTCCAGTGTTTGACTGCCCTCACGGTAAAGAAATTTTTCCTAATGCCCAGTCTGAACCTCCCCTGGCACAGCTTTGTGCTATTCTCTCACCTTTTCTCCAGATCAGACAACCCAAGTGTCCTCTGCCTCTCCTGATAAGGACAGGCCTTCCAGCCCTTTTACCAGCGTTGTTGCCCTCCTCTGGATGCTTTCAAGCACCTTAATGCTCTTCTTATATTGTGGAGCCCAGAAATGTATACAATATTCAAGATGAGGCTGCATCAATGCTTATTGTAGAGGGAGAAACACCTCTTTTGACCGGCTGGCCATGGCATCCCAAAATGCGGCTTGCCCTCTTGGCTGCCAGTGCACTGCTGACTCAGTGAAACAAAAATACTGACAATGATGCAGAGACTTAAATTTACAAAAGGGCTGTGTTGCTTAATGTTCTCTAAAGTACCTATTTCCCATATTTAAGTTCAACAGCCATTCACAGAACTCCTGCGTTAACCCATAGGCACCAAAATGCTCTTGCTGCTCAAGTCACAGCTGAGGGAGCTGGGCGTATTCAGCCTGGAGAAGGCTCCAGGGAGACCTCATTGTGGCCTTCCAACACTTAAAGGGAGCTTGTAACCAGGAGAGAGACAGACTTTTCACCTGATCTGATAGTGATAGAACAAGGGGGAACAGTTTTAATCTAAAAGATGGGAGGCTTAGATCAGATGTTAGAGGGAAATTTTTCACTCAGAGGGTGGTGAGGCCCTGCCACAGGCTGCCCCATCCCCGGAGGTGTTCAAGGCCAGGCTGGATGGAGCCCTGGGCAGCCTGATCTAGTGCCTGGTTTAGTGGTTGGCAACACTGCCCATGGCAGGGGCGCTGGAACTAATTGATTTTAAGGTCCTTTCCAAACCCAAGCCATTCTTTAGAGTGACTGGGGTTAGGTTTAAATACTCCAGGAGAAAGTTAGTGTTTATAAACCCAGACTAGCTGAAGATCAGCATTAGGTATGTCAGAGATGTAAGGTTTAAGTCACATCTCTGTCGTTGGTGATTACTTTACATGGTCTTCCTCTCAGCATTCTGCTTCATGCACAGAACTTGGCTCAGGGTTGTATATTACATTAGTAGACAAAACACTGGAAATTCAGGCATTGCAACATTGAGGATTACAATACGGAAGCTCCTATCTGAATCTACTGCACATTAGAGGTAAGTTGTGACAAGTTATTTCCAGGAACTCTTCAGTTAGTGCACTCTTCAGCACCCTAGTGTAGGAAACATATTCCGTACAAGCCCAATTGCCTTAAAAAACTGAGTTACTGGTGCCATTTGACTGACACTACATACAGGTCATGAAATTGCAGCGTTTCTCTTTGTCATAAGTAATTCTAACTGATGGACGTTAATTTAGCTCTCAGAGCGACACTACTTGCCTCTCATGTAAGTTTCTTTCAAGATATTTGGTCCCTGAAAAGTTACCTTTTCTTCTGTGTCGGAACACTACTTACGTTACAAAGGTTCTGCACACTTGTAGGAAGTAGCTGCGTATTTGCATTTGCCCACGTAGTTTGTCTCCCCAGTTTCCCATTGTTGGAGGTTCTTCCCTGTTGAGCAGGTGGTGCAGAATGGTTCCTGATCACAGCACCAGAATTTGCATTACCTGCTGGAGAACAAATACGAGAAAAAGTAGGAAAATCATGAGGACAAAGAACACACTGAGGCAGGGACAGAACATGAAGACTGAGTCAGCCTCTGCCACCTCACTTCATCTCACCAACAGGAGCAAAATATTCAGAATGAAATCAGAAAGCAGTTGGCAAACAAAACCAGTTCAAAAGTTCATGGGAAAAAACAACAGCACTAGAGAAGAAAAGAAAGAAAACAGAAAGCAACACAATCAAGACTGAGGCAGCAGAGAACTAAAAAGAAGATCATACTCTCAAAACTCATTCAACAGAGTTTTGTTCTTATGCCATTTTCCTCATGGTTTCACCCTCTCCTTTTGCCACGTTAACCCCCCCAGTTTCTTTTTCCTCCTCAATCTCTTTTTCTTCCCCACAATAATGCCTCATGGTGGACTGCATCCAACTGCAGGGTGGCAGTACCTACTCTGGATAGCAGTGTGTGTTATGGGATTGTATATCACATTGATCCTTGATCTCTGACATAAAGGTCTTGCTAAATCTTCACTCTGGCTGGGTGCTTCTGGCTGGACGCTGGTTGTAGTTCCAGCATGCATGTGTGGATTTTTCAGAAGAGGCAGTGCTGGTACTATCTGGCTTTTCCTGGTGGAGAAAGTCACAGAATTGGAATATGGAAGAAATGGTCTGGATTGAGACTGACTTGGTTGAATGTCTTCTCTCTGCATTTGCTCCTTTGGATGGCTATTTACTTTCTTTTCAAGGATCATCTACAGAAAAGAGAAGTTGATTAGACTTAACAGCTACACAGCAAAGCAGATGAGTAAAACATAAAACAAAAGAGAAAGATGTGTGAATAGTTTATTTCACAGGATATGTAATAACTGTATTTTTAAAATCAATTTAGCGTTGGAAAGAAGATATAAATAACATTCTCAGTGGAAAGACAGAATGGGCTGAAGCATTAAGAAAAAGGATCAACTCAAGAGCAATTTTAATACATCTTGAGGGAGAGTACCAATACATAAAACTGACATGAGCCATAGGAAAGGCAGAACCTATGTGGCAAGAAAAGTTAACACTATGCTGTTTCTTATCGTCCCTTTCTAGAATTTTGCCAAGCTGATTTTCAAACAGTCAGAGCAACATTCACTCCAGTTAGGTCACAATCTTTTCTCACATACTTCTCCAGGGCTATCACCTAACATCAGAATCCTTGCCAAGGTTTCAGGTCTTGGTGCAGGCTATCTGCTCTCTCCCTCCTCTGATCACAGTCATCCCCAATTTGACACACCATCAGTAGAATTGGTTAAAACTTCTTCCTTAGCCTTTTATCTAGATGTTCTGTGAACAATCTGCTCATGTTTATAATATCTTTTCTATGCTCAGTATTCATTTTAATTAGTCAATTGCTCATGACTCCTAAAACTTTTCCACAATAGTTTATTAATTTTTTTCTATATAAAAGACCTTAAATTTTAAGTAGGTTCAATTTTTTTGAAAGACAACTTTATTTTTCCTCTCTCTGGGAAGGGGGTCACCCTTATCAGTGTTTCTCATTAGATATTCTGATCTGTAAGCTTCCTTCTCAATCTTCTCTTCCCACTACCACTCTTTCCAATGCCTGTTTTACTACATTCACTTTCTAACTCCTGTTCTTCTCACCATCTTCCAGCTACTTTGCCTCAGAACAATATTTATGTAATCTCTACTGTTGGGAACAACAAAAGAAGCAAAAAGCTGATTTCTCATCCTGAAGTTGAGTTACATCCACTTTTCTGCTCCTCGTGTTTCATCATTCAGCGTGGCTATCCTCCTCCTACCGCCTCACATCACTATTCAACTCAGTCCACCGTGTCCTACAGTTAGATCTGATTTGTATTAATCTTGGTTCTTCTTTTACTTCCTTAAACATTAGTCAAATGTTAGCTTTAGTTACTTCTGTTGTCCACAGACATTTCTCAAGTTGTTACCTCTTCTATCTTGCTCTGTTCTTTTAAAGCAGATCTCATCTACTCATACTGGGCTTGTATGTCCCACTGCAGTAACTGGGGGGAATGGGATACAGGGGCCAGCCACTGGGCAGACTGAGAGTCTGAGACCAGTTGCTGCAGGATCCCATTTGCACATATTATCAATAGTGGGCTTCCATCTTGCTCAGCCAGAGAAGGGAGCAGGATGAGGCTGTTGGTGCTATGTTTGTGTGAGTGCTCTGGGTGTCTGCCCGTGACCCGTGTGGCTGGCCATTTATATATGTACATATGCAGTGTGTCTGTGTTCTCTGTGTGCCTTTGCTTACACTTGTTCAGGTTTGCTACTGGTTGGACTTGGGGACATGGAGTTGCAGTAGCCTCATCTATGATCTCTTGGGTTGTTGGGTCCAGGACGTTTTCTTCTCACATGCTTTACAGACTTTTTTTTAATCAAGATTTAATGACCTCTCTAAAAACTTATGACAGTATGGAACTGAATGATAAGAAATACCAAGCTGTAACTGTAGAATGTAAGGAAAGCCAAGGGGAAGGCAAATAGAAGAAAATGACAGAATTCAGTGTGTCAAGAATGACAGGTTACCTGAAGGATTAAGATTTCAGAAAATAGGATAAAAGAATGTACCTCATATAATTTATTTCGATATTCTGCCACAGACAGCTGGGTATCATCACCTAAAGGAAGAATCACATCATAATCCAGAGAGGGCTCCCTGGCAGGACAATGAAACCTAAGAAGATGACAACAAGGTGTAAGTCACTAAGACTGAAACCAGCTCCACAGATTAATATTATGCTAAAAACGATTGTTAATTCATCTAGTGTGACCCCTAGTGTAAACAGGCTTAGAGAGGGTTAAGAATTAACTCTGTCCCTTTTTTCTACCATTCGTATAAAGGAAACCTGTGCTAAAAGCAGCTCTATAACATTTCAGCAGACTAAAGGGGAAACTGCACATTGATATTACTCTCACCTTTTCACGTAAGGGTGCTGAAGGGCCTCCTCTGCTGTCAGCCGTTTATCAGGGTTAAATACTAGAAGTTTCTTCAGCAGATCCAAGGCAGGCAAAGGAGTAGAGGATGGTAAAATCTCCTCAAATGTTACTCGTTGCCTAGAAGTCAGGAAACAATGACATAAGCTCACACTATCTAATTCACAGTTATGTCATGAATTACAGTTCTGGGAATCACATCAAGGTGACATCTCCAGAGTTTACTAACAAAGAGTGGGTCATAATCCTAGAACACTCTAAAGCATAGCCCTGTGAGTATGGTAAAGACTTTCACCTCTGTAGTTAGGTTTGGCTGCCTCCCTCCTAGAGCTGTAAACCTACATGAAGTGTCTACCTAAGTGTAAGCCTCGTGTTTCTCTTGTTCTGGCAGAAAGAGTGCGAGACACCTGCCAGTGTGCCAGAACAAAGGCACAATCAGTCTTCTGGAAGCATTTCTCTTCAGTGAGAGTCGTTAAGCAGATGCAATGAAGCTGTCAGCCTAAATAGATTCGGGCTTTCTGTATGTGAACCAACAACACCAGATACCCAAACAACTCAGGATAGAAAAACTTCTAATTTTGAGAAAGTACACATGACAATAGCTTGGAATGTAGGCCCAAGGTTTGTTATTCCCAGATTACAATGTCATCAGTCTTCACATCATGTATTTTTTTTGAAGTTTATATCCCTTCCCAGGAGTTAGGTGAATGTGCAGAGAGCAGAAATCATTTCTACAGGTGAACAGTGGAAGGTGAACATCAGGTGAACTTTCTGTACACACCATACAATAGGTTGAGACATATTTAATATACAAAGCTTACCGGGAACTCATGCGGTTAATAACTGAGGCCCTGTAATCTGACTGCATAGCCAAAATATCTGCAGAAACAAAAAGATACAGTTAATGCCAAGATTAGGATTACCAGAACTATATGGTTTATGAAGGAAAGCAAATATATGACATTAACACAGGAAATTAGCCTAATAAAAAGCAACATGAAATCTTATGGGGGTGGAATATTTACTTACACATTTTCTAATAATTTTTAGTTCCTATTTACTTTCTCATAGATTTCATAAACATGTACTCTTACACCTATATACTCAGAAGCACCAAAATACCTGAGGCAAAGTGAGCTAGTCCAAATCATTTGAGTTTTACACATAGAACAAGAGATACCAGCTATCTGTTTCCTCATTGCACCTTTGGGGTTCTTTTTGATTGGTGACAATGAACTGTTTCTGGGCATATCCGCCATACCCTTAAAGCCAACAGTTGCTATGGTATGGTCTTCTGCTTCAGAATCTTGCTTCTTAGGTCCCCATAAATAATGTGAAAAGTTGCTGCTCATAGTTTGCTTGTCCGAAATGTTTTGAACATACACCTGGTTTTAGTTGTCTGGCTAACAGAAAAAGAAGTGAGTCTGTGATATGCTCCAGCCTTGCAGCCATCTTCCTGTGGTTAGGATACAGGACCAGAACTCTGCTAGTGAGTCATCTGTCCTGTGGTCTTACTAAAGCGCAGGCCTTCTCGTCATGACATAACAGCACACTCCTCATTTATATTGCTGAGAATGGTCCTACAAATAGCATTTTTTGTTAGTAGTGCAGGCTACTCTTCTAACCCTTGTTTTGGTGTTTTCATATGCATTTCCATCCACATTTCATTCACAGCACCAGGAAAAAAACTGTAAGTACATTTAAAATAGAATGGAATTCTCCCAAACTGTAAAGTTCTTAAACTAAAGTTAGCTATCTTTCTATAAACTATTTGCTAGCTCAGTCAGAACATATCAACATGTTGCAAAGTTTAATAAACTGTAGACTGTTAGACTGAACCCACAGAAAACAATCATAATAAGAATCACTTTTGGATTTAAAATATATTTCCTCCAGCTTTTAATTCTGTATTTAGATTTCTAGACCAAAATTACAATTCATTGTTACTACACAAGTCCAACTGAAGTATGACACTCTGTTTTAAACTGTTACCATGTTATAAATCTCAAAAACATGAAGGCTTTGTTCTTGTTTCTCATCTAATCAAGTACAGGCCCATTTTGCTCTAGCACTAACATTTTTCAGATAAGTCTTTAATTTCCTTGGAAAGATGTTAGAAGAACTCGTGACAGGTATCTCCTTCCTGATCCAGCTGGGCTGCTTTTTTACACTCTTTCTCTCTTCTCTTTCACCATAGAAGGAAGTCTTACCTTCTGGGGATGGGGCAGGAATGACTCTCAAGATCTGCTCTATTTGATTGACTGTTGAAGTTCCAGGAAAAAGAGGTTTCCCAAGTAGCAGCTCACCCAGAATACAGCCAATGCTCCACATATCTACCCCTTTAGTGTAGCTACAAGAGTAGAACAGAGTTAGAACTATTTTCTCAGTACCTGGTATTTGTATAGTCCACATTACCTTATTTTACTAGAAAAATAAGCTTGATTACTCCGTGAATACAAATGCTAAAAAGTTATGACTCTACAGTGAATGACATGGGGGAGTTATGACAGTGGCAAGAGCAAAACAGAAAAGACACTTCTACAAAACCAGAAAAGGAAATATATTACAGGTGGATACCAGAAGGTGGCAATACATACTTTTCATATGACCAATAGCGACAATACAAGCTGATGCTTAGAAACAACTGCTGGGTGTAATATGACTTTTCAGGGCATAACATATCAAGAAACTAGTTACAATTACTTAAGCACAGTAAATGGCAAACAATAGGTAGATCACAGAAAGGTCTGCACTGGAAAGGACCTTAATCATCTAGTTCCAATCTCCCTGCCATGGGCAGGGACACTTCCCACTAGGCCAGGTTACCCAAAGCCCCATCCGGCCTGGCCTTGAGCACTTCCAGGGACAGGACATTCACAACTTCCCTGGGCAGCCTGTCCCAGTACCTAACCACTCTCACAGTGAAGACTTTTTTCTTTTCACCTGATCTAAATCCACCTTCTTTTATTATCCCTTGTACTATCACTACATGCCCTTGTAAAAAGTCCCTCCCCAGCTTTCCTATAGCCCCCCTTTAAATGCTGACATGTCGCTGTAAGGTCTCCCTAGAGCCTTCTCTTCTGCAGGCTGAACAGCCCCAGCTCTCAGCCTGTCCTCATATGAGAGGTGCTGCAGACTCTTAGCATCCTCATGGCCTCCTCTGGACTTGCTCCAACAGATCCAGACAGTTTGCAAAACATCCACATTTCAAATTTGGGGTATTAACCCAATATGTATTTATATAGGGAAGTATCAGCTAGTATTGAGGGTCTTCCTTAGGCAAAAGTACAATAAGCCAAAACTTTCAACTCTGTAGGCAGGGAAAAGAAAAGCAGTGCTTGAAAGGAAGTAGCAAAATGCTGAGGAAAACCCTGCCTCCTTGGGTCCTTAAAGCAAAATTCCAAAAAAGAGGAGCTACAGAGGTACTCAATAAAATTTTGTAAAGATTCAGATGTAAGGGGAGAAGGAATAAGTCTTGTGGGAGAAAAGATGGCAAACAGATGAGCTGATAATTCAGGTAAATAGTCAACCTAAGGAGCCAAGAAGGAAATGTACATGTAATGAGAGATTTTTCTGTTGCAAAAAAGGAGTTCGAATGCATGTTGAGAAAATGGACCAGTGACGTGACACTGCATCTTGTGACATCTAAAATGAAGAGATTTAAGACTTCTCAATCAGTAATATTTCCCAGCAGTGAAGGAATTATATAATCCCATCCCTTTGCTTATACCAAGGAGTTACCTTCGAGAGGACAGTAAGATCTCAGGGGCTCGGTACCAGCGTGTTGCCACATACTCTGTTAAGGCAGGGTTGCCTTGGTCTTCATTTATCTGACACAAAGAACGGGCCAGGCCAAAATCACAAAGTTTTACAAAGCAGTCTGCATCCAGCAAGATATTTGAAGGCTGAATTGAACAAAGGAAAATTAATAAGCACTTCGCTCTCTGAATGGCAGAAGATCGTTATCTTATCCTAGCCTCATTCTTTTCACACTTTTCCAGTTAGTATGTATCAGAAAACTTGAGTGAAGGATAAAAACTAGTGACTGAAATATACCTTCTGATCCCTGTGAATAACATTTCCTGAATGGATGAATTTAGTTGCTTTCAGGAGCTGGTAGAGAATGTAAGACTTGTGGATGTCTTTCAGTAAATTCCCCTTCTTAATCACAGCATGTAAATCTGTCTCTGTAATAAACATCAGTAAAGGATTACCAAAGTTGCTCAAACCCAGGCCAGAACAGACCATTTTACAAACTGTAACCTTTCAAGTGAATTCTCAGTGGAGGTTAACACTTTATCACTGATAGAACTGCAACAGAATAATAGAATCACAGAATACCCTGAGTTGGGAAGGACCCACAAGGTTCATCAAGTCCAACTCCTGGCTGTGTGGAAGACCACCCAAAAATGAGACGGTATGTCTGAGAGCATTGTTCAAATGCTTCTTTAACACTGACAGGCTTGGTGCCATGACCGCTGCCCTGGGGAGCCTTTTCCAGTGGCTGACCACCCCCTCAGTGCAGAACCTTTACCTAATACCCAGCCCGGCCCTCCCCTGATGCAGCTGTATGCCGCTCCCTTGGGTCCTATCGCTGCCACCAGAGAGATCAGTGCCTGCCCCTCTGCTCCCCTC
Organism: Penelope pileata; assembly: GCA_013396635.1. Lineage (NCBI taxonomy): Eukaryota > Metazoa > Chordata > Aves > Galliformes > Cracidae > Penelope > Penelope pileata. The sequence continues at coordinate 98,712 of WBMW01000140.1, forward strand.
GTGAGGAAGCTGCAGGCTGCCATGAGGGGGCTGGCTGTAGGTCGCCATGAGGCCTCCGCTCAGCCTCCTCTTCTCTGGGCTGAACAAACCAAGGGACTTCAGCCGCTCCTCTTATGTCTTGCCCTCTAGACACTTCACCATCTTTGTAGCCCTCCTTTGGACACTCTCTTTTATGTCTGTTTTATGTCTTTCTTATACTGTGGTGCCCAAAACTACACACAGGACTTGAGGTGAGGTTGTGGGACAGCGGGACAGTCCCTTTCCTCAGCCGGTGAGCAACGCTGTGCCAGATGCACCCCAGCATGGTTGGCCATTTTCGCTGCCAGGGCACATTGCTGACTCATATTCATCTTGCTGTCAACCAGAAATCCCTTTTCTGCAGGGTTCCTCCTCCATCTGTACATATATCCAGGGTTGCTCTGTCCCAGTTGCAGAATCTGACACTTTCTCTTGTTGAACTATCCAGCCCTCTAATCTGTCAAAAGCTCTCTGCAAGGTCTCTCTACCCTCAAGGGAGTCAACAGTTCCTCCTAATTTATTGTCATCCACAAACTTACTTAGTAGACCTTCAAGTTCTGCATCCAAGTCGCTTATGAAAACATTTAAGAGAACAGGCACTAAAATGGAGCCCTGTGAAACCCCGGTAGTGACTGGAATCAGTCTGAGTTGGAGACTGCAGTCTCTCAGTTTTACTTGCAGATTATGCTACAGTAATTGTTCCATTACTACATAATTTTCTTACAATGGAATTGTATGTGGTCTCTTCTGCATATAACTCTACTGTCTCTTCTGTCTTTATAAGTCTTCTAATTTGTTGCTCACTGCCTTCCTCCTTCCATTTCAACCAGCCAGTTCTCTCATCATTATTACTCCCTCCAAAGTTTCACTGCTATTCCCACCTAATCACAATAAATACATAAAGAAAAACAAAAAAACAAAAAAACCCTGGATTGCTCCAACTTCTATATCTACTTACTTGAATATTCATGTCAATCACTAACACACTGCTACCAAGGAAAGGAGGAAAGCTAACTCATAAGACAGGATGCATTTAAATGGCTGACACGACACTTAGTCTCACCCATGGACTCAAAGATGAGATAGATGTCCTTGTCGTTCTGAGCTCGGATAACATCAAGCAGCTTGATGATATTTGGATGTTCTCCAAATTCCTGCAGAAAGAAGAGAGACCCAACTGTCAAAATCAAGTGCCTTTCTTGTGAATCATAAAAAAGAACAGTAACATTTCATTTTGTATTATTCTCTAGAACAAACATTAGTGTGCTATTTCCTTCATTATGCTTCTACTGAAATACAAAATGTATTTAAGCCTTCTCCACAGTACAAAAACAGTCAAGTATGCTAAAACTCCGTGTAAGACATTAGTACTAAAAATCCCTCTGTACCATGTAAGAATAAAATACAGTCAACATTATGCATCTCGTATCTCCTACTGAAGATAAAGAACTATTGTGGTAGTGAAAATATAACATAAGTGCCATCACCACTCATAATTAAAAATCCCAAACAATTGAAAGTATTTATTTGAGGGTAGACTGAAGAACATAAGCTATACATAAGCTTATATATAAGCTTATACAGAAGCTGCGTTGACTGAACTGATTGTAGCCAGCATACCCAGAAATACTGGAATACAGGTACTGGGGGTAAATTCTGTCCTCACATTTGCAGACTGACAATACTGCCAAGACCATTTACTTTGTCCTCAACCAGCTTTTATTTCCCATAGCTAAGACCTATGCACAGCCAGAGACTCTGAACACTCCACAGTATGCCAATATTTTCACAAACTGCCGTGAGTAGAAAATACTACTTATCACCCAGAAGAGAATCATGAAAACGCCCAGATTCTGAATCAACATTTCTCAAATATAATTAACTTCATCCAGTGTATCAAATGTTCTTACGACAAACACAGAGATTAAACTAAGCGGTCAGTATGAACAGGGAGGAATTTGCACAGACAAGCAACGTAAGACAAACATCCAGTTACCAACGAAAGAATACTTTTTACATCTTTCCCCTTCTGATCTCTCAGTCTGGAACTTCAAGTTAGAACATAAGACACCCACAAAAAGATGAGGTGGAAACAAAAATTCTAAAGACTATCAAGAACCAAAAGCCATGAAAGTTAAGGGCTTAATGGCACATCAACCCTCCTTCCCCCCAGTATCTTGGTCTTTCCTTCAAGAGAAATATCCTCCTCTTTCTTTTTTCAGCTCCTCCTCCACCCATCTACTCCCAAAGTCCTATACTTTCAGAGATAATCTAACTTAGAATCAGCCTCTAGGGAACTGTTCTCATCTGTTTCCATCTTTTAAGTCTGCTAAAAATGGTGAAATAACAGGGCATGTCTCAATGAAAAAAAAAGACCAACTCTCCATTGCATGCAGGTCATGGCAGTCATGGAAAGACTGCTTGCCAAGGCAGTGCAAAGAAGTGAAAGGAAATATCAACAATGATCACTGCATTTTAAAAAAGGATGGAAAGAAAGTATGTGAACATCAGAGATAACTAAAAATCAAACAGTAGGAAGAAAAATGGACCTTACCTGTAGGAACATAATCTCTCGAAATGTTCTCTAGAAATAAACAAAAAAAAACCCTTATGATTACATTAACAGAATGATAGCAGAGAGTATGGACTTCCTATGAGAGAGTTAAATCCATTCTCATTTCTAAGGTAGAGGAAAGCCTCATTGTGGCTTGGAAAATAACTCTCCCTAGAGAGTTATAAGCATGCTCTCAAGGCTTAGACACTACAGAACAACATCACTCATATTGTGTGTGCCTACAAATACGCTTTATCCTCAGTGACATTAAACAGTAGACTGCAGATGTTATGATACACAAAGCTTGAAATTTTTTGCTCCTTATTATCCTAATACAGTTGCAGACTATAGTATTACATACATAACTGCCAAATGACTAGCACCTTTTGTAGACATAAATACGGAAAATATCTATGAATTCCCACCATATCCCTCAGGACATGTTATAAAAGTGATCTCTCACCTGTGCATCTGTTCTGTTCCTGAAAGCATCAAAAATCTTTTTAACAGCAACTATTTCTCCTGTCCTGCGATCAATTGCTTTCCACACAATGCCGTAAGCCTAGGGAGGGAAAAAGACAGATGAACAGTAGATCACGACATCTTAAGCCGAGTTCAAACCTTCAGCCTGGAAGCAGGATGAATCAATAGAGCCTCAAATCGCCAGCTACCTAGAAGAAAGAGAAATTAGCCCAATAATTAACACTTCGTTGATTTGAGGACTAAGAACATCCATACCAAGTCTGACCAAAGAACCTGAAGCCACATTCCAGGTTCATAAATATTTTTGGGAATCCTGCCCAAATGCCACTATTTGGTTCTTTAGGTATGGAAATCACTCACTATTCTATATTGGAGCCGTTTTACTTTGTACAAATATTTAAACATTAACAGGGAAACAGAGTCGGAAATGACCCTGATGTGTAGACATAAGGCATTCCCTAGAAGGTGGAAAGTTAAGATACAAATCTATAACGTAAAAATATGAAAATCAGATCTGTACCACAAAGCAGACTGAGTAATCACCATCTGTAAGAATCACATTAGTTAACACAGTCATCCAGATCAGTGGAAATTCAGGCTAAGTTTCCAGTTCCCTTGGTAGAGAACACAGTTTTGAATCTGAAAAAAAAAAAAATTATGAACAGTTTGAATTTCCTCGCTGTGCAGGAACAGCTTCTCTCCCTTGCTGCTGCAGCGCTCTGCTCTGTAAATGCAAAAGAATTTGACAAACGATCTTCCTGGGACTCAGACTCCCTTCTAACGAAGGAGGGCACAGGGAAGGCCCCGCGCTGCTCCGTGCGGGAGCGCGGAACACAACCGGCACCACAGGCGAGGGGGGGAGGGTCTCCAGCCGAGCACAGGAAAAACTGTGGAGGGAACTCTGACAGATTCTAAGAGGCTGCAAGCGTAACAGTGAAATTACTCTTTTTCTTACAAAAAGAAACCACAGGGAGTTATGAGACTACCATTTATGAATTTTTTCCCCCTCTGTTAGGCTCAGTGTTTCAAAGCCCCGTTCTTTAGCCGGGCGCACCGCCACCCGGCACGGACACGGCTCCGGGCTGAGGCGGGACCGGGACCGGACACGGAGGACGCTGGGACTCGGCAACGGCCCGAGAGAGCGCGTCCGCGGGGCGGCGCGGGGCGGCGCCGCGCGGCTCCCCGGCCCCGAGGCGCCCCCGAGCGCTCACCCCCTTGCCCAGGCGCCTCTTGATCTCGTACTTCTGGGAGACGCGCGCCTCCACCTCCGGCGCGCTCATGGCGGCCCGGCCGGGGCGGCAGCGGCGCCGCTCCGCGCGGCACTCTCCGCGTTGATCTCCGTTGCTATGGAAACGGCTGCGTCGCACAGCGCATGCGCCGGAAGCCCGAGCCTGCGCAGGCGCAGAGCTCACCCCGGCCGGCAGAGGGCGCGCACTGGGGGGGGATGCTGCTCAGGGCTGTCGGTCTCGCCTCTCTTCTGCCCCGCCGTCGAGTAGCTGTTAATGTAAATGCCTACAGTGCAAGAGTTTCCTTCCCACCAGCGTGTTCTGACAGACACCGACCCCCATAACACCCATGTTGGCACGCTGATCGCAGTACGGACAAGATAAGGGTGGTTGGACAGGTGGAGATCTCAGCTGCCAGCAGGGTCGGGAACCGCAGTGCTGTGCTCCAGGCGTCAATACAGGGAGCACTGCCGTTCAGCTCCATTAATTACCTGGATAAGGGGGTAGAGTGCAGTCTCTGCAGCTTTGCAGATGATGCAAACCAGGAAGGAGTGGTTGTTACAGCAGGTGTTTGTGCTGCCGTTCAGAGGGAGCCTGACAGGCTGGAGAGCATGGCCTTCAGGATCCTCGTGCAGCTTGGCACTGAGACATGCCAAGGCTTGTGCTAGAGGAGGAGTGGTCATGTACACCAGTACAGGCTGGGAGCTGCTGGCTTGGAAAACTGTGGCAGGAAAGGACCTGGAGGTCCTGCTGGACCAGGCTGACCACGAGCCAGTAATGTGCCCTTCCAGTAAAGGCAGCCAGCATCATCCTGGGCTGCAGTAGGAAGAACCTTGCCAGATGGATGGAGCATATGATCCTTCCCCTTTACTCACCACCGATGAGGCCACATCTGGAGTACTGTGTCAATGTTTGCCCCCCTCAATGCAGGAAAGGCACAGACATAAAGGACTGTGTCCAGCAACGGGCCACAGAGATGATTAAAGGCTTGGAGCATCTGTGATAGACGGAGAGTCCAGGAGAGGTGGGATCGTTCAGCCTGGAGAGGGCTCAGGGGAATTTACTGATGTATTGAAACATCCAGAGGAGGGGGTAGGGGGAGAGAGCCACAGTCTTCTGAAATTGAATTTTAAGAAATCCTATTTAAAAGAACATTTTTACTGAGAATGTGGTCAAACACTGGAACAGTTTGCACAAAAAGGCTGTGGAGTCTTTGTCCTTGCAAATATTCAACCCCCTCGAAAGTGTCCCTGCTCCAGCTGACGCTCCTTTGAGGTCTCTTGCATTGTCAACTACATCGATTCTTTATATTTTAGAATCCCTTTGTGAATATTCAAGCTTAGAGTAAGAATGACCTCTGATGTCGTTGGTGAGATAAAGAAAATCCAGAAGTGTTCCGCTTGAGATGCGAATGTTGCAGCAGGCTGCTAGGACTGTTTACTTCTTGCTTTTCAAGTGAAACACTAAAGCAAGAAAAGAATGAAAACAAAGCAAAGATTGATATGAATTTATTTTCCTGATTGTTACGACCAAAGGTCAAATACCTCGACTGCATGTATTTAAAGAGTTTGGTTATTTGCTTTGTTTTCTCTCCTTTGGAGACTAGCAGAAGGTAAAATTAAAAAAAAATCTTTGCCATGTAGAAGATTTTGGAAAATGAATGTTGCTGGAAGGAGGAGCTGACCTACACCAATTCATGTTATGGTATCAATAGATGTACTTTGCAGTGAAAGGTAACATAAAGATTGCCTCACTGAGTATAAGAGCATAATGTGCGTGTGGAAATGTTGTTAATTGATGTCTGCTCTCAAAGAGAAAATATAATTGTTTATTTTGGAGAGTGAAAAGACTGCAGTTTCAAATGTCTTAGTATGGATGCTGTGAAAGTTAAAGATGAGGTTTCTAAGATCTCATCTGGATTGTAGGCTGTGTGTGAGCTATGTCAGTGAATCCTTCCATCCACACGCAGAACATGTCAGCCATCCAGATTACTTCTGTACACTCTGTTATCTAACTAGTAGTAACAACAATTGATGGTCCCACTAGGTCTAGTGATACAGTGTCATGGGTGAGGAATAGCAGAGTGTTTCTTTAGGCTAATACCCACATCTGAAGGGGCTGTGAGAGCTGCAGGTTTCCTGGTTTGCGCGGTGTGCCTCATGCTGATGTAACCTGTGACGCGTGTGTGCCACGTCCTGGACGCACTGTTTCTCCCGAAGAAGCTGCTGCTGCTGCTCTCTCAGTTGAACTTTCATTTCTTTAAGGACTTTTGAGCATTGGATGAGCCTGTGCAATTCCTGGCGCAGACGCCGATTCTCAGCTTTTACTTGTTTGATATGTTGAATTAGAGATTGTATTGCTGCTTCTTCTGCTCTCTTGGTAACAGTCTGGATCTTTTGGCGAGAGTCCTCCTCACAGTCAGCCTTGGCCTGCAGAAATCTGTTCTTGATTTTGTGCATTTGTTCTGAATGATGGATCTTTGTGACCAACAATTCTTTCTCCAGCTCTTTAATCTTTTTCGTCTGTTCTAACTGCATATCTTTGAAAGGCTGCAGGTCTTCGACCTCTTTGTTCATAAGAGAATACTTTGTCTCCGTGTTCATCAGACAGTTTCTTACCTCCTTTTCTTTTTCTGTATACTGTGAGATGAGCTTCTCTTTCTGCTCCTGGACTTGAGACAGATCAGTTTGGTTCTGGTCATTTAACGTTATGATCAGATTCTGACACTTCTGGGTGTGTTTTGATATGTAGGAGAGGTAAAGGTTACTCTCTTTCTGATTCCGTTGGGCTTCCTCTTCTAGGAATTTATTCTCCTGTAGGAAATGGTCCACTCTTCCCATGTACGTGTTCATATGTTCAGTAAGAATCTTGTATTCGTTCTGCAAGTATGACTTCCTCTCTCTGACAGCTGTTTCCATAGCACTTATTCCTTTGGATGTATCTCCATTCTTGGTTGTTACTCCTTGCTTATTTTTCCCAGCACCTGTGAGGTCTTGTTTAGTCTGTTTTGCCATGGATGCCATCTTCCACAGTGGGATGTCAAACTTTGTCAAACTGTAATGGAATGAAAAATTACAAATTTTTAGTGAGCATTTGTATCACACATACGAACATTGTTTTTTCTCCCCAGTCATGCAATCTTATGTCCTTTTAACCATTTATTCCAGTAGCCAAAATGTTTGACCTAAAATTTCTCGTCTAGCCTAGTTGAAGCACACAAGCACATAACGTGTATGTGCGTTTTCACATTTGTAGTTAACTAAGAAGCACTGTCTCTCTGTAGGTGGTAGATCTTGTGTATGAAACATCAGCCAGCTCATCGGGAAGGCCGACAAGAGACATGCCTGAAATGCCTGAAATTTACAAATGTATGAGTTGATACATTTTAGAATTTTCAAAATTTTAGAATTTATGATTTTTAAAATTGATAAATGTTAGAATTTATCAACTGCTAGGTCATCATGCTGGACTGGAAGTTGTCTGCATTAGTCTGTAGAAAATGGTAAGCAGAGAAGTACAGATTAAGCTCTGTTCTTCAGTGAGGAGGGAAAAAAAGCACCCTTGAGTGCTACTGAAGCACAACACTTGAATTTTCCAAAGTCCTGGAACCCTACGTGAAGTACAGGCCAACACTCTTGTCCCCATGAGATGTGTCCTCCGTGACTGTTACAGCATGTGTAGGCACTGTGGCTGTTGGCTTTCCCTCCAGCTCCTCGCGATTTTGCAGCCCTGTCGAGGCAATTGGCGTACACAGAAGTTTCAGTCAAGCCTGCACTCTTCCAGGGTAGAGAGCAAATTACACTTTTGCTACCAGACCTGCACAGTAAACAAGTTTCCTGACGTTCAGACAGAACCTCATGTGTTCCAGTTTGTGCCTTCGGCCTCTTGTTCTGTCGGAGGGGAGCCCTGAGGAGAGCCCAGCTCCGTCCTTTTTGCACCTCTCCCTTCAGTTGTTTACAGCCATTGATTAGATCCTCCTGAGCTTTCTTTCTCTCTAGGAAGAGCAGTCCCAACGTTCCCAGACTCTCCTCGTAGCAGAGGTGTTCCAGTCCTGTCATCACCTTTCTGTCCCTCACCAGTATATCCATGTCTCTCTTAACTGGGGAGCCCAGGACGGGACCCAGTACTCCAAGTATGGCCTCACCGGCGCTGAGCAGGCACCAGTGTCAGGGAGTTGCCTGATGTGATAAGCAGCTGCAAGCAGAGAGGAAGGAGGGAGGGGTCTGGATTCAAGAAATGCGAAGACACTAATCACCCCTATAGTTTCTCCTATAAATCTCCACTTATTTAACATCTGAAAACATTTATGGAAAGGATTTCCCTACTGGGAAACTTCACTGACAGCAGAGAGCAAGATTAAAGATATTGAAGTATCCTGAAGATATTCAAAAGCTGTCTCAGCCTGCTGCTAACAACCTGCTCTTGCTGACTGTACTTCAGCAGGGATTTGGAGCAAATGACATATGAAGGTCAGCCTCAATTCTCAATTCTGAGGTTCTGTGTAAGGATGATTCCAGTCCCCTGGATCCCCGTCTCACATGTACATGCACAACAGCAGCCACTAGATAGAAGCTAATAACTTGCTGTGTGCCAGAGCTATCTGTTCTGCAGTAAATGAGTGTGATTATGTGGTTTTATGGGAAAGAAAATTGCAGAGCTGTATGAATCTTAGAGAAATGACTAAATCTGCATGGAAAAAAACAGGCCTAGCTAAAGTTGGTGTTATACAAAGTGTGTTTAAAAAATCCAAAACACTAACCTTTCCTGCTCTTGTGTTCTTCACAGAGTTTCCATACAGCTCCTTCTGGCTTGCTGTTCCTGGGTTACTTGACAGCATTTGCTGACAACCAGACTGTGATCTCTGAACAGTCGTGGTGTTTGTAAGCTGTGCGTGTCCATGGTGATGAAATACTGCGAAGTCACAAGAGAAGCTTGGTATCGAGATTCTCAGAGGCAGTTCTGTTCTGAGCTTGATTGTGAGGCCTGACTGTGGCACTTTTTGTTACCAATTGGAGTCAATGTACCAGAAACATAAGGGCAGTTCGGATTATATGATTTTTAGAGGCCACAATATTAATAGGGAAACAGCTTCAGCTGCTTACTAGGATTTCCTGTAGGAAAAGTCATGTCTTAAGCCATAGTCCTCCTTGAGAATTAGATGCCAGTATCTACTCAAGCTTTTCTGGTCCATATATTTTGTTTTCGTTTCCAACAGGTTGGCAAGCAGTCCCACGTTCCACACAGATGGAGTGTGTGTAGGGGAAAGTATTTGTGACATTTCAAAGATAGATGATAGAAGGCATTTTGGAAATGTAGCCTTTATTTATGGAGGGATTCCTTGTTTTGAAAAGGAAATTGACAGTTTGGGAGGCATTTCCTACATTTTGTTGGGAAAACCAGTGCTCAGTCACCCACACAGTAAAGTGCTTCCTGATGTTCAGATGGAATCTCTTGTTTCCGTTTGTGCCCATTGCCTCTTGTTCTGTCACTGGGTGCCTCTGAAAAGAGCCTGGCTCCATCCTCTTTGCACCCAGACATTAATTAGATCTTACTGAGCCACCTTTACTCTAGGAAGAACTGTCCCAGCTCTCACAGGCTCTCCTTGTAGGAGGGGTGCTCCAGTCCCTTGAGCATCTTGGTGGACCTACATTAGACTCTCTCCAGTACTGGGAGACCCAGAACTGGGCCCAGTGCTCCAGGTGTGACCTTACCGGTGCTGAGCGCGGGGGAAGAATCACCTTCCTCAACCTGCTGGCAATGCTTCACATAATGCATCTCAGGATAAAAGTAGCTATCTTTGTAGCAAGTGCATATTGCTGGCTCATGTTCAACTTGGTGTCCACCAGCACTCCTAGGTCCTTTTCTGCTAAACTGCTTTCCAGCTGGGCAGCCCCCAGCGTGTCCTGGTGCCTGGGGTGGTTCCCATTGCAGGGGAGCGTGCGGACAGCTCTGCAGCGCTCAGCTGCCTGCAGAGTTAAACCACAACAGGGCATCACCCAACGGCCTGGCCTTTGTAACTGGACATCAGACGGAGCAAGTCATGAGCTGTGTCCCTGTCATTTAAGAATAATAGTTTCCAAATCAATCTGTAGATCATGATTCAATTTGTAGCTTTTGGGAGATAGAGTTAATGGTTTCAGTCTGGATGAGCCTGTGGTGGGGAACATCAGAGTGATACGGTGTGTGTGCATAGTTAGTAGAAAAGGTGTCTTTCCAGTGTGGTGTGTGCACATCCAGTATTTGTTCCTGAAATCACCCTCTTCAGGCTGAAGAATGAGAACATTCTTCATTCAGAGACTATTTTCTAGGCTAAAGAATGATAGTCTCTTCAGTTCTCTTTTCATAAAAGTCATTGTCTGTCCTTGTTCCCTTCATACCAGGCCAAGCCTGGTTGGCTGTATCATCTCTGAGGATTAGGTTGGGTGAACTAATATATGGAATAATATGAAGCTGTCAGTCCCACATGGGATCCCGACCCATTGGAATCCAAACTATTAGGTCTCAACAACTACAGGTTTCCCGTAACTGCAAGTATAGTATTTAATATTTTAAGTGACTGTGCCAGGGTATCAACTCAAAGGCCAAAATACTCAGGACATCCTTCACTTCTCTTTAGAGCATACCTTTTATACTCAGTGTAAATCAAAACGACAAAACCCTAGCCACAAAGTATTAGTTACCCACTAAAAGTGGGCAACATCTTCAGCTGCTGTGCAGACCTGACCGCCAGAGCACAAAGTGTAGACTGGAGTAATTTTCCAGTGGATGGGAACTTCACTGATGGCTATATCTACCAGTAGCTATTTGATCAGTGTATTCAAATCTGCATCTCGTGTAAGGTATGATCTTTTAATAGCTTTGAGAGCCCTTATGAACATGAACCAGAAAAAATAAAATTAGTTGTTTCTGAGAGCTCTGTATTTATTATTTTGTACATAACTCCTCAGATGGTAGTATGGAAATACCTTAGGTATTTTTTGTCCCATTTGTCTGTTTAAAAAAACCCCAAAAACAGTGTCTGTGAGTGAAACAATTACAGATGACTAGCCAGGTCCCCCTTATTCAGATACTTTGGCATCCTTTAAGAGCTGTAGCCTCATGATGAAAAAGAAGTCTGTCTCTCTCTCTCTCTTTTTTTTTTTTTTTGGTAGAAATTGTGCTGGTTTATTCCATTCATTGTGTTAATTTATGTTTTGAAAGCTTGATAGCTATTACTATTAATAGCTATTATATTAAGTTGTGGATGCCCCCTCC
>WBMW01000141.1:18165-47244 GCA_013396635.1 Penelope pileata
TCCAAAGCCATGTTGGTTGAGTTAACCCTAACCCTAACCCTGACCCTAACCCTAACCCTAACCCTAACCCCGACCCTAACCCTAACCCTAAAACCTAACCCTGAACCCTGACTCTAACCCTAAACCCTAATCCAAAGCCATGTTGGTTGAGTTAACCCTAACCCTAACCCTGACCCAAACCCTAATCCTAACCCTAACCCTAACCCTGACCCTGACCCTAACCCTAACCTTAACCCTAACCCTAACCCTAACCCTAACCCTAACCCTAACCCTGACCCTGACCCTTCCCGAGCTGCAAATGCTTGTCAAACAAGGGAAACCCCAATTTCCAGCTCAGAGAATGAATTTTTAAGCACTTTTGCAAATGTGAGTTCAACATCAGGGACGGGAAGGCAATGCTATAGGCACCCAACTCAGGGTGATGGACTTTGATGGGGTTCTGCCTCGCATCACAGCCACGTTTGGGGCACAGAAGGGAAAAGGGAGCAAGGAGAGGCGGAGGGGGGGCAGGGGACACTCACCACTGTCGCACACAGCCACCAGCCCGTAGGATTTCTGCTCCCGGATCCCCATGCTGAGCACCCCAAAAGGAGACGTCTTGTGCTCCACTGTATGGACAGCAAATTGACTCCCCAGGCTTTGCCTTGCCCATGAGTATCCGGTGCCCGGGATGGGCTGCCACTTGATGTTTCCCAAGGGCGTTTTGTTGAGCAGGATCCCACCCACCTCCGAGCTCTTGGCTATCAAGAGGACGTAATTCTCGTAACCATCCAGAGCGAAGACGTTGTGGGAGTGGCAGTAGCTGGAGACATCCGGGATGGTCATAAAAAACGGGTCGTAAGTGACGGGACCTTTGTTACCTCCATCACCGAAAAAAATGACCTGGATGCCGGCGTTGGCGGAGAGGTAGAGGGAGTTTGGGGCTTGGAGCCCGTAGAGCGTTGAGCGACCGGCCCGTAGGTCCCGGGTAGACCTGCTGGCCCCATGCTGAGATTCCACGTGCGTTGGTTGGGAGGTGGAGACGTAGACGATGTCGGACTGAGCCTCGAAAGGCAACGGTGGGACGATGAAGGTGTTGCCCCAACTGGAAATGGGTTGGAGCTGCTCTACCAAATGGTCGCACGGGGTGAATCTCGCCAGGCAAGTGTGGCCGGTGAAGACGGCCACGGGTTTTTGTGCCACGACGCGGGTGCCGGACATGTCCGCCGGGCTTTGGAGTTGGGCTGCTTGGAAAGGCTGCAGTTGGATGGGGAGCACTGAGCCACGAGGGTAGGATTGGCCTTGGAAGGTCACCGCGGCTTTGAGGTGCACCTCGACCATGGTGGGCTCATCCCAAGCGGCCACCACGAACTCGCCGTAGCGGTCGGTGCCCACGTTGGGCGTCACGATTTGGTACTCGGTGCCCCAGCCGTGGAAGGGGTGCACCACGGTGGAGTCCACCGAGGTGGGCTTCTCGTTGATGGCCACCAAGGAGATGGGGTTGTTGGCTTTCACCACCACGGCGTTCTCAAAGGTTTTGCTCCCCACCATCTCCGCCTGGGGGGGGATCTTCACCAGGATGGTTTGCCCCGTGGTCACCTGCACCGCCATCCTCAAGCCTGGCTTCTTCATGGAGATGGTGACGGCCGTGAAGGGCGAGTAACCCCTGACCAGCAGCTTGAAGTCGCTGTTGAGGGTCTGCTGCAAGCCGTTCTGCATGAAGGCCACCACAAACTCCTTGCCCAGGTGATGTGGAGTGGATGCCGTGGTGTCGAGCAAGTGGAAAACACCTGGGGAGTCCAAGGGAGGGGAAAGTTTGTCACCGTTGCCTTCATCGGGTTGGGTGACCCTGGATGGTGACTGGAAAGTGAAGGGGGTCTGATCCTGATCGGATGGGTTTGGAGAAATGTCGGCTTGGTGGGATTGAATTTTGGAGAAATGTTGATTTGGTGGGACAAAGTTTTGGAGAAATATTGATTTGGTGGGTCAGCATTTTGGGGAAATATTGATTTGGAGGGATTGAATTTTGGAGAAATATTGATTTGGAGGGACAAAATTTTGGAGAAATGCTGATTTGGAGGAATTTTAGAGAAATATCAATTTCAAGGGATAGAATTTTGGAGAAGATTTGGTGGGGTAGAATTTTGGAGAAACTGATTTGGAGGGACAAAATTTTGGAGAAATGTTGATTTGGAGGGACAAGGTTTTGGAGAAATGTTGATTTAGAGGAATTTTGGAGAAATATCAATTTCAAGGGATAGAATTTTGGAGAAACTAATTTGGAGGGACAAAATTTTGGAGAAATGTTGATTTAGAGAGATACAATTTGGGAGAAATATTGATTTGGTGGGGTAGAATTTTGGAGAAATATTGATTTGGTGGGGTAGAATTTTCGAGAAATATTGATTTGGTGGGGTAGAATTTTGGAGAAATACTGATTTGGAGGAATTTTGGAGAAATATCAATTTCAAGGGATAGAATTTTGGAGAAGATTTGGTGGGGTAGAATTTTGGAGAAGTAGGGTTGGAGGGACAAAGTTTTGGTGAAATTTTGATTTAGAGGCATTTTGGAGAAATATCCATTTCAAGGGATGTAATTTTGGAGAAATTGATTTGGAGAGACAAAATTTTGGAGAAATTTTGATTTGGAGGGTCAGCATTTTGGAGAAATATCAATTTGGAGGGATAGAATTGTGGAGAAATATTGATTTCAATGGATAGAATTTTGGAGAAATATTGATTTGGAGGGACAAAATTTTGGAGAAATGTTGATTTGGAGGGACAAAATTTTGGAGAAATGTTGATTTAGAGGGATAGAATTTGGGAGAAATATTGATTTGGAGGACCAAAGTTTTGGAGAAATACTGATTTAGAGGAATTTTGGAGAAATATCAATTTCAAGGGATAGAATTTTGGAGAAACTGATTTGGAGGGTCAAAATTTTGGAGAAATGTTGATTTGGAGGGACAAAATTTTGGAGAAATGTTGATTTAGAGGGATAGAATTTGGGAGAAATATTGATTTGGAAGGACAAAGTTTTGGAGAAATACTGATTTGGAGGAATTTTGGAGAAATACCAATTTCAAGAGATAGAATTTTGGACAAATATCGATTTGGAGGGACAGAATTTTGGAGACATCCATTTGGCGGACTCGGATGGATTAATTATTTTTTTTTGGAGGGATCTCAAATGGGAGAATCATCAATTTGGAGACATTTGATGGGCTCGGTCTGACGGGCCATGAATCTGAAGATCCATCAACCTCAACCAACATTGATTTGCAGGAAAACGGATGCAGAGGGCTTTGAGAAAAATACCGAAAAAATCACAATTAATTCACGAGGCCAAAAAATGCAACTTTTTGGGTGGGTTTCATGCCAGATGGAGGAATTTGAATCGGGTTTTTTCGTTCCCATTCCCCTCTGAGATGCTGACGCTGAAGGGCCCGGGGCTGGGTTGCAACCAGAGGGAAAATTGCCCTATTTTAAATAAAATTATCCCAAAACATGCCTCGGGTGGGTTCTTTGCCCCTTGATTTCCCTTCTCCATCTATTGAGGGGGTAACTCTGCCTCTCCCCAGTCATGGATAGGGAGGAGGGTGCGAGATGCATCCACTTGGGCTGAAAAATCTGCTTTTTAGGTGAATTTTGGGGGTATTTTCCAGGTTATGGCGTTTCTCTGATTCCACCTGAACTCACCCCAAAACACGAGGGTCCAACCCCGCAGAACCACGCCAGCTTCTCTCCGTCCCGGGCTGCCACCCATGGTCCTTCAGCTGCAGGAGGTGAGAAATCATCACTGCCAACCTCCAAATTCCCCCAATTTTATCAGCTCTGCACACAGCCCAAAAGTCCGGGATTTATTCCATTCCTATTTCTCCCAAAATTCAACTTTTTATTGCATGCACGTTCAAGAACATCCCCAAAATCCTTTTTTTTTTTTGCCCTTGGACTCATCCCCAAAATCCCAGAGTTCACAGCACCCACCTCTCTCCCCAAAAATCTCTTTTTTCACCCACTCAAATCCACACCTGGCCCCAAAATCTCATTTTTTTTTTGGCACTTACATGTGCCCCCCCAACCTCTGCCCATTGCTCCACATCTCCATGGAAACGGACCCGGATCACCCCAAATTTCCCCCAAAATTCAAACCCTCCTCTGGATTTTTCCTTCCCCCCTTTTCACCATTTATCCCCTCTTTTTCACACTTTCTCCCTTTTTTCTCTTTTTTTCTTTCCCATTTTTCCCCTCTGCATTCCCTCTTTTCCCCTTTTCCTCCTTTTTCTCCCATTTCCCTTTTTCCCCTTTTCCCCTTTCCCCCTTTTCCACTTTTCCCTATTTTCACTTCCCTCTTTTCCCCCTTTTATTTCACTTTTTTCCACTTTTCTTTTTTCATTTTTCTCCCACTTTCTTTATTATTTTCTCTCCCTTTTTCATTATTATTTTCTCCTCCTTTTTTTTTTTCCTCTTTCCCCCTCTTCCTCCCACCTTTCCAATTTTATTTTATTTCTTATTTCTCCCTTTCCTCCTTTTCCTCCTTTTTCCCACAAAATCCTCCTGGAAAAAAAAAATTAATTCAATTACAGCCAAGATCGAACTCAAACCTGGCAAAAAGACGAAGATATCTGGGGAATTTCCAGCTGTGTTTTCCTGCTTTTATAGCAAAAATAAATAAAAATCCAAATATTGAACCACGGAGCAGCAGAGCCTTACCTGCATCCGATTTTTAGCCGGCCCCAAAATGCAACTTTTTGTCCTCAAATCCTTCCAGCAAATGACAGGAGTAACCCCAAGAAAAGGGAAACATAAAACACAGACGCAGACGACCCTGGGGGACTGCCCCACCCGGTGCTTTGACATCATTTTTGGCGAGAAAAGAGGAGAAAACTGGGAAAAAATGCACGGTTTTGATTAAAGCCAGACTGGGGGGTTGATGTAATTGAGCAGAAAATATCAATTCTTATTTGCCAAAAACATCTTTGCTAAAAAAAATTCAAAAATAGGAGGATTTTCGCTGGTGAAATTGCCCCCAAATTGGAAGCTAGGAGGGGTGGGGAATTGGGGTGCAGCTGAGATGAAAATCGGTGTAAAAATGGGCAAAAAAAAGGAAGAAAATTTAAAAAATAAAAAGGAGGGAGGTGGGAATTTTTGCAAAAATCCCTTTTGGGGGATGACGAATTTTGGGGGGAATTCCGTGGTGTTTGGGGATGTTGTGTTGTACATGGGTGTTCTTCTTCTCACCTTTTTTTTTTTTTTCCCCTAAAAAATCAGGGTTTTCCCCTAAAATCAGCCCCTTGGGCTCTTGGCATTATCCAGACCTGCACGAAAATGCCAGGAAATGGGAAAAAAAATTGGGGATTACCAAAACACATTGGGGATTATTTTTGCATTTTTGCACTCACGGCTGCGGCTCGGAGCTGTGAAATTTGGCAGAGCATTTTTTTCTTGTTTTTACCCAAATCCACTTGAATTGTCTCGTTTATTTATTTATTTATTTATTTTTATTTTTTTTGATGCCCTGATGCTCCCAGAGGGCAGAAAATCTTGAATTGGTCTGGAACAGAGGGGGAAATGCAGGCACCAGGTCCCAGAAATCTTAAATTCATGCACAAGGAAAATTAATAGATTAATTAATAATATCAAAATCAATAGATTTGTGCAAACAAAAAGAATTAAATCCTGCACCTAGAGTCAAAATCATAAATCTGTTACAGAAGGTAAAAAGAAAAACAAATTTGTGCACACACAAATCATAAATACACACAGAGAGGGGGGAAAATATCATAAATTCGTGTACACAATGCAAAAAAAAATTGCACACAGAGGGTAAAAATCACAGAAATTGGTGCAAATAAATTCTGAAAATCCCTTTTCTGCCCACAGACGCTTGAAAAATGGAGAGGACACGGGAGCCACGGGGTCTCAGCTGTGATTTTATTGCTCTGGTAGGGTTAGGGTTAGGGTTAGGGTTAGGGTTAGGGTTAGGGCTGTGCAGGGCTGGGGGAGATGCATGGAAGAAACCAAGCTTGGTGCAAGCTGGGAAACTGGAGGAGCCAAACCAAGGTTTCCAAGCTTCCATTTTGGCCGTTCTCACTTCTTTTTTTTCTAGGTTTCCACAAAAATCCCAACTCACAGCCAACAGTTGTTGGTGCCGGCCACCGGGGGGGGCTCGCTGGGGACCTCCGTCACCTTGAAGTCATCGACCTGGAAGACCCAGCGCCCCGGGACGCGGACGTTGGAGGTTGTGGTGATGTTGATGACGGCGTCGGTGCGGGAGCCGGGGATGTTGTAGTAGTTGGTTTCGTCTCCGTTGTTGAACCCGGCCTGCCAAGAGGCCGACGTTGAGGACTCCAGGTCAACCCCACCCAAGGAATCATGGGACGGCCTCCAACAGTTGGGGTGTTGACCCCAAAACGCGTCACACCCAACGGCCCACCCCCGGTTTTGTCCTCCCGAAGACTTTATGGGGCTGTCCCCAACGTTTGGTGCAGTTCTCCCCAAAAAACCCTCGTGGGTCAACTTCTGGTGATCCCAATGTCCCCAACCTGGAATTTTTTGGGCCACCCTCCCTCTGCCGAACCTCACCTTGATCCCAAACGACATTTCAGAGCAACCTCCCCCCTGTTCCTCAGTTCCCATCACCCCGTTTCCCTTCAGCCCCACCTACGTGGGCCGGGGTCCCCCCGAGGCCCGTGTCGGGGTCCCCGCCGCTGGCTGTCCCCGTGGTCCACTGGATGTCCTTGTAGTTGAGGATGACGAAGGAGGTGCTGGAGTTGGTGGTCAGGGCGGCTTGGAAGGTGTTCCCCTGAGAAAGGGAAGGGAAGACGGCGTCGTCCATGAGTGGGGGTGGATGGGGTTTAGTTGTGGCCTAAACGTGGGTGCAGGCTCCTTGCAGTGAGGCCATCTTGGGCAGCCCCATCCGGGTTTGTTTTTTTCATGGCTACCTCTAGACAAATAATTCTGGTGCTCTACCAAGATCTCCCTCCGTGCAGGGTGCCCAGAGGGATGGTAGAGTGGAAAAGTTGACTTTCTGAGATGGGAGAAGTTCATAAATTGAGCAGGGAGTAAAGGTTTGGAGATGACACCCTGCATGCCAGCACCCAGAGGTGGTTGGGGAGGTCTTGGGGGGCTTCGTGTAGGCGCCCAGGGCGGGGAGGTAGGAGAAAAGTGAACAAAGTTCACCTCAAATGTCATGAAGAGAAATGGGAATGGGCCATGAAGGCCAACGGGTGGGCTGCGGAGGCCAACAAAAGCACCACGGGGCAAAACAATGGGTCCTGAGATCCAAGGAGAGGATCACGACTCCAATCCATGAGTGGTGAAGGCCAAGAAATGGGTCAGAAAGACAACAAATGGTCGTAGGGACAACAAGGGGGGCTTAGGGCCAGTGAGTGGGCCATGAGGCCAACCAATAGGTTGAGAAGGTCAATGGGTGGATCTTAAGGCCAATGGGTGGATCTTAAGTCCAGTGGATGGCTCTTAAGGCCAATGGACGGATCTTAAGGCCAATGGATGGATCTTAAGGCCAATGGGTGGATCTTAAGGCCAACAAATGAGACATGAAGGCCAGCACACAGGTCAGAAGACCAATGTCTGGGTTTTAAAGGCCAACACATCGAGCACCTGAAGCAGAGCTCTGGCCTAGGCTCGTTTTGTCCTCAGCCATCAAATTAATTGCAGGACAAATTAATTTTTTGCATGCGTGACCTCATCTGGCTTTCGGGTTCAGTCGTGTTCCTTACCTTGTCGCTGGTGGAACCATAATAGGCCACGTGGTCCCAGGTGGCCACGAAAGCCCAGGTGGCCACGAAGGGGATTTGGGGGAAGTACTGGTTGATGTTTTGGGTGATGAGCTGGAGCAGCGCCGGGTCCGTGGTCTCGCGGTAGAAGATGTCCCCGCCGAGGACGTTGTCCACGTCACCCCAATATGGCGCCACGAAGGAGCGCCCATCGACGAGGGGGAAGGGGTCGGGGGTGTATTGCTTGACCTCGGTGTCGAAGGAGATCACGCCGTTGTTGTTCACCTGTGGGAAGGGCGTTGGGTTGTGGCGGAAACCAACGTTGGGGCCCTCGTGTGGGGTCACCTCCTGGACTCCCACTCTTGTAGGGACGGACACCAACCCAACCCATGCCATGCTTCCGTGAGGACCCCGATGTGCTCCCACTGGTGAGTGTGGATTTTTTTTGCAATATTGATCAGAACGGAGATGAATTTATACGACCACACCGGGGGCATTTAGGTCCCCATCTACCAGGGAATGACAGAATGGGAGGGGTTGGAAGGGACATCTCAAAAACAGTGGGGGAGGGGGGGTACAGCACGTCTAAACTCGGCCTCACACCTCCCAGCCACTGCCCAAGAGGGGGGGGTCTCCTCCAAGACCCCCTCACCCTGTCGTGAGGACAACCCACACTGGGGAAACTGAGTCACTCCCGTGGAAGGGTTGAGTTTGGGGCCAAAAGGACTGAAAGAGGGAGCAAAAAAATTGGGGAAAAGGCGGGGTTCTGGCTGACTCACGTAAAGGGTTTGGTACTTTTTGCCATAAAACGTGAAGGGCACGGAGAGCGGCAGCCTCTTGGATGTCCCGTCGTCGAGTTTGGGGTTTTTGCGGTCGTTGTGGTCCAGGCCGTAGGGGTAGAGCAGGGATGCTGCAGGGGAGGAAGAGGGTGAGGACCCCCAGCCCACCCCCCAGCCCCTCCCCAACGTCGTGCGTTTTGGGGTGAAACCTATCAGCTTTGGGACTCAATCAAGAAATCACATCGGATTCCCGCGGATCCGAGAGGAAGCTCCGCTCCCTTGCGGATCGAAGCAGAAATAACCTCGATTTTGGGGGAAATATTGGCTATAAATGCCAAACCCAGGGGCAGGCACCCACCTTCCTGCGCTGGCTGGGAATCCATCACGGCTCCTGCAGGGCAGAGAAAGGGAAACGTTGCTTTGTGAGCACCCAGCACCCATTTTTCCAGCGAGCAGCATCCCTGCAAGAAACCCCATTGCCTTCCTCCTGCACCTACCCGACACCAGGAGCAGGAAAGCGAAGGAGGGTTTCATCCTGGCTCCTGAAAAATGGTAAAAAAAAATCCTCTAAATTATTAAAAACAACAACGGAGCAGCCCGGAGATGCTCTGGAAGTAAAAAAGTTTGGGTTCAGATGGCAGCTGGGCTCTTTTCAGAGCTTTTGTTTCCCCCCTACACGTGCGGAATGACGAGGATGGATTATTTTGGCTGATTTTCAAAGCCTTCCCTGGAAGTTTTCGTTGTGAGATAACGGAGAAAAAAAAAAACAACAGATTTTCGAGGTGGGTTTTAACCCTTTCTTCGTCCCATTTCGCCCTTCGGGGGGTGAAGCTGCGGGATTCCCCCCTTGCAGCTGTAAATTTTGGTGAAAACGTGCAAAAAAAATCACCTGGTTGTTTTCTGAGCTGGAAGAAGGGAAACTGAGGCAGGAGAGGGGATGCAAAATGGCATCGGGGTAATTTGGGGAGAATGTGCAAAACGAACTCCAGCTCTGGAGCAGAATAATCCCTTTTTTTGCACAATTTTGGTGCTTTTTCGGGAGCTTTTTTGACAGATTTGTGCAATTTGAAGCCATTTGGAGAGAGGGGATTGAAGGGGGGAATGAGAAATCTTACCTCGTTATCTCGCCGCGTCCTGATTGAGCTGGGAAAAAGGAGAAATAAAAGAAAAATAGGGGAGAAAAGAGGCACTGACACCAGCGTGGCCACCAAGAAATGGGGTTTCCAGCCCATTCTGTCCCAGCTTTTAACGCTCAGCTCTTAAAAAAAAAAAAAAAAAAGAGGCAGAATCACTGAGAGCCGTACTGCTGAACTCTGCAGAAGGCTCCTTCAAATAAATATTTCAAACCTTAATNAGCAAATTCTGCTGATTTTGTGCAGCACGGAGCTGCAGCCCCACGGGGCAGCTCCGGGGAAGGGGCCTGGGGGACATTTGGCTCCCAGCGATGTTTTTCTGAAAACGCTTCGGGATCTGGCAAGGGAATGGAATTCCCAGATGGGTTTTCTCCAAAATCAGAGGAAAAACATCGTTGGGGTGGGGGGGGGGGGGGGATGGACAGGACCNATCGTTGGGGTGGGGGGGGGGGGGGGATGGACAGGGTGCAGCTGGGGCTGTGGTGTGCGCAGCGGGGTTTATTCCTGCGAAAGTGTTGAAAATAGGGGGAAAATCATCAAATCATAGAAATCTGCACCCATTGCAATGTCCCCTGCAGATCTGCACCCATTGCAATGCCACCTGCAGATCTGCACCCATTGCAATGCCACCTATGGATTCTGCACCCATTGCAACGTCACCTATAGATCCTGCACTCATTGCAACATCCCTGCAGACCTGCACCCATTGCAACGTCACCTATAGATCCTGCACTCATTGCACCATCCCTGCAGACCTGCACCCATTGCAACGTCACCTATAGATCCTGCACTCATTGCACCATCCCTGCAGACCTGCACCCATTGCAACGTCACCTATAGATCCTGCACTCATTGCACCATCCCTGCAGACCTGCACCCATTGCAACGTCACCTATAGATCCTGCACTCATTGCACCATCCCTGCAGACCTGCACCCATTGCAACGTCACCTATAGATCCTGCACTCATTGCACCATCCCTGCAGACCTGCACCCATTGCAACGTCACCTATAGATCCTGCACCCACTGCAATGTCACCTATAGATCCTGCACCCATTGCAATGTCACCTGCAGATCTGCACCCATTGCCATGTCACCTATGGCTCCTGCCCCTCCTGCAAGCTCCCTGCAGACGTTTTTCCAAGGAAGCCCTTGCAGAGGAGCGGCACCAGCTGCATTTTTTCACATCCTGGCTCCAGTACGTGCCCCGGCCATCCCAGTTCCTCGGAACCCCGGGGCTGTTTTGCAATTTGACCTCCGAGGCCCCGAAATCACCCTATCCCCCCCCTGCAGAATTCTCCCGAATCAGCCAAAATCTGCCCCTTTCCGAGCCAACTCTTATCCTCCCTTGTCCTGGGTGAGCGAATTCCCAGGAACCCACATTTGGTTATAAAAAGGGCGATTTAGGGACCGACCCTGCACTTTTTCCCCCCTCCCTCCTCACGTTTCCATGGGCTTCGGGGAGAGCAAAGAGCTGCGCTGAGCAAGGAGCCCGCTGGTAAGGGTTCAATTTTTAAGCGATTTTGGGTTATTTTGGGTTAAATGTTCGTTTTTCCTCCTCTTTTTGGGTCTGGTGGGAGCCCACGCTCTGTCCCCACCTGGGCAAAATGAGGTGACCCCAGCAAGCAGGGTCCCAGTAGGGTTTAATTAACCACAAAGTAATTAAAAGGGGATTTTTTTTAATTTATATTTTGCCCTGAGGAAGCAACATAGAGCACCCAAACTCTATGGGTGCAAGGATATGGGTGCTTCAACCCCAAAATATGGGGTGCCAGACCCATATGAGATGGGATGGTAAATCCTAAAGATATTGGGGTGCCAAAGCCAAGAGATATGGGGTGCTAAACCCCAAAATTACAGGGTGTTAAACCCAAGAGAAATGGGGTTCTTTTACCTAAAAGATTTGGGGTGCCAAGCCCCNTTTGCTTAACTGGAAAGATTTGGGGTGCTAAAACTCAAAATTTTGGGTGGTAAACCCAACAGGAATGGGGTGCTAAACCCCAAAATGTTGGGTGTTCAACTCAAAAGATATGGGATGTGTAACCCAAAATTATGGGGTGCTAAACCCAAGAGAAGTGGGGTGCTTTAACCTAAAAGGGTTGGGGTGCTAAACCCCAAAATGTGGGGTCCTGAACACCCACAATTTTGGTTGCTTAACTGGAAAGATTTGGGGTGCTAAACCTAAAATTATGGGGTGTTAAACCCTAGAGAAATGGGGTGCTTTAACCCAAAAGATTTGGGGTGCCAAGCCCCAAAATATGGGGTTCTGAACACCCAAAATTTTGGATTCCAAAGCCAACAGAGATGGGGTGCAAAACCTCAAAATTACGGGGTGTTAAACCCAAGAGAAATGGGGTGCTTCAACCCAAAAGATTTGGGGTGCCAAGCCCCAAAATTTGAGGTCCTAAACACCCAAAATTTTAGGTGCTAAGCCCAACAGGAATGGGGTGCTAAACCCCAAAATGTTGGGTGTTCAACTCGGAAGATATGGGTTGTGTAACCCAAAATTACAGGGTGTTAAACCCAAGAGAAATGGGGTGCTTCAACCCAAAAGATTTGGGGTGGCAAGCCCCAAAATATGGGGTCCTAAACACTCAAAATTTTGGGTGCTAAGCCCAACAGGAATGGGGTGCTAAACCCGAAAATGTTGGGTGTTCAACTTGGAAGATGTGGGATGTGTAACCCAAAATTATGGGGTGTTAAACCCAAGAGAAATGGGGTGCTTCGACCCAAAAGATTTGGGGTGCCAAGCCCCAAAATGTGGGGTCCTGAACACCCAAAATTTGCCCCAAATTTTCAGAATTTAGGGGTAGGGTCACCCATGGAAGACTTTATGGGAAGTTTTATTGGGGGGATGGATGGGAACGATGACAAGGGCGAGGTGGGGAAAGCATTTTGGGGTGAGTTTGAGCCAAAATGGGGTATCCAGGTCCCCTCTCAACCCTATATATATGTGTATTTTTGTTCTAAAAGTGCATTTTCACTGTTTTTTGCCTTTTTTCCCCCAGGGATGGCCGGGACGTGGCAGATCCCGGTGTGGTTGTCCCTGATGTGTGGTGAGTGCCAACCCCAAACACTAATTTCTGGGGTTTAGGGTCTGATTTTGGGGGAAAATCACACATTTCTGCAACAAAAAAAGGTCCTTATTTCCCTTTTCAAACCCGTATCCTCTGTTATTTATTTTTCCCAGCAAAAATCCCCATTTCTGTGGGTTTTTCCAGTAAAAATCTGTTCTCGTCTGTTTATTGAACCAAAATAATAAAAAACAAAAGAAAAATCCTAACTCTATCTACTCTTTTTTTTTTTTTTTCCCCAAGAAAAATAATCTTTACTCCCTACTTTTGTGGAGGAAAAAAAGAAAGTCCTTACCTTTCCTTTTTGCCAAAAAGCCCAGCTTTTTCCCCCAAAATCCTTCATCACCTGTGAGTTTTCTTAAAGATTTATCTCAGGATTTTTAGCAGAAAAAGCCTTTTTTTTCTGTTTTCTTCTGTTTTCTTCTTTTCTTTTTTTCTTTTTTCTTTCTTTTTCCTTTCTTATCTTTTTCCTCTTTTTTCTTTTTTCTTTTTTTTTCTTTTTTCTTTTTTCTTTTTTCTTTTTTCTTTTTTCTCTTTTTTTCTTTTCTCTTTNTCTTTTTTTCTTTTTTCTTTTCTTTCCTTTTTCTTTTCTTTCTTCTTTTTTTGTTTTTCTTTTTTTCTTTCTTCTTTTCTCTTTTTCTTTTCTTTTTTCTCTTACTCTTCTCTTTTTTCTCTTCTCTTTTTTCCCCCCTTTCCCTTCCCTTTTCTCTTTTTCCCTTCTTCCCTTTATTTATTTTTTTTTTTTTGGTGTTTTTTGGTGTGTTTTGGTGGGGGTTGGGTTTTTTTGTTTGTTTTGGTGGGGATTGGGTGTTTTTTTTTGATGTGTTTTGGTGGGGATTGGGGGTTTTTGTTTTGTTTTCTTGGGGTTTGGTGTTTTTTTGGTGTATTTTGGTGGGGATTGAGGTTTTTTTGGTTGGTATTTTGCTGGGGCTGGGTGGGGGTTTTTTTTGGTGTATTTTGGTGGGATTTGGGGTGTTTTGTTTTGGTGTTTTGGTGTTTTGGGTTTCTTGGTGTTTTGGGTTTTTTGTGGGTTTTTTTGTTTGCTTAGTTGCTTGGTTTGGTTTTCTTTCTGTTTTGCTGGATTTCTTTTTGTTTCGGTGTTTTTGCTCCCGTTCTGCTGTCCCTACAACCACCACCCACACCCCCTACACGCACAACCCCCCTCCTTCTGAATTCTCAACTTTTTGACCATTCTCCAACTTTTGACAATTCTCACCTTCTGAGAACTCAACCCCTCCGCTCCCCCCTTCCCACACCCAAATCCACCTTTTTTTCCCTCGTTTTCCCAGCCCTCTCCTCCGCCATGTTCCGGGGCAAGGAGTTCCTCGTCGCCGCCCCGCAGAACAGCGAGGAAGCCGTGCGGCCTCGCCTCCTCCTCCTCCTCACCGCCTACGCCGATTCCACCCAAGTGACCATGACGGCTTCTGATGGCTTCTTCCATGGCACCATCACCCTCAGGAAGGACCAAACCAGCCCCATCCTCATCCCCGGCGCCTTGGAGCTCGTCAACAAGAAGATTTCCCAAAAGAGCCTCTTGGTGACGTCCACCAAGGACATCTCCGTCGTCATCACCAGCTCCAAGACCTACAGCGTCGGCGCCACCGCCATTTTGCCCACAGCCAAGTTGGGCACCGAGTATTTCGTGGTGACGCCGACGGACACGGCCAGGGAGGGGCTGAAGGAATTCGCGGTGGTGGCCGGGAAGATGGCGGCGAGGGTTTCCATCAACGTCAAGGGGAAGATTTATTTCAGAGGGAGGACCTACACCACGGGTTCAACGCTTTCTGTCTCCTTGGCTCCGTACCAGAGCTTGCAGCTCCAGAGTACCGATGACCTCTCGGGCACCAAGGTGACATCGGACAGCGCTGTGGCTGTCTTCAGCGGTCACACCTGCGTGAAGATCCGCAGCGGCTGCGACTACGTGGTGGAGCAGCTCCTGCCCGTGGAAGCGTGGGGGAGAGCCTACATCGTGCCCCCCAGCCCGACGCAGAAAGTCAACGATATCGTCTACGTGGTGGCGGCCTCGGCAGCCTCCATCTCCTACCACTCGGGTGCTTCGTCCTCCAGTAAGGACATGGTGGCCGGGGAGGTCCAGAAATTCACGACCAACCAGAAGTCGCCGTTCTACGTGAGCTCTTCAGCTGCCATCCAGGTGCTTTTCTTCTTCACCGGCGCCAGGGGCTACTTGACTTGGCAAGACCCTTTCCTCCTTGCCATCCCGCCCATCTCCACCTATTGCACGTCCTACCGGATCAGCGGCCTGGATGCGGAAAACTACGTGGTCATCATCGCCCGAAACACCGACAAGGACACCATCACGCTCAACCACAAAAGGGTGACGGACAGGGGATGGAAAGAAATCCCTGGCACGGAATTCTCCTCGGCTGCCTTCAGCACAACCAAGCCGACCAAAATCCAGAGCGCCGAGCACGAGCGGGCGACCTTTGGGCTGCTGGTTTTTGGCTTTCAGAATTACGTGGGTTATGGCTTCGCCGGTCTTTGTGCCACCCGTAAGTAAGGGGCGGTGCGCGGTTGTGGGTTGGTGGGGTTTTGTGCCGTAGGATCACAAAATGGTGGAGGTTGGAAGGCACCTTTGGGTCCATTTGGTCTTGCCCCAAAAAGCGGCACCCCAGGACTCTGTCCCTGTGGGTTTTGAGGGTCCCCAAGGAGGAGACCCCACATTGGGCACATTGCCCACATTGGGCAGCCTGTGCCACTGCTCCGTCACCCATGCTTCCTGGTGTCCATGGGACACCTCTTGTTGTCCATTTTGTGCCTCTTCTCCTGGCACTGGCCACCATTAACCCTTCCTTTGGGTCTTCGTAGACCAACCCTTCACAGAGATCTCCCCGAGCCTCCTCTGTTCGAGGCTGAGCGATCCCAACGCTCCCATCCCATCCTAAGAGAGATGCTCCAATCCCTTCATCACCTTCATGACCCTATTTGGACTCTTTCCATTGGTCTGGAGAGCCCACAACTGGACCCAGCACTCCAGACGTGGCCTCACCAGTGCTGGGAAGAAGGGAAGAATCACCTCTCCTGACCCAATACTTCTCCCAGTGCAGCCAAGAACACCACCAGCATTCCCAGCAGCAAGGGCACGTTGCTGGCTCGTGGTTTTGCCTCTCATTGCCCTCTGTGTTCTCTTTCTCACCAGCTTCCACCACGCTTTCCTGCTCTGACATCTCCTGCGGGGAGCAGGAGCGGTGCGAGATGGTGGAAGGCGAACCCAGGTGCGTCCAGGAGACCGTCTCAACCTGCTGGGTCATCGGGGGGCCCCACTACAAAACTTTTGATGGGAAAACCTTTGATTTCATGGGCACGTGCACCTACATTTTGACCAAGACCTGCGATCCAAATCCCATCCTGCCCGTCTTCAGCGTCGAGGTCAGAAATGGCCACAGGGGCAACGCCGAAGTCCCCTACGTCGACGCCGTGACCGTCCGAGTCTACAACCTCACCATCGTGGTGGTCCGGTCTGAGGATGGATTCGTGAGGGTACGGGAGGAAAAAACCAAGAAATCAAGAAAAAATCCAGAAATTCAACGCCGTGTCGTGGGTTAACGTGTTTGTGTGAGAGTTGGTGCAAGGAGTCTCCCACTGTGCTTTTCTTGGTGGCACTAATGGAGGTGGTTGGTTGGATTTCTGGTGCGACACCAAGAGGGGGAAGTGGGATGGTGAAGAAGATGGGGAAAGAGGTTTTTTGGGTGGTTGGGTTGGATTTTGGTTGGGTTGGGTGGGTGTTGGTTGGGTGGTTGGTTGCTTTTTGCTTTCTTTTCGCTGAATTTGAAGCTTGAAGGCACCTCAAAACTCAACAATTTTTTTTTTGCCTCACATCCCACTTTTTTCCATTTTTCCGATTTTTTCCCCTCCAGGTGAACAACCACCTCTCCCGCCTCCCCATCTCCCTCGCCCAGGGGAAGGTCCAGCTTCAGCAGAAGGGCAGATTCGTCGTGATGAGGACCGACTTCATGCTGAAGGTGCTGTACAACTGGGACGGCCACGTGGCCGTGAAGATCCCCGGCGCGTTCTCCGACAAAGTCTGCGGGATGTGCGGGAACGGCAACGGGGATCCCCAGGACGACGCTCTCCTGCCTGACAAAACCCTGGCTCAGAACGCCGTGGTGTTGGGGCAGACCTGGAAGGTGTCCATGGAGAACAGGATCTGCTCTGACAGCTGCGTCGGACGTTGCAGGCGTTGCTCGGCGGGCGAGAGGGTGAAGTACCAAGGGGAGGAATTTTGTGGGTTGCTCATCCAACCCCTGGGGCCCTTCCAGCGCTGTTTCGACGTCGTCCGCTCTGATATTTACCTAAAACATTGCATTTTTGACCTCTGCGCCTACGAAGGACTCAAGGTGATGCTGTGCCAAGCCCTGGAAGCCTACGCTGATGACTGCCAGGAGGAGGGAATCGCCGTTGCCGACTGGAGGACGCTGGCGGGTTGCTGTGAGTAGCAGAAAATCCCATGGGGTTAGGGTGCTGTGAGCCTAATTAAGGTGTAATTAAGGTGTGGGAGGATGGGAGTGAGCAGGGAAGAGGTCTAAAAGGGAAACTGAGGCGGTGGTGTTTGTGGTTTTGATCTCCCAAGGGAGGTGAGAATGAGTGTTTTGGATTAAGCACAATAACACCATGCAGGCCACAGTCCATGGGCACTGTCAAAAAAAGAAAAAAAGTCCAGAAAGTCCATGGATTCTGCCAAAAATCGATGCAGAAAATGCAGGATGTCAATGAATGTCACCAAAAGCCCATGCAAGTGTGCTGGAGATCCATAGATGCTTCCGAAAGTCCATGCAAAAATGGCAGGATTTCCATGGATAATTCCAAAAATCCATGCAAAAATGGAAGAATTTCCGTAGATAATTCCAAAAATCCATGCAAAAATGGGAAGAATTTCCATGGATAATTCCAAAAGTCCATGCAAAAATGGCAGAATATCCATGGATGATTCCAAAAATCCATGCAAAAAGTGCAAAATGTCGATGGACGTTACCATTAATCCATGGAAAAATGGAAGGATTCCCATGGATAATTCCAAAAATCCATGCAAAAAGTGCAGAATATCCATGGACGTTACCAAAAATCCATGCAAAAATGGAAGGATTCCCATGGATAATTTCAAAAATCCATGCAAAAAGTGCAGAATATCCATGGATGCTACCAAAAATCCATGCAAAAATGGAAGGATTTCCATGGATAATTCCAAAAATCCATGCAAAAATGGAAGGATTTCCATGGATAATTTCAAAAATCCATGCAAAAAGTGCAGAATATCCATGGACGTTACCAAAAGTCCATGGAAAAATGACAGAATTTCCATGGATAATTCCAAAAATCCATGCAAAAAGTGCAGAATATCCATGGATACAACCACCCAAAGTCCATGGACGCCCCCAAAATTCCACGTAGGCATTCTTAGCGTCGCGTTGCACTTCCTTAACTCCTACGAAGCAACCACCCCATCGCGACCACGATGTCCCCTCCCTCCCACAGCTCTCTCCTGCCCTGAAAACAGCAACTACACGGAGTGCGGGGCCCCCAGCCCCACCACCTGCAACCCCGCGGCGATGCCGCCCGACCCCGCTGCCCCGTCCTGCCTGGAGAGCTGCGGGTGCAAGGAGGGCTTTGCCCTGGACGCCGGCAAATGCATCCCCGAGGCCGAGTGCGGTTGCGTCTTCCAAGGTCGCCTCTACGGCCTGGGGGAGGAATTCTGGGGGGACAACAGCTGCACGCAGCGTTGCGTCTGCGAAGCGGGGACGCGGAAGGCCGCGTGTTGGAAAGGCAGCTGTGAAGCCAAGGAGGAGTGCGGGGTCAAGGATGGCGTCCAGGGTTGCTACCCCAAGAGTTTTGGGGTCTGCACGGCCGTGGGCACCACGCACTACAAGAGCTTCGACGGCAGGAGGTTCGTCTTCCAGGGGACGTGCGTGTACCAGCTGGTTGGGTTGTGCCAGAGGAGCCTGGGGCTGGTGGACTTCCAGGTGTTGGTGCAGAACGGCCTCCAGGACGACCAATCTCCCTTCGCCATCGCTCTCGTGAAGGTCAAAGTCTATGGGAAGAGCATCGAGATCAGCCAGAAGCACCCCAACAAAATCACCGTGAGTGTAGAGAACATGGAGGGTTGGACTCCATGATCTCTTGAGGTCCCTTCCAACCCCTACAATTCTGTGATTCTGCGATTTCTTCGCCCAAATTCTGTGTTCTTCACTTCCTGCTCCTCGCCCCACCCTCAGTTTCCCGTATTCCCACTTCCGTTCCTCTTTTTTTCCTATGCTTGAAAACTGAAAACGCTGAAAATGGCAAAAAATTCTCAATATTTTCCACCAACCGTGCTGGGGGTGTTTAGAGCTACCCGGTCTGCTTGCCCTCCATTAATCAAAATGAAATTTAATTGCCTAAAGATAATGATCTCCACCTGAACCAGGAGGTCAGGGCATCTTTTCTGGGGGCAGATGATTAAATTTGAGGAGTATTCATCTAAATTTGAAGGCTTTAGGTCCAAACTTTGGATGCTGCCATCATCTCAAAGCTGGTGGGCATCTTTTTTGGGGGCAGATGATTAAATTTGAAGAGTGTTCATCTAAATAATTTGGATGATTTAGGTCCAAACTTTGGGTGCTGCCATCACCTCAAAGCTGGTGGGCATCTTTTTTGGGGGCAGATGATTAAATTTGAGGAGTATTCATCTAAATAATTTGGATGATTTAGGTCCAAACTTTGGGTGCTGCCATCATCTCAAAGCTGGTGGGCATCTTTTTTGGGGACAGATGATTAAATTTGAGGAGTATTCATCTAAATTTGGAGGCTTTAGGTCCAAATTTTGGATGCTGCCATCATCTCAAGGTTGATGGACATCCCTTTGGGACAAATGATTAAATTTGAAGAGTGTTCATCTAAATAATTTGGATGATTTAGGTTCAAACTTTGGGTGCTGCCATCAACTCAAAGCTGGTGGGCATCTTTTTTGGGGGCAGATGATTAAATTTGAAGAGTGTTCATCTAAATAATTTGGAGCTTTTGGATCCAAATTTGGAGGCTTTAGGTTCAAACTTTGGATGCTGCAGATGACCGAGGTGGCCTGAAATTTGCTCGTTTGGCCGATACTCAATTTCCCTTTTTGGACACAGACCTTTATTTTCCATCTTGCTTTTGCTCCCAGGTCAACAACCAGTTGGTCAACCTGCCGTACGCCCACGAGAGGAAGATCTTGGTCTACAGAGGCGGGCGGGACGCCGTGGTCGAGACCGATTTTGGCCTCACCATCGCCTACGACTGGCAAAGCGACGTGGTCGTGTCGGTGCCCGCCACGTACGCGGACACGTTGTGTGGCCTCTGCGGGAACTACAACGGGGACACCAAGGATGACATGATGCTGAAAAACGGCCAAGTGACCACGAGCCCCGATACCCTTGGGCACAGCTGGAAGGTGGCCGACGTCCCAGGTTGCCTGGAGCTGTCCAGGGAGGAATGTCCCAACGCCATGACATCGCCAGGGCAGGAGGAGCCTTGTGGGATCATCTTGAGGAAGGATGGACCCTTTGGAGCTTGCCACGCCGTGGTGGAGCCTTTAGAACACATCCAAAGTTGTCGGCATGATTCATGCCTTTTCCCAGGGCGGGAGGATGTGGTGTGCCAACACCTCAGCCACTACGCCGACGTCTGCCAGGCTGCCGGCGTCACCATCGGGAGGTGGAGGACGGAGGATTTCTGCAGTAAGTTGGGCCAACTTTGGGGAATTTTTCTTTTTTTTTGCTTGATGAAGGGCGGTGAGCATTCCCAGTTTTGGGATAGAGGCACGTGGGCATGGATCAGAGGTGGGAATGGTCTTACTCAATGCCTTCTCCCACCCCAAATCCCATTATGGCCATTGACAGCCAACCGTTCCCCTTCCAGTGAATGACAAATCCCATCCTGAGCATCCAAAGAAGCCCCAGTTTTGGGATGAGCATTCCCAGTTTTGGGATAAAGGCACATGGGCATAAATCACAGGTGGGAATGGTCTTGCTCAATGCCTTCTCCCACCCCAAATCCCATTATGGCCATTGATAGCCAATCATTCCCCTTCCAGTGAATGACAAATCCCATCCTGAGCATCCAAAGAAGCCCCAGTTTTGGGATGAGCATTCCCAGTTTTGGGATAAAGGCACATGGGCATGGATCAGAAGTGGGAATGGCCTTGCTCAGTGCCTTATCCCACCCCAAATCCCATTATGGCCATTGATAGCCAATCATTCCCCTTCCAGTGAATGACAAATCCCATCCGGTTACGACCGTGAAATCGTTTTGTCCCAATAAGCACCGATTTTGTCCCAATTTCTTGGCATTGGCTGAAATAAGAATCAAAATTATTGTCTGGATTGCTTGAAATAAATAAAAATATCTAGATGAGGGGAGAGGGATGCGTTCTGGAAATTGGTTGGGAACTCAACACTGGAACCCAACGTTGGAGGGATGGTGTTGATTGAGGATGGTGTTGATTGAGGAATGTTCTCATTTTGCCCTAATGATAATGGGGAAAAAAGTGGTGGTTTAGGGGCTTAAAGTCCAAACTCAAAGGGTCTCCTCTGCTACAATCCCGTGATTTCTGTGCTACAATCCCGTGATTTCTCTGCTAACGACCCCGTGATTTCTCTGCTACAATTCCGTGATTTCTCTGCTACCACCCCGTGATTTCTCTGCTACAACCCCGTGATTTCTCTGCTACAATCCCGTGATTTCTCTGCTACAACCCCGTGATTTCTCTACTACAATCCCGTGATTTCTCTGCTACGACCCCGTGATTTCTCTGCTACAATCCTGTGATTTCTCTGCTACAATCCCATGATTTCTCTGCTACAATCCTGTGATTTCTCTGCTACAACCTTGTGATTTCTCTGCTACAACCCCGTGATTTCTCTGCTACAACCCTGTGATTTCTCTGCTCCCCACCCCGTTTCATGGCAGGGATGTCGTGCCCTGCCAACAGCCACTACGACCTCTGCTCCCTGGACTGTGACCAGACCTGCAGCAGCGTTTTCACCCCGCTGCGCTGCCAGCAGCGGTGTCGGGAGGGCTGTGTCTGCGACAGCGGCTTCGTGTCCAGCGGTGACGAGTGCGTCCCCATGGCCCGCTGTNTGTGATTTCTATGCTACAATCCCGTAATTTCTCTGCTACAACCCCGTGATTTCTCTGCTAATGACCCCTTGATTTCTTTGCTACAGTCCCGTGATTTCTCTGCTACCACCCCATGATTTCTCTGCTACAACCCCGTGATTTCTCTGCTACAACCCTGTGATTTCTCTGCTCACCACCCCGTTTCATGGCAGGGATGTCGTGCCCTGCCAACAGCCACTACGACCTCTGCTCCCTGGACTGTGACCAGACCTGCAGCAGCGTTTTCACCCCGCTGCGCTGCCAGCAGCGGTGTCGGGAGGGCTGTGTCTGCGACAGCGGCTTCGTGTCCAGCGGTGACGAGTGCGTCCCCATGGCCCGCTGTGGGTGCCTCCACCAGGGCTTCTACTACAAGACAGGAGAAATTTTCCACCCCACCAAGCTGGAGGAGTGCGAGTGCCAGGCGGGCGGCACGGTGATCTGCGAGGCAGTTCCTGATGATGGTGTCTGCCAAGTGGTTGATGGGGATCTCCAGTGCCCAACTGCCACCCTTAGGACCTGCGTGGCCACCGGTGACCGCAGCTACATGTCCTTCGACGGGGCAGCTTTCCACGTCCCTGGTGCTTGTTCCTACATCCTCACCAAGAGCTGCGCTGATGATGATGGCATCCAACCCTTCGTCGTGAAAATCAAGAAGGATTCCAGGCAAAAAGCGAAGGTTTCCGGCATCGAAGCGTTGTCCGTAGAAGTCTACGGGCTGACATTGACCCTGGCGCGGGGCAAGATGGGAACGGTCATGGTAAGGTGGCACCTGGTGGTGATTGCGGTGACAAAATCTGTGACATAACGTTGACTTTGTCATCAGGGAAGAGGGGACGGTGCTTTGTGCTCAATGTTTTTTTTGGTTGCCAACATGGCGCTGTCAAAGTCTACTGGCTCGCGTTGACTTTGGCATGGAGTTGAATGGTCCCAGTAAGGCCCTACTTGGGGTCCAGCTCTTCTTGGATGCAAATATGATCCAAAAATTGTTTTTTTCTTCATGGAGAGAAGAGCTCACCCCCGTCACAAAGAGAAAGTCATGTTCATCCCCACTTCCTCTTCCAGTTGCAAACTGGGAGCCATAAATTCATCAAAAAATTGATTGGAACATTCATCAAAATATTGGTTGAAACTCGTCTCCTTCAACATTTTTTGCACCTATCTCCAAACAAAGCCAAGTTCACCCCCACTATCCCCTTCCAATTGCAAACTGGGAGCCAAACATTGATCAAAAATTTGATTGAAAAGCATCTCCAATATTTTTTGCACCAGTCTCCCAGGCAAAGCCACCTTCACCCCCACTTCCCCTTCCAGCTGAAAACTGGGAGCCGTAAATTTATCAAAAAATTGATCGAAACCCATTTCCTTCAACATTTTTTGCACCAGTCTCCAAAACAAAGCCACATTCACCCCCACTTCCCCTTCCAGTTGCAAACTGGGAGCCTTACATTTATCCAGACAGTGGTTGGAAGGTGTCCTTTGACACTTTTTTCTCCTCCCTTCATTGCCTGAGGCTCACCAGGGGATTTCTCTCTCTCTGTCCCAGGTGGACTCCATCTCCCACCACCTCCCAGCCATCCTGAGCAATGGCCGGGTCCAGGTGCACCAACACGGGACGGGCGTCCTGCTCCGCACCGACTTCGGCCTCGTCATACACTACGACCTCCGCCACCACGTCACCGTCACCGCCCCGCAGGGCTACCAGGGCCACCTCTGTGGGCTCTGTGGCAACAACAACGGGCGACATGACGACGATTTCCTCTTCCCCGATGGCCACCCGGCTCCCAACTCCATCGTTTTTGGTGCTGCCTGGAAAACTCCCGACATGACGTGCAGCGATGAGTGTTCCGATGACGACTGCCCTGCCTGCATGGAGGAGAAGAAGAAGATCTTCCAGAAACCCAACTACTGCGGCGTCCTCACGGACCCCGCTGGCCCCTTCTCCTCCTGCTACAACACCATTGACCCATTCCTGTACTTCGATGCCTGCATCCAAGACCTCTGCCTCAGCCAGGGGGACACCAACGTCCTCTGCCAGAGCATCCAGAGCTACGTGGCCTCTTGCCAAGACGCCGGAGTCACCATTGAGGCGTGGAGAAAACCTTCCTTCTGCCGTGAGTTGGGATCAGAACGTGGGAGACGTCTTCCACGGGCAGGAATTCACGTCCCCATGGACGTGAATTGAAAAATCTATTCAGAGGGACGACGTGTTGGCCGAGTGTGTTGGGTGTTGAAGCATCCTCCATGCCGTGGTGGTGCGGATGGTGCTGTTGGGATGGGAGGAGAACGGTGGCATGAAAACATCGGGGAGAGCCAACATGGTGGGAT
Organism: Penelope pileata; assembly: GCA_013396635.1. Taxonomy (NCBI): domain Eukaryota; kingdom Metazoa; phylum Chordata; class Aves; order Galliformes; family Cracidae; genus Penelope; species Penelope pileata. The sequence goes on from WBMW01000141.1 coordinate 42,320, forward strand.
GGGTGTTGGAGTTGTGAGCAAGTGGGAAAAGGCAACGCAGTGCCAACACGATGTGTGGTAACTGGTGCTGAGGGCAGATGGGGAAGTGCCATTGGGGTGGGTTTCCATTTTTCTTGGGGACAAACGGGAAGGGACGGCTCAAACAGCAACGGGGTGGATTTTTTTCCATTTGGGGATAAATGGGAGCATCTGACACGAGGGCCAATGGGGTGGATCTTTGTCCCCATTTGGGAGAAATGGGAAAGGGCAATGCAGGCACCAACGGGGTGGATTCTCCTTCAACGTGCAGACAAATGGAAACAGCCCACACAGGTGGCAGAGGGTTGGATTTCTGTCCCCAGTTGGGAACAAAGGGAAAAAGCCAACACAAGCGCCAATGGGGTGGATTTTCCTTTCGCTTGGGGACAAACGGGAAAGGCCAACGCGAGCCTCAATGGGATCAATTTTCATTTCTATCATGGATCGATGGGAAAAGCCAACACAAGTGCCCATGGGGTGGATGCCCATTGACCTTGGGGTGGATGCCCATTGACCTTGGGGTGATGTTTTGAGACGCTCATCCTTTTCCTTCCAGCCCTGAGCTGCCCGGCCAACAGCAGCTACTCCCTGTGTGCCAACCTCTGCCTCTCCAGCTGCGCGGGGCTCGTGGACGCGTCCCACTGCCCCCAGAGCTGTGCTGAAGGCTGCCACTGCAGCAAGGGCCACGTCCTCGATGGGGACAGCTGCGTCCCCAAGGGCGGATGCGGATGCTTCGTGGATGGGATCTATTACAAGGTAGCCACGGTTTTGGGGTTTTGGGGGGGTTTTCTTCCCACCTGCGTAGCAGCACAGTGCAAGCAAGGAGCCCCAAGGCACGGCCCAAAGCATCTTGCAAAAAAAAAAACACAAAATCCCCCATGTGCAAAGCGATTCTGCTCTTAGGAGGAGAACTGAGACCTCTCCACCCCTGTTTTCATCGCTTGGCATAAAAGTGCCAGCACGGACGTGGACTTTCTGCAGCTGAAAGCGCTCAAGAATCATCATTTTTCCTCCCTGAAAGAAAGCAAAGAGATGATTTTTTTTTGTTTCCAAACTTCTTTTCTTGCAAAAAAAAAAAAAATCCCAATTTGATGTTTTGCAAAATTGCTTGTTCGTGCTAGTAGTCCTGAATTAATTTTTTTTTTGCCCTTTTGAGAGCATTAAGACCAAAAAAGAAAATATTTATGTGCCTCAGAGGGGGAGAATATGCAAGAGACAGGGAGTTCTTTGCATTCTCCTTGTTTTCCAAGGTGTTTTAATCACCCCAAGCCAGCTCCTTTTGGAGCAAAAAAAAAATGGGAAAAATACAAAGGTGTGTTTTGTGTTGTTTGTTATCTTTTTTAGCAAAGATGGAGGCTATTTTTCTAATAGGTGCATCAAGGATCTGGTCCCTGGGTCCCTTTTCTGTGTTTTTTTGTGAATTTGTGCCTAAATTTGCACTTTTTGTTGCGAAATGCGTGGCGACCTCTCTCCCTGCAGCCCCACGAGTCCGTCTTGAAGGAGAATTGCCAGCAGCACTGCACCTGCACCCCCGGCACCGGCGTGGATTGCAAAGCCCACGAGTGCACCGACGACGAATCCTGCGAGATCCGCGATGGGATCTTGGGTTGCATCAACCAAAGTAAGGGGAAAAAGCAAAAAAGTAGGAAAAAAAGGGATTTTTAAGGGAGAGCAGGTTGGTTTAGAGGCGGTAACCCTGCAGCGAAGGGAGGTGGAGGTCGCAGAGACGGTCAGGGACGTGGTGGGAGGATTTTGGAGGAAGTTTTAGCAAAGCCAACCCTTGGCTTTGGGTCCAACCGGGTCCTTTCCAACCATGGTGGCACCTTGAAGGATGGGAGGGATCTTGGGCAAGCGTGCACCCAATCTTGATGGTTCTCCCCATGAAATGAGGAGAAATATGGGTGAAAAGGAGAAAATGGAGCGAGGTGCTGGGTGGTTGGGCTCCCCACCAGCACATCCAACCCCCATGGGGGTTCCTTCTCCATCCAGACCCCTGCAAAGCCCTCGGCTGCCGACCCAAGGAGACGTGCAAGTTGGAGGATGGCCAAGCCAAGTGCGTCCCATCCTTGGTGGCCACGTGCTGGGCGTACGGGGACCCCCACTACCACACCTTCGACGGGCTCGATTTCGACTTCCAAGGCACCTGCACCTACACCATGGCCGAGTTCTGCGGGAAGGACCCCAAATTGGTGCCCTTCAAGGTGGAGGCCAAGAACAACGTCCGGGGCGGGGTGAAATCTGTCTCCTACGTGAGGTTGGCCAACGTTGAGGTCTACGGGCGCCACGTCTCCATGCATTGGAAGGAAGTGGGCAAAGTCAGGGTGAGTTGGCCCAAAACGAGAAGGATTTGACCTAAAATGTGAAGAGTAGACTGAAGAAAAGGATCAGGGCTTGGGCCTCCCCAAAAATAGGCAGGGTTGGTTTTTCTCCATCTCCTTTTTCATCTCTTCCATCATGGCCAACAACTCTACGCACTCCATTGGAGTCGCCACCATTTTTGGCTAAATCAATGGCACAAAAATATGGGGTTTTGAAATGTTGGGGTACAACAGATCACCACCATTTTTAGCTAAAATAATGGAACCAAAATATGGAGTTTTGAAATGTTGGGGTACAATGAGCCACCACCATTTTTGGCAAAATCAATGCAACAAAAAAAGTGAAGTTTTGGAATGGTGGGCCACCACCGTTTTTGATTAAATCAGCAGAACCAAAACGTGGGATTTGTGAAATGTTGGGGTACAAGCAGTCGCACGCTGCTGCACCTTGAAATTGTGCAGAGCAGCAGCAAAGCAGCTGCACATTGCAGCAAAGCAATTGCACGATGCAACAAAGCAATTGCACGATGCAGTAGCAAAGCAATTTTATCCCACTGCAGCAAAGCAATTGCACTCTGCAGCAAAGCAACTGCACATTGCAGCAAAGCAATTGTACCACAGTGCAGAAGCAATTGCATGGTGCAGCAAAGCAATTGCACGATGCACATTGCAGCAAAGCAATTGCACGTTTCAGCAAAGCAGCTGCACATTACAGCAAAGCAATTGCATGGTGCAGCAGCAAAGCAATTGCACATTGCAGCAAAGCAATTGTTCCTCACTGCAGAAGCAATTGCACATTGCAGCAAAGCAATTGCACGATGCAACAGCAAAGCAATTGCACATTGCAGCAAAGCAATTGCACGGTGCAGCAAAGCAATTGCACAGAGCAGCAAAGCAATTGCATGGTGCAGCAGCAAAGCAATTGCACATTGCAGCAAAGCAGTTGTACCCCATTGCAGAAACAATTGCACGATGCAGCAGCAAAGCAGCTGCACGGTGCAGCAAAGCAATTGCACGCCCCAAACCCAACCTTGCAGCATTGCAGCTGGTGCTCACCCGGTGCTCCCACCCCTAGGTGGACGGTGTGCTGACGCTGCTCCCGGCCAGCCTGCAGGACAGCAAGGTGCAGCTCTACCAGAGCGGGCTCACGGCCGTGCTCGAGACCGATTTTGGCCTGCGGGTGACGTACGACTGGAACTGGCACCTCGTCATCGACCTCCCCAGCAGCTACTACGGCCAAACCTGCGGCCTCTGCGGTGACTTCAACCTCAAGCCCAAGGATGACATCCCCCAGCAAGGCAACCTCACCGCTGCCATCGTCTCCTGGGCCTCCACGTGGAAAGTCCCCGACGAGGACCCGTTCTGCTGGGATTATTGCGAAGGGGATTGCCCCGTGTGCGAGGAGGAGAAGCTGGAGCTGTTTGCAGGCAACCAGTACTGCGGGCTCATCAAGAAGAGCTTCCAGGGGCCCTTCAAGGCTTGCCACGATGTTGTAAACCCCAGGGATTTCTTCCGGAATTGCCTCTACGACGTGTGCATGAGCGACGGCGCCAAGAGAATCCTCTGCAAGATGCTGGAGGCGTACGCTGCGACCTGCAGAAAGCAAGGGGCCATGGTGCACGACTGGAGGACGCCGTCGGGATGCCGTGAGCAATGGGCTTCCTCCTTGCTGCTGTGGTTTTGCAAAATCCGAGTGGTGCCAGCATGGGGGTGATGCATGCAGAGTGCTTGGTGTGTTTGCAAGGGAGGGTAGCTAGCTCTGGGGGCATGCAAAAGAATGGGTGCATTTGCACGGGGGTGCATGCAAAATAAAGGGTGCATTCAGCCAGGGGTGCATGCAAAAGAATGGGTGCATTTGCACGGGGGTGCATGCAAAATAAAGGGTGCATTTGCACGGGGCTGCATGCAAAGTAATGGGTGCATTCACTCAGGGGTGCATGCAAAAGAATGGGTGCATTTGCACGGGCCTGCATGCAAAGTAATGGGTGCATTCAGCCAGGGGTGCATGCAAAAGAATGGGTGCATTTGCACGGGGCTGCATGCAAAATAAAGGGTGCATTTGCACGAGGGTGCATGCAAAATAAAGGGTGCATTTGCACGGGGCTGCATGCAAAGTAACGGGTGCATTCACCTAGGGGTGCATGCAAAAGAGTGGGTGCATTTGCACGGGGGTGCATGCAAAGTAATGGGTGCATTCGCGCAGGGGTGCATGCAAAAGAAAGGGTGCATTTGCACGGGGCTGCATGCAAAGTAACGGGTGCATTCAGCCAGGGGTGCATGCAAAAGAGTGGGTGCATTTGCACGGGGGTGCATGCAAAGTAATGGGTGCATTCACCCAGGGGTGCATGCAAAAGAATGGGTGCATTTGCATGAGGGTGCATGCAAAGTACTGGGTGCATTTGCAAGGGGAATGCACAGCCCAGGGATGCTGCATGCAAAATAATTTGCAGTGGTTGTTGTCCATCCAGGAGGTGCTGCATGCAAAGTTCACACCGTGCAGCATCCAGCCTGGGACATGGCCTGCAAAAACCTCACCGCGTCTGCACGGTGCAATATCAGCCCCTAGGACACTGCATGCAAAATGCTCGG
>WBMW01000142.1:0-39189 GCA_013396635.1 Penelope pileata
GTTAGAAACTAAGACACTCTTTAGTAAGAGAATTCCAAATAAGTAACTGTACAGATATGATCCATTTATACAGTTCATCATGTATTTATGATTTTTCTTTCAGGGAAAGAAAATTGTCTGCTTTCCTAGAAAGTAAGTTTTTTGTAGGAGGCTGTTCTTTTCTCCCATTGTGAATCTTTCTGAGATACATACTTTGGAATTCAAAGAGTTGTGGGATGCATTGTACTTGAATTAAGTCTAAATCATATAGTAAGATGCTGTTCCCACTTCCTTTTCCTTTTTTTTTTTTTTTTTTTTAACATTAGTGTATTTTAATTTTGCTGTTTGGATCATGAGCCTTTGCTATTTAATATTTGCATTTCCTGATAGCAAGAGGAAAAAATTGGAAATAACAATTTCAGTTTTTAAAAGGATAGTCAAATGCAGATTTCTGCAGATGTTTATATTGTTTTCTATCTTGCAAAACTAAGTATTCCCTCCACACAATGGTCTGAATGTTGTGCAAAGATACATCTGATTACGGTATATGGGTAGCTGAATGCCCTCCTTGTGTTTGCATGAATAATTTTGTTGGTTTTTTTATAATGTCAAGTAGGCAAAACTTACTTTGATTCCAAACAGAACAGCAAAATTCCATGAAGGGCGGTGAAGACTCTTATTTTCTAGATATGCATGTCAGTGAGCCTTTACAGTTACCCATCTGTAGCTATCCCGTCATCTCAGATCCTTGTGTTTCAGATCAGTGTGTGCTTCTGTCCCAGAGTTATGTTTAGAGGTACCCAATCCAAAACTGTCTGAAGTTCCTGCATGTCTCTGTACTGTCAGCTGCCATATGAAAATTGAAAATGACACAACTGAATCCATTAATGTGTAGATGTTAGGACCTGCAATGTTATGCATGAAAATGTAAGTTATCTAGAAGTATCAAGACAGCATCTGGAAAAGTTTATCACATCATATTTCCTGATCCATAGTCCTGTTAAGTAACATCCAAACACACTGCACTGAGATAGATTTCCTGGGCAGGGCTGATTTCTGGTCTTCTTCACCACAGCTGATGTCACCTAAACTAGCACTGCTTTGATACCCACAAAAATGCATCCTGTGCCTAACTGACAAGCAATTAAAGCTGACCCATCCCCTCTCATCTGCCCAACTCTCTGCAGTGCTGTAAGGATCAAAATTGTTGTTCAGTCTCTGTCTCTAAGAAGCTTCAATTACTGAAACAGTGGTAGTGGGAAGTTCTCCAAGGGTCAGTGGGCAATAAGAAGCAGGAAACTTTATCCCATCCTACTTAGCATCTTCACATCTCAAAATTTCCCTGCTTTGTCTTACCTACCATCTACCCAGGATGTGCTTATCTCTGAAGTCATCCACATCGTTGTTATTTACCACACAGACATTGTCTAGCTACAAGTGAGGCATACGCAAAATGGAAATAGTATCTACTCTTTGTCCTCTTCCTCTACCAGAGGCTGAAAGCAAAATTCACCTTTAAAAGCAATATTCTTGAAACAGAACCAGTTATACCTGAGAGTAACATCAACATCAGTTATCTGTGGACTGTTTTCTCAGTCCTAACAAGAATTTTAGAGCAAAACATGTCATGTGTTCGTTTAAGGATATCTCCTCTATATGCATCATTGAGCTACAAAAATCCGTATAGGATGCACCGATAAGAAATTCTGTAATATCTCCAAGATTTATACAATTAGACTAGTAAGAATATACTCGTATATACTTTTATTTTTCCCATCTTCTTTCTTCATCTGGAGTCACGTTGACATCTTCATATCAATGCTTTTTAAATGCCTTTAAAAATAAAACACAGAGTGAAAATGCTACTTATTGCAATAATTATTATTTATAGTGAAGATTAATGAACTCTGAAGTGCATTGGAACTTGTAGATATTCAGCAGCTTGCAGGAAAAAATGCTTCATTGTCAATGCAGTTTTCAGACAAACTGAAAAATATATTGGGCAGCTCTTTGTGTAGTATTCTTGATTTTCTAATTTCAGTAAATATATAAAGGGATGTTGATGTTACTTGTCCTTTTACACTTGTGTCTTGCTGTCGCTTACAAGTCTTTTCAGCCAATCTGAAAGTTGCTAGTTCTTCAAAATTGACAGTGAAGTGAAACTATCATTTCAAACATTGATATGCTCTTACATTTTTGCAGTAGTATTTTATTTTTATTTATTGGTGCAGGACATAATAAAATTGCACGATGAAGGATTACAGACAAATCTGTGATATAAAAGAATGAATGGATCGTTAGGCTTCTCTTCTTCATCTCTTAAAGTGACCAGATTCATAAACATCTGTTTACAGGACCACTAAGTAATTTGCTTAGACTTGAAGTTCTTAACAGAGCTTTATATCTTTCCCTCTTGAATTAAAAATACATTTCAGGGGATCATATTAAACCAAATTGATTAGAAGAACGTTTTTGAGAAATTTCTTGACTGTGAAAAAAATGAGCAGGCACAGCACCTCACTGATTTCCTTTGACATGACGCACGTGAAATTGTCCAATAGTTATGGGATATCATTAAATCTTTCTGATTAATCTCATGGAAAGAACTTTGGAAGTTCGATTATGAGTGTAAACCTACTATAGAAAGCGTATGTCAGAGAGAAAGAGATCCTTGTTCCTAAGATAATCTTCTGAAAATCTGAAAATAATTGGAGAGAAGAAATGAGAATTCCCTTTTGTGTGAACGTCTGTGAGAGTTACTGAGATTTGGAGGCGGATTATGTAGCAAATTAGGTTCATTTGATTAGGGCCAGGGTACAATGCATTGCTGAAAGAGTTTGTTAATGCTTCCTGCTTTGACCACAGTTGACAGATGTTCTCAGGAAAGCACTGTTGACTCATTAATTTGTGTAGATAACTATAAATATATGTATACTTATTTTATCTGTTTATGTAAGTATGTAAGTATATGCATAGAAAGTAGAAATTATGCATATATTTATACACATGAAGTGTTTTAAGGAACCTAAAATATGGACCAATGCTTATGAGCAATTTGAAATTAATAAGTAAATCATATTAACTGAGTTCTACTACAACAGATTCAGTCAGTGTCAGTTCTTCACTTCCTCTTCTAGGAAAGGAAGGATTTCAAGTTTCATCATCTAAACTTAAGGTTTCTAAAGGGACTTTGCTTATTTTTTAATATGTGTAATACACTCATTTAGGAGACATCCGTTACTCCAGCAGAATGCACCCAAGGCTTGTGATTAAAGCATCGCTCTGCTAAAGCCAAGGTCATTGGGAAACTGCACCACAAAACTTGGAAGACTGTTGAAAATATGATGACTTGATATCACACACAAGAAATATAGAAACAAATGTGTCATCAAGATGTATGCTTTCACAAGTAGAAAAAAATGCTATATCTTGTGCTTCACTTAAGTAAAAACAATACGAAAGCAGACGCCTGGTAGTTCAATACACATCTGCCGCTTACTGTTTCTTTTCTCATTTTGTATTCTGAGTCCTCATGAGGGCTTCATCAGTGTAGATACTCACTTCTTGGCAATCTGTTAGTGGCAGACAGTTCTATTCAATAAGTTATATAGGAGTCTACTCAGAAGTTGCAGTGAATCAGTAGATCCTTCTGATTGTCTTCTGCACAAACTCAAAAATAAAAAAAGTAGGTTTCTCTAAAGTAGAAGCTATCCCTGTACGGCTGGAAGCAGTGTTTTCAACTGCTCATAATTACAATACCTTAAAATTAAAAATAGCATTTTTTATTCTTTTTATTATTATTGTCCTGTGATTTCTTAATTTTTAAGTTTTAGTAACATATTCAAATTTCCTAACAGGAGTATCAATAAATCATATGGGATTATACAAATAAGATTGGGTATTCCTTATAGCTTCTAACTTTTACGTTTTTTAAGGTGCACATGAATTTTGAACTCTTGGATCAGACAGGATCAGATAGTTGATCCTTTTCTATACCCTAAATAACCCATGATCATCCAAGATTTGCGGGGGACTATGTTACAAGATGAGGACATGGTGCCCTAAATAGCAATGATCTGAACTGATGATGCAGATGCTTCACATCTAGATCTGAGGAGCTAAACTAAGAAAAGCAGCAAATAATGCCAGTTACAGCACAAACTGGAAGTGCCTAGGAGTAGGACTCATGATTTTTGATGTTTCTACTCTTCAGCTCACTTTCTTATAACAAGCCAATCTCCTTATTGTAATCTCGTATCCTTTGAAATGGAGGCTTTAACAAAAATGATGAACATAACCAGATTTGCTATAAAACAATAAGAGTTGGCGATATCATGAGCAATTGCATTGCTTCAAGCAAGGAAAGCAGAGAACACAACAGCAGTTGCTTAAACTGGCCTATTAATCTTTAAAAGTGTTCCTGGATGCAGGTAGAAACATTCTGGTTAGTCTCAAAACAGGGAGTTATTTTTCTTATTGAAAATCTTAACATTCACGAGAGTTTTCAAAAGTCTTTTTATAGTGCTTTTTAGTGTCATTGGATTCTAGTACAGACTTTTAAATTTAGGACCCACTCTCTCATGTGTTTATTTCCTGCAAAGCATTTATCTCACTTTATAGCATTATGGTATTCCTGAACTCATCATGGAGAGGGAGAACAGAGAACACACCAGAAATGAAGGACATCATTAAAATTAACTGTAAAGTTATTGCAACATTGTATTCTTAATCATGCTTTTATCCCCATGCTTCATCTTTGTTCACAACCACTGTGTACAAAATACAGTTATTCAGATAATAACAAAGATGAATTCTGTTTTGGCTAGAGGCTAGATTGCATCTGTTCCTCATACTGAATTATGTGGGCTTTTGGCACAAATTGTGTCTGCTATTTGCATACATTTCCTAGGAACATTAGAACTACTACCCCAGAACTACCACTTTTGCAGGGTTGGTCACATCAGGACATCCAGTGTGAAAGATGGAGAACTACACAAAAACAACCAGTTTTAGCACAAGAAAGCCTAGCCAGACATGTCTATTTTAAGTGCAGAAATCCAGTCTCCATTAACGTTGCAAGAGCCTTCTCAATAGATACGTACTCCCTTGATCAAGCAGTGTATTTGTAGAATGCTTAAAGACTGGAATGGGGCTCAGGCATATGACTCTGATTCTGTCTTCTCTAGGTATCAAAGATAATATATTGCAAAACAGTGTGGGAAGAGTTTCTTTAGCAGTTTGTCTCTGAGGAACGGTATGTTGGTGACAAATTTTAATTTTGTTATATTTAAAATGCATGCAGAATTGCCCAGGGATCTGAGCATTTTTGTTTAAAAACAACAGCAAAACATAAAAATAAAATGATGACTTAAAACGGTATTGCTGAGAATGAAAATTGCTGTACATTCTAAACTGCTTTTTCAAATGTTTGTAGTTTTATGAACCTTTTAGACAGAATTTTTTTATGGCGCATAATTGGATTTTGTTCTTACACTTTTTTATGTACAAAGACTTTTTCAAGCCTTTTTTACATGTTCTAGACATTGCCCTGAGATGATTTCTTACAGTACTTGCGCTGATAAATATGTGTCACACCACTGTTTCTTCCAGGTCTTCACTATTAGAGTTACTTTTCAGTCTCTTTTTGTGACTGTTTGCTTCAGAATTGCATTTAGCTTGGATGAGGGACACATGACTACTTTGAATTTACACATACCCCTATCCTATTCCCAGTCTTCAAATACAAAAGTAATGCTCACAGTTTGCTGTCACTCAAGACCTGGCTTGTCTCTTACCTCTTTCTGGATCGTTAAAAGGAATAGGTGAGAGCAATTTTCAGACTAAGTGCTTGGCTTAATCACACGTCAAGGACCCCATGGGAGAAAAACACTTCTTCTGGACATCCTTGACTTCATTGTATTCATGTTGAACTTCCTGTGACAAGTGGTGACTAAGGCTCATATTGATCCAATCACCCTCTCTCATGTCTTTTTTTTCATTTTTTCTTGGAGCTTATTTCAGTGACACTGTATTATCTCTCTGGGTTGTTTCTCAAACAGAAAGACTGCCACAAAAGTGAGGTAGACCTAGGAAAAGGTATGAGCCATAAAGTTGGGATTTGAGCATTGATCTGAATATCGCCAGAATGAGAGCTCATCTTTTGGGGCAGCAAGTTGCAGAAAACAACCCCTTGATGAGTTCTAATGACTGATACTAATGTTTCATTATGAAGACAGCAGTCTGCTTCTTTTGTTGGCTTCTTACTTTCTGGTTTTCTAAAGATTTTACACTTTGAAAGTAAGTTCTGCAAATCTAATTTTAATGTTGTCTGTTTTGGAAGGCAGAAAACAGATTCCTGAACATATGGTAAATTAAACAATGCAGAGGAACCATTTTTATTTTTTATCATTTGAGTAGATCATCTATATATTTTTCAAATAAATTCCCAACAGTTAAAAAAAATAAAATCTGACAAAGCTCAAAGAGTAAAAGACGGTAAAGACAGTACTGCCTAATTCAAACTTTTTTTTCATGGGCATCTATCCAGTTGATTAAATGTGTAAATTTTTAATGTGGATTCATTTAAAAAAATTAAATGAGTTGAATTTTCTAACAGTGCTTACACTTGGTTTGGGAATCCTTTCCTTTAGTCATAGAGAATTTCCTTAGATGTGGAGCTGTTGGAGCGGGTCCAGAGGAGGGCCACGAGGATGATCAGAGGGCTGGAGCACCTCCCCTACGAGGACAGGCTGAGAGAGTTAGGACTCTTCAGCCTGGAGAAGGGAAGGCTGCGGGGGGACCTGATAGCAGCCTTCCAGTACCTGAAGGGGCCTACAGGAAAGCTGGGGAGGGGCTTTTTACAAGGATAGATAATGACAGGACAAGGGATAATGGTTATAAACTGGAAGAGGGTAGATTTAGACTGGATATAATGAAGAAATTCTTCACTGTGAGGGTGGTGAGACACTGGAACAGGTTGCCCAGAGAAGTCGTTGATGCTCCCTCCCTGGAAGTATTCAAAGCCAGGCTGGATGGGGCTTTGGGCAACCTGGTCTAGTGGGAGGTGTCCTTGCCCATGGCAGGGGGGTTGGAACAAGATGATCTCTAAGGTCCCTTCCAACCTGAACCATTCTATGATTCTATGATTCTATGAATTTGTAATCTCAGTGTGGAACCATGGAACCACAAACTTCTAACCTTTCCCCCACAAAGAGTGACTATGCCTCTTCACCTCTCTTAGCCATTCTCTGCCGATGACGTAGGGGTTTCCTCATTAGTTGTGTCTGAAGATCTTGATACTGTGAACCTTTCCTTTTAGTAACAGATTTATGTGTATCACAGTACTTCTGGTTTAGAGTGTATTGGGTGTGATACCACAAAGAGATGAACTTGCTGGGTTCAGGATATGTGTCCATTTAGAAAGCTGAGTAGCCTCTATAGGGTCAACATGTGCTTGAATTTAAGTATATTCTTCATGTAATCTTTTGACTTCAGGATGAGGGCAGTATATTGGCTGTGTTGTGTTTTCACCAGTCACCTCAACCTAGGGAGCTTTCTCTGAAGCAGCATGGTTCATTGTTCCACCATGTTGGTAGGAGTGTCATGAGTACTAACTGGGCTATCTTCTACCTCTAGCTCACGGGGCAGGTAAAAGACATCTGTGTAACACTGAAGCAAGAGTTTAAATTAAAAACAAACAGGTTTTTGGGGGGTCAATAGACGATATTCAAAATTCCTATTAAGAAAATTTCAGAGCTAGTGACAGAAATTTCTCTGTTCACCAAGGGGCTTTTTCAGTGTTATCTACTCAGGCCTTCAAAAACCATCTGTTCTGGGTAGTGAGGGAAGATGGAGTGCAACTGGTCACACACAGAGTAAGTCATGACCTGAACCAGTGGTTTCAGGAAAAAGTGAGTTAGAAAACTAAGGTTATGCTGCCAGTTTGGGATCTTTGGCTAATAGCTGATGCTCACTTTCAAAAGTTCTTCTACAATCAGAACAGATTTTGTTAACACTGGGAGACATGATTTGCATCTAATGGAGATCAATGTCTCTTTGAAATCAGTTACTAAGGAATGTGTGTGTCCTTTGTCCATGCCAACACCATTGCATCTTAAGTACAGACTTAATTCAGAGCAGGAAATTACAAGGAAATAGACTGTTGTTCTCCTTGCACTATGTGCATTACTTTTTATTAACTATTGATCAGGTTTTGATGTAAATTTTTTCTCCACATTGGTAAAAGCAGGAACTGAGTAGCAAGTCAGAACTAGAACATGCTTGTTGGTCTTAGGAAATGGGATGGAGTTTTAGTGTCTTTTCTTTCCTTGTAACCATTGACTTTTATTAAATAGCCTTAATGCCTCATTTTTTTTTTCTTATAGGCACTATACATAAAGCAATCTCAAATAAATAAAGTAAATATCATCCTTATTATTGTTACTCACTTTAAATTAAACCATGCTATCTGTTATTAAGATTTAGCTAGATTCACCACCGAAATATTGAAAATCTCTACTGAAAACCAAATGTAGAATTTAAGCAGATATATTGAAATTACATGTTATCTCCAAACACTTAGAAAACAATATTATTGGGACTTAAAGAGATTACATCTCACCTAAAAGAAAGCACCTGCTGTATCAGTGATTTCCAATAATGATCAAAATTAATCCCTGGGTAGATAGCCAACACAAATCCTATACATAGTTTAAAAGCTTAAAAAGCCTTAGACAGTTAAATGGGATTCTACATCACCAGAAGTTTGATTATTGTGCTGCTCCTCTGCTCAGGTAAAAACTTCTTAACACATACTGGAGTATTTCTTCACTGCTGACTGAAAAAGGAAGGAGTAGGACATAGGGATTCCCTTCCCTATATCACTTCTGTAAGTCACACATGGTTCTGGAAGTCCTATTATCTATGTTCTACCTGCTCTGAGCTTGGGGCATCTGTCTGACAAGTTACTAGCTGAGGAAGTTTGGTTTACCTGCTGAGGTACAGAATCAAGATCAAGACGTGTCATGCATCTATAGCCCAGAAGACAGTTATTTTCATTCCATGATTCAAACTTCAGTTGTTAAATGAATTCCAACTGATTCATCAGAGATGACTTGATGTCTCTTGTACAAAGCCTGAAGTTTGGTCTCTTATTGTGAAGCTTACATTACATCATCTGCCAAAGTTTAAGTATTTTATAAGCATTTGCTTAATGATTATCTGTAACATTGGAAAACAGCACATAATCTATTGCAAAATTTCAAGAATTTGCTTGTACTTTCTGAAAGAATTCTTAGCTTTTATTAACCATACACTTGAGAATAATCCACTTGGGCAGCAGCTTTTCCAAATACTAAATTCACAGGTACTGAAACACTTTTAGAAGTACACTGATATTTAAAGACTTTACAACCAAGCAAAGAGTCTTTGAATTTTCTATGCTTCTGTAAATGAAAATGAAGATATAGGCTAATTTTTCAAAGCCTGGCATATTCAACTAACTTTACAGATTAAAAATCTGCAAGAAATTAGGTAGGAGTGTGCCTTGGCTGCTAAAAAAAAAAAAAAAAAATTGATTTTTTTCAGGCTTTCATTTATTGATTGGCAGCTTAACATTTATCAGCTCAAACAGCTTACAGCTGCCATTTTGTGAGCTAATATTTTAGAGGTCAAGCTCATGCACCAGGTGGCATTGTTTGCATTTCTGAAACTGATCTTTGCTGGGCCATCATTGTCTTCTTTTACCTGTTTTGAAGACTCAGGACATAATACACACAGTGGAAAGTAATTATGAAAAGCTCTTCTTATAGCCTTTTTCCATAATTTCCGAGTAATAACAATAGCAGTTGCAAGTGCTGTGGCAACATCTCTTTTCTTTTTAATCAGATAAAGTAATTTTTGCTATAATATAGCTGTTTCCTTCTCTAACTGAGACACCAGCAGCTTTGAAATATTAAAGAATCCACAGATGTGCCACACATTCACTGTTTTCTTAGTAAACGAGCTCTGATAATGGTTAGCAAATGCAGGGAGGCATCTATAAATATGAGCATGAATTTAAGCATTTTTTAGAGATCTCCTCAGGAACCAAACATAGCAGCTTTTCAGAAACTAAAGATTTTACTTATGATTGCCAAATGCAACTGTATGCCAATTTCTTATGTTTTAAAGGTAGTGGCAAGGTGTAGCAGATCTGTTTACCTATTCAAGTTTACTGTTTTTCTTTGCCATTGGCTGTGAGCTAACCAAGCACAAACACTAGCACAGGCCATAATAAATAAAACTTGAAAAGAAAACCTAATAATAATAATAATAATAAAACCCACGCAAAGAAACAATGGAGCAAAAAAGCCTTTAGGGCAAAGAAAGCTATGAAACCAACTGCAGACATACAGACATCACAATTTATTCCCACAGTTATGATAACAAAATTTTAACTTGCAACATTTGATACAGACTAACCCACATGGCAAATCTACTTTTGTACTCAACAGTTACCAAAATAGAGGAGTACGTGCATGCTGCTTGACAAATGGCATTTCCTACACTCAGCAATTGTTAAAAGCATTTGTTAACGCTGTGTAATCTCTCTCATTGTTGTACAGAGAAAGCCTCAGCTATTTCCTATGACTGTATTTATAATTACATTTTCATTACACTGAATTGTCTGTTAACTTCTGAATTTGTAAATCATTTTCATAGTGCAGCTGAAAATTTCTAAACCAATATCAAGGAATGACATACAAAGTCAAAAAACAAATGCTTCATCAACGGTGAATAACGATCCTACAAGTCTTCATTTTAAGCATAAAGAATACTCTATGGAGAGTAAAACATCAAATCGTAAAATCTGATTTCTTACTGCTAACTGGCAGTAACAGAGATTGGAAAGGTGTAATAAGATGTAATTCACCTGTTAATTTTCAGATGTGGCTAGAATAGAGGCAAATAACTGCGGGAGGGGGGGAATAACTCCTCCTCCTCAATCTAGAATTTGCACCAAATATACTTTTTATCAATGTGAAACTTCCACAGATAGACTTACAGGACAGATTTTCAGAGTGAGAATTGGCACATATGGAAATGAGGGGATTTGTGCACATATGGCAAACAATGTTGCATGCATTATTACAACTGCCTTGGAGTTTACTGATATGGGGAAACACGGAAACCTAAATCTGAATTATCTAAACTATCAATATAACTTATTTCACTTTAATCACCAGTGAGGAGGGTGGTTTACAATGGTGTCCAGTTAACTTCAGTGTATTTTACTTGAGCAAGACCTTAAGACCTAAATCTGTTGTCAAATCAGATGAATTTTCCTGATTGCATTTCATATGTAAGCTACTAGAAAATCTTTTGTATGTTATTATGTTTGCCACATTCATTGTTGCAAACACATTATATACTGCATGTGTTACAACACAACTGTTACCTGTTACAGTAGGTCTAAGGCCAGACTGGGTAAATCGTGGTTGCTGTTGAAGCTGATCTGAATGAAGAGAAATTACTGCTTGATTTTAAACTCAGTTCATAGAAGTGGGTTTCTTAGCGAAGCTGGGAAGAAGGTAATGTCCATGGGGGCCAGAAGGGAGAAAAGAGAGCCAAACGCTTGACTGGAGAGAACTTATCGTTTGAATCTTTGGTAGCTGGCGCAATCTGCCTGGCCCAAATTAAAATGATACCTGATTTTACTATAGTTATTAATTTAAATGAATATCTCCAGATCATCTCCAGAACCACAGAGTAAAGCTATTCCTGTTTTCTATTCAAAAAATTAGTTCTTGAGTCACATTTTAATAAAATAACAACAAAATTGCTTTTCAGATTGTAAATCCATGGAGACATAGGATATGCACCATGTTTTGTACAGTACCTGGTATGATGGTTCTTCTACCAGACAGGAGCTACAATGCATAATTACAAAATAAATGAAATGAATGATAAACATCTGCAATTTCCTCTCTCCTTCTTAATGGTCTACTTTCATGTTAAAACTGTGTGGATGAAAGGGAAGGCAAGTTATCTTCTTTTCCTTTTAATAATTAAAACCACTTTTTATTTCCATTTCTTCATCTTAAATAGTACTGGGTTAAGAGGATTTCATGCTTTTTCCCTCCCTGTCTCCTAGGAAACTGATCTCATGACCTTTAACATCTCAATGCACCGTTCTTGGTGGCGGGAGCACGGGCCTGGCTGCATACGAAGGGTGGTGCGTCCTTCTGCTCCTGGCATCCTAGATGATTACTCCTACGTCTCTGTGACAGGCTGCATAATTGATTTCCAGTACCTAGAGGTCATTCACAGCGCTATCCAAATACTCCTCTCTGTAAGTCCCAATTTCTTCTTGTACTCGGACTCCAACCGTCTTTTCACATTTAGACTTCGGTTATTGTGTGCGTCTTTCCCGACAGGATGTCGTAGTGGTTGATCAATAGCAGCACATATTTGGAATTGTATTGTACCTTGAATTAGAGAATGATAGTCACATTACTAAAATGTGCAGTGCTCTTTTCTTTGCTTGTCTCTCCTAAGACTCTGTACAGATGTCATAGTGGCATAGTCCCTATTCTGGCCTTTGCTGGGAGAGCTGAAAACTCTCTCAAGTTCTTGTCTCTCATTCATTCAGATGTACAGAAGAGGAGAGCAGACTTGTCCAAAATTAGT
Organism: Penelope pileata; assembly: GCA_013396635.1. Taxonomy (NCBI): domain Eukaryota; kingdom Metazoa; phylum Chordata; class Aves; order Galliformes; family Cracidae; genus Penelope; species Penelope pileata. Next base: position 12,649 of record WBMW01000142.1, read on the forward strand.
TTGCCTAAGCCTTTCCAAAGTTCGCAGTTGATGATGGTATTTATTCAGTCCTGAATGTAAATGTATTTTACATGATATACACAGCTAAGATTCTCCCAAAGTAAGATATAAATGTGACACTTGAAAAAGATCAGAGAAAAATTAGAAATGAGAGTACTCATTTATATTTAACCATGTTATCTTTCCTGGGACTCTGGGTTATCAGTAGTCTGCCTTCATGATCCACTTTTTGCAGTTGCAATACCAATCAAAACTGCAAGCAATAGAAGTCATTAGAGAGGGTCTGCTGTCTATTGCATGCCTGTTGAGCCATGGGCCACTAGGCACCTGAGGGCTATGGGCAATGCAGGGAAGCACTGGGGTTGGATAAATTACTTTGGGAGCAGCAGCCCAGTCTTGGCCCCAGCCTTTCCTCAATTTGACAGCTGGTTTTGCTTGTGCTCAAAAGCTTGGTTGGCACAAACTTTGTGTCATCTCCTAGAAGTGGCAGCTCTTTCATGGCTTTTTCCTCTACATAGCTATTTGTAGTACATAGGAAATGGTCCACCCCACGTGAATACACGTAGGCCTGATACTCCTCAGATATCTGTACTTACTCTGAGAACACAAATGCTCATGGTTCATGGTCCTAACCATGAGCTTCTGGATAGTGTGAGAAAGGTTGTGGTCTACAGTCTGTGCCTGCTAATGAGACAAACTCAATGGTCTGATCAACAAGGAAGGTTGGATATTACTGGTCTACTCACTACTTCAAGCTGTCGCACTGACCTGTAAACCCTGCCACTAGCAAAGTAAGAGACATCTGTAGGACAGATCTCACTTATTAGTTTGAAATTATTCTCAGATTTTATCTTTTGTACTTTTTCAAGGTAATGACATTTATATTTTGAATGAAAAAAATCAGTGTACATGGTGAGACAACTCACATGCCTCAAGTGTTGTGGCAGATGGTTACAGGTTCTTCAGGAGAGATAGGCAGGGAAGTAGAGAAGTTGAGGTAGTCCTGTATGTTAAAGTATGCTTTGACTGCGTGAAGCTAGGTCATAGTGATAAAAGCATTGAGTGTCTCTGGGTAAGAGTCAGGGGAAGGGCAATAAGACAGATATTATTATGGGAACCTGCTGTAGAACACCCAACCAGGATGAGCACGCAGATGAAATATGTGCATTCTGCAAGCATCTGGAAGTCTCACGATCACTAGCCCTTGATCTCACTGGGGCCTTTAACTTCCCAGATGGCTGCTGGCAATATACTACAGCAGAGAGCAAGCAGTCTTGGAGTTTGCTGCAGTGTGTGGATGATAACTTTCTGACACAGGTGGTGAGGCAGCCAGCTAGGGAAGTTGCCCTGCTTGACTTGTTGTTTGCAAACAGAGAAACACTTATGGGTGATGTGATGGCTGGAGGCTGTCTTGGCAGGGCGATCATGAAATGATAGAGTTTTTTTTTGTCTTTGCTGAAGAAAGGAGGGTGGTTAGCGGAACTGCTATCTTGGATTTCCAGAGGGCAGGCGTCAGCCTATTTAGAGACCTGGTTCACAGAGTCCTTTGGGAGGTGAAAGGCAACAGTTCAGAAAGGCAGGACATTCTTCAAGAATGAAATCTTAAAGGCACAATGCACCAAAAGTCAAGCCATAATGAAATATGAGTGTGGAAAAATACAGAAATGATATAATAATTTGTACAGCATTATGTAAAGCATAAAATGATATCTGTTTCTTGTGAGGTGAATAATTGCCTGGGACAATCATAAATAAATTCTGTATACAATTCATTGCAAGTTCAATATGTGCCAGGAACTTATAAAAGTTGGCTGGGAATTAAATTGTTGCCAGGTTCAGATATTGCTTTTGACTGATATACACAATGCTAAAATATGCAAAGTAGGGTTCTCCTCCAGTCTTATTATCTTGCTTATCCCATCTGTGAGGCACTGTGATTAGCATACGAGTCTGTACTTCAATTTACATTTTGAGTTGTAATTTAGCCTTGTTTAATTTACTGTCACACAAGACAGAAGTCACCACCTAGGTTATCAAGCTTGCTGCAGTTTTCTCCAATTTTCTGCTGACCTGAGGAGGTTCCCATTCATTTCAGATGCATAACTGTTTTCCTAATTGGGATACTAATTTCAGTTGTTAGTTAAAATGTCATTTAGGTTGTCCTTTTATGGTACTGAAGAATTGCTAGATGGCTGGCCATGTAGATCTGAAGACCCTTCTTTTTCTCTTCTCATAGTATCTAGTCCCAAAAGTAGACTATTTCTTTTTGAACCTTACAACCTACTTAATTTTCATAACATTTTTATGTAGCAGAAGTGGTGTAACAAACCATTTTACGGTGTAACAAAACTTTATTGGCATAACAAATCATTTTATCACGCTAACCCTTGTCCAAATGAGTGGAAAGGTGAGCACTTCTGTTTGATAGGAAGTCAGAGCCTCTGTAAGAAGAAATCCCTCCAGGGGTAAATACTGGATACCTGTCCAGGTATATAATTCACTGCAGTTCTCCGTTTTTAATAGGTGACTTCTTATTGAAATCTGTTTTTTTTTTTAAACTGGTATAAAACATTTTTATATGCAGAGAATGCTCCAGTTGTGGCTATATTAGACCACACTTCACAGAATAGGCTACATAATCATTTTTTTAATTCTAGCACACTAAGGCTCATTTTGTATTTGCTCTATTGTTGTTTCCAAAGAAAAAATCTTTTACCAGTGAAACAGTGGCTTTGTATCTCATTCCCTGTTTTCTATGACTATTGAAATAAACTGAGTATTGAAGGTGTTAAGCATTTCTTTAGAACGAAGAAAAATCAAAGGAATATGGGAGAGTGGGATGCAACTAATAATAAAAATAAATATATTTAAATTGTATGTTTAAAATCTACATTTTTTTGTGCATAGTACATATTCTTGTGATGAATAAGCCCTTCTGTACAGCACCTTTAAATTTAAAATGCAAGTTTCTTTAATGAAACCTGAAGTTTTAGAGAATAAATGTGCATTACAGTCAAAGACATGACAGATTAGCAGTTTTGAGAGGGACCTTTGCAGAGAGTTTTGTAGTAGATCCTGAAACCTATATCACAGTGAGTTTGTCTACAGCTGCACTGTGAAGCAGAGCCCCAAGCCAAGGTTCACCGACATAGCTCTGGAATTAGCAGCAGTATAACTTCATCAGTACTGGAAAAGCAAAACAAATTAATTTTGGCAGAGTCACAAGCTGTCACTAGAGTGCTTCAGGGGACAGGAGGTATAACCTTCTCATGTCACTGCATTGCACAAGGTGAGTTTAACTTTCCACTGGGGTCTCATCACATTACTCTTCACTGTATACAAGAACCATACCTAAAATCTAGGATATTTAAGGGAACAAAAGAGAAAAGGGAAAAACAACAACAACAACAAAAACCACTCAAAATATTCAAGCTGTTTGCTGTGTTACTGATGACTAAATACAAGGTATTTTGAAGAAAAGCACTACTTAGCAGAGGTCCATCTGGTGCTCTTGTCAGTGTCAATCAGTATAGCTCCTAGGTGACCACAGGACCTACATATGAGGAACAGTCACAAAAACGATACAAAACAAAACGAAACAAAACAAAAAAAAACCATCAACCAAACGAAAAATACTCCTGGAGAGTGACCCAGTTTTCACCACACTATAAAGCCAGTCAAAGACGTGATTTAGTGAGGTAAAGAGCACTGAATCTTATCCACAGTGGAGCTGAAAGCAGTGAACATACTGGCCTAAGGTAAAGTCAAGCACTAACCAACAGGGGAGAATTTAATTGCTGGGAGTACCAAGCACAACACAACCAGAAAAATTATTTACTTTCTGCAGAATTACTGTATGTAATGAAATTGTAATATCACAAGTATTAGAACAAACAGTCAAAAAAACCTACTCAAAAGTAGCAAAATTGGGAGTTGGATACTGTGGCCACTGTGTAAGTGAACAATTCTCTGGCAAGATGGACAGATTACTTCTATACACTTCAGTTAACCATGCCAAGGGAACTGGGTGCTGCAATTGGTTCCTAAGAGTGAATCTAGGCAGGAGCTGGCAAGAAGTAGATAAAGGATCTATTTAGCTAAAGGAGTATAGAAATCCTTGATTTATACCAACATTTTACTTTTTTATTCTCTGCCGCAGATGCCAATGATCTACTTTGTTGACATGATTGAGCAGGATGTTTTCATGTGACATTTAGCAGTTACAGTGATGTTTTAAAACACCACACAGTGTCAGACAGTTAACACTGGGCTAATCTCATTAATCAATTGTTAATATCCATTTTGGTGGATAGCTAATTTCACAGGTGGTGAAACTAGAGATAGTGATGGGTTTCCATTCAGACACATTCTATTCTGTTAAGCTCTTCCACCCTTCTCGTGGCACTGTGTGAGCACCTCCAGCCCTGCATTAAGCAACACACGTCTTGTGTCAGAGGTTCTGCTGGCCTGTCTCCAAATGGAGAACTGAACATGGAGATCAGGCTTTCTCTGGATAAGAATTGTGTTTCTGTTTTGTTTTTGAATGTTTCAACCTCCATCTTATTTCACTTGATGTATACTTTCATGATGTACAGATAGAAAGAAAAGCTGAAAATCCTTTGAGGTTTGGGTACAAGGTTGAGGTGGTTTTTTGTTTATTGTAGGAATTCATTTTATTTATATTTGGCCTCATTACAGCTCCCCAGAAAATGGTGGAGTTTGCTTAAATGGTGGAGTGAAGATGGTATCAAAAGCAGTGGGGCAGTTGACCACAGTTTTAGTCTAAAACTCATTCTCTGGTACTCTAGAGACCATTGGGGCTAAAGCCATTAAAGAGCTTGAAGAAGTTGGTCTTCCTTCAGTAACGGTTTGCGTGGGCTAGCACATGCATTTGCTGGTACAGGAGTGCATCTACTGTAGCTATAGCAATGTGACAGCGTGGAGGCAGCTTGCACCACTGTGTAGTAATTGGAGGCAAAGGATTTCATGGCTGGATATATCTGTGATTCCGTATGCAAGTGATGACAAAACCACAGCTCCCAGGACGCTCCCAGGTCACTGTCTCCCAGGATTTGGATTAGACAATAAATACACGTCTTAAAAATAGCTCTCCCCACTGCACATTTGAATTCCTGAATCTGTAAATATTGTGCTTTTTCCAAATAGGCAGCAGACTTCTAAAGCAGCTTTCAATACAGTGTCTGAATGTTTGGTAACATGTCTACTAATGGTAGAAAAATTACAGCCTCTGTATGTTGTGCTAGAAATACTGCTGATGATATGTATGTACTCACTGTCATTAAAGATAGTACTCACCTGTCCAAAAGGATCGTACTTACTGGTGAAAGTTGATGCCAAGCACTTTTAAAAATCTAATCTTAGATTTATCATCCTTACATTTTCAGGTTCTCCTGTTTTAATTAACCAGGCAGGATGATTTCAAATACTTTGAATTTTCATTTTTATTATGATGATTCATAATAATGCCGTAAAATTAGTTTCTCTTATTTTTGAGGGCTTAAATCCTCTTATTTTTTTCTCATAATTCTCTGATGTCCTACATATTTATTCTTCTGCCCAGAACATGCAATATCGCTTCTATAGGGAAATGAAAAACAATGTGATCTGATTACATTATTTCTGGATATGTAACCAGTCATTGCTTCATACTAACGCAATGCAATTGCTTCACTTTCTGCCCTACTGTCTTCAAAGAATCTGCAAAATGTTGATTATGTAATACAGAAATGAATTATGGCATTTGGTAAATTTAAATGCTTTTTTAATCAGAGAAAAATGCAGTTTAATTAACAACCACATTTAGCACAATAGACATTAAAACAGAGTTTACAATTCTTGAGTAAATAATTAATCAAGAGAAACATTGGGAGTATTGGGCTTTAGAGAGGCTAAGTGCAGGGGCAGTGCTGGAGTGACTTAATGAAGTTCAGATCGTTGACCAAGCTTTTACTGCTGAGCCATAAGTCTGAATCCTATTTAGGTTAATTTGGGTGGCTCTTCCTGTGTTAAGAATTGCCTTCTCCATGCCATTGTAAAAGCTTCAGGAGTTGCTCTGAAAGAGGTCATAAAGCAGCTTTTGCCCCTCCGTTCAGGCAGCCAGAGCTGTGGCTTGGTTCTTATTCATTTAGATGTAACAAAAGGGCTAATGATATCAACATATGATGTGGTTCCTCCAGGGTACTGCAGCAGTGCCTTTTTTCCCATTAGTTATGGCCATGTTATTTTTATAATTTGACAGAAAAGGATGCTAGGGAGTACATCATGTACAGTATTCTCCAAAGAAAAGCTCTGTAGGGGCTGACACCAGTGCTCAGCCAGGTTCCTTGCTCTCTTTCCATTTCCCCGAGTGACATGTGATTGATTCAGAAAGCCAGTCAACATCAGCATGTGATAGAAAAACATGAGGCAATTTGCTGTTAAGGGCTACAGGAATGGTACATGAGAAAAATATAGTAGTCCTAAAGGTATTACATCTCTCCTTGAATGTTTGCTTGTAACTTTCAAATTGCAAATAGCTTGCAAACAATGAATTGCACAAGTGGAATAGAAAATTAACTTTGCACTGTCTGCAGAGCTCAACTTCAATGTTTTTCGAAAAGAGGGTATGAAAGAAGAGCATAATAATAATAATAGCCAGGAAGACCTGTCTTCTCCAAGATTCATTAGTAAGTTTAGAGTGATAACCACATTATTAAAAGACAGAAGAACTTATTCAGCCTGAGCAGTTTTGCAGAGGAGCTGTCAGTCTCTGGAACAGACTGCAGAGAAGATGGTTTATGCCAACCTGTGGCTTTTGAAGTTACCCCCAATGCCTTGTAGTAGTTGTCTTGAATTTTTATTGCAATCCATGCCTTGTGTAAATTCTTCAGTGTTTGTAGGATTAGATCATAGAGCCGATTTCCTCTTTGCCAATATCATGCCTTCAGTGTTGAAAGATATATATCCAAGAGAAACAAAGTTAGTGAGAGACTATATCTGCACTTACATTCTAAAAATGACCTTGTCCTTTATTGTTAGATTTAGTTATACCACTTTTTGCTTTACAGTGAATAGGTTAGGAAAACACACATGTTCATGTGTCTGATTACCAGTCTGAATAAATAAAGCAACTGCCTGAGACAGAAACAAGAAAAATCTGTGGCTTGTCACAAATCCTGAGTGTTTTTTGTCAAAAATCCTGAGTGATCCTGCTTTTCCAAGCAGCTCATTTAAAAGAAACTGGAACAACTGATACTATAGTTATTTGCATGTTCATTTATTCATTAACTGTTATGATACGGATTTGCAAAAAAGTTAGGCAACATCTGAAGTGGAGCTGTTTAAAGGTGAGGGAATAGGGGACAACTGTTTAAGCAAAAGCAATGTGGCAGCATCAGTTTTTCAAGTTAACCTGAGCAGACGCTGAACAGGGAGTTGCATAGGCCCAGTGCACAGTAAACCTGGTGGCTGCTGGTTCAAAGACAAAGCAACATCACAACAGACAAGCAGGAGAGGCGGTGGAAGAGGTAAAGACAACTGAGTAGAACGCTGAAATCGTGGTACCCTGGGAATTTGGAAATTATAAGAGAAAGAACTGTCTGCAGTGGAACAAAGATTAGCAATTGACTTGTTTTTCAGGAAACGAGAAAATCCAACATTCAGTTAGAAAAAATCATGCAATATTTCCCTTGGACTTTAGGAACATTATGTTGACTGTATTATCTGTTAGCTGCTTGATGGGCTACTGAGATACCAAAGATCCTGAAAATTCCTGCTTAAGGCAGAGCACAGTGCTCCCAAGGATGTTTGTCTTCATGCCTCTCAAGGCACTCCCAGACTTTCAGGAACCTCAGTGGCAATCAGTACATGGTGGCTTCCTTGGAAGGTGAAATCATATTGGTACCTTTCTGCCAAGCTGCAATGCTGTACAAACAGTCCTGCTGTGTCCCCAGCAGCATGCTGTATCAGGGCCACTCCATTTGCGAAGCTGATAAGCCAATCAAGAAAATTAACTTTGTCTCCGGGCATACTGCTTGCATGACTGAATAGGCTTTGCTTTCTCTTATTTTTTATTTCCAGAAAATACATTTCTAATTGATTTTTAGACACAGACATGTTTTTAAATACTGAGAAGATATTTTACAAAGGTGGACTGATTTCTTAACCCGAATCTGCACTTTTAGTGTAAAAAAGGCAGAAAAATCAGAGGCAAGCCTCACACTACAGTCTTGCTGATCCTAGCAGCAAGATTTGTGCTCTGCAATACTCACTGGAATGATTCTTTCTGCTTATAGCATTGATAACCATGTATCCAATCTCTCTTATATTGGGGAAAATATTCACTGATTAAAATCCAACTCAGTGTGAGCTGTCCACTGACAGGATGTTTTTCTTTTAATCATGTACTGAATTCACAGCTTAGCTCTTCCACTAAAATTTGTCAGCTGATTGTGACCTGACTGCAGAAATATTTTTTTTTCCGTCTTGACTACAGTCCCAGGTGATTTGAACACTCTCTGTTATATCCTAAGGAAATATGAGAACACAGAGCGGAGATTTCACTAAACAACCAGTGGAACTCAGACTCCTCAAGGACTGAGGGCATGATTTGGTTTTCACTGAGAAAGAAGGTCAATGCGTATATGTGCTCCTCTCAGAAATACAGAAAGACAAGGTTTTCTTGAAAAATATATTTTGATTTAGGAAGATTCTGTAATATATCTGCATATCTGTTCTTTGCTCACATTCTAGTATTGCAGGAACTGTTGTAAAACTTAGTAGTGATGCCAGAGTTGACCTTCTGCTCCTTCAGTGCTTGTCAGAGGAGATGGTGCCAGAACTCTATGAATTCGCAAAGGGAAGGAAGGGAGGGAGGGATTATAATCCACAAGACTCATTCATGTATGTAGCAGACAGCAGCACCTAGGTGACATTGCAATACAGTATGAGTACAGTCAAGACACAGGTTAAGTGCCTAAGAAGTGATGCTTTACTATTACAGTATTTCTATAGGTAGAGGTGTGTGATGAATTTGCTTTTTTTTTAAACTTCTATTTGTTTTTTCAGTGGTTGTCAGGCTTATCTAAGAGAAAAAGCACTTTTAATGTGCTTCTATAGACCAAAAGAAATGAATTTTCTGTCATGGAATGAAAATGGACAAACAAAAGTAAGTAGGATGTTATTTTAGGCTATGGCTAGGAGTAAGTTTATATAAGGATTTTTGTGTTCTCTGAAGTTTCATAATAGAGAGAGACAGAGTGAAACTGATGTTTGAATAATTTCTTTGCTGTGGTTTATGATTTGAACAGGTAAGATTGCTAGTGGTCTTGAAAGGGAGACTGATGTGAAGAAAATTTACAAGCTGAAAGTAATTCACATGTCAGTAACAATTCTGAGAGAACAAAATCACCTTAAGCTAGAAGCCTGAAAAGCAAATTCATTTCTTCTCACCCTTGGAGAATATGCAGAAAGCTTCAGCTGAAATAATTGCCCACATGGAAAGGGCAGGAATTATGAATAATGGTGTTTCTCCACAATTCTGCTGTTAGTCTGAATCAAAATGATAATCTAATGAATCAGTTGTTGTGAAAGACATATCTGCTAGAACTCTGTCTGAATTTGTGACATACGTAAAGATTTTTCAGGAAATCATTTCTAGTGATGCAGAAGCATTCTATCTTACCTTTCCTTTCATTCCTTTGTAAATTCCTGCTATGTAGATTAATTGATAATCACTGTGAATGACGGTAAAAAAATGTTAGATAATTAAACAGCCTCTTAAAAGGACATTATCATTTCCATTTTTATTTGTAATTAGTGTAATTTATTTTTATCTTGTTTGTTAACTTAAAATGCACCTGATATATTCACACAAGTATTTATACAAAATAGAAAAGTTAAAATACAAAGGTCGACACAGAAGACTAAAGCTACATTCTGAACACATATATCAGGGTAACTGAAGTGTTTATTCAAGGGAAACACTGATTTCTAGAGTGAATTTTCAAGAGTGAAATCATGCATGGTGAGTATTTGAAATATCCTATCACCTGTAGGCTTTTCTTACACATTTCATCCTCCTGGTAGCTCTCAGCACTAATAAGCAGTGATAAACAAGTTCCTACTCCCTCCATACTGATTTTTTACTCAGGCAAACAGGAGTGAGCAGGAAAGACCCAAGTGTTTCATTATTGCTGCTTCTGCCTTGCCTTTTCTCAGGACCGTGATTTTGCCATTAATGCTGTGGTGAAATACCATGAAAAACCAAATGCATTACAGGAAGGTGCCTTCTCTGAATTCCTCCTCCACAGAGGAGGAATAGTTTTGAGTCTAGAACATCACTTAGTAAGCCACGCTTTTTTTTTTTTTTGTACAAGAGCACCTGTTACCTCACTGCCAATGTCATTGCAGCCAAAATCAACTTTCTGTATGTTTTGTTACAGCACAGATTACCAGGAGTGAGAATGAGTGATGGGTAGCCATGCCATGCTGGCATTTCCCCAGCAGTGACCTTTCATTCCTGCTAGAAAGAGAAGCTGTATTTGCATGCTTTTTTGTCTGAAAGGAGTCTGCCTTAGGCTTTACTAGCAAGAGCAGCTAGCCCAAACTACTTCACCTTGCTCATTTTAGAAAGCAACATTAAAACTTTTGAATATGGAAGAAGAGTAGTTCATTAGTTCATTAGTTAAAAAAAAAACAAACACACAACTATGCTGAAGTAATTTATTTCGATAGCCCCCTCACTGTCCTCTGAAGATCCCATTCCCACAAGAAATGTGGAACAACATCTAAGACTAGAGATGTGTCATGTTCCGTAATCTCTGCGCAGGGCATCTCTAGTCTAGATACAATGCGGGGCAGAAAAACATCACTGCTATGAGGCACTGCATGTTGTGTGTTTGTGCATTTGACAAGGGCAGCTTGATCTGCTGCATGAAGGCCCACCTCTACACTCTGTCCCAGTCAAAAATGATGGAAAAAAATTAAAGTTTTTAATTCAAGTTCTTCCTTAATTTCTTATGTATCAAGTGTCAGTTTGCATTGCTAACTCAGTACTTAGAAGAAGGAAACAAAAAGATGAATTTTACTGTAAGAATAAACCAGCATTAACTGGATGCACAAGCCGAGTTCATGCTTGAATAAGGATAATGAGAAAAGATTTTATTAACATCTTACCACTTGTTACATTCAAAATATCTTTTTTTTTTTGTTTTTTCCCCTACAAGGCAGCATTTACAGGCACTGTTTTATGCTCAGGGCCTTACATTCATGAAATTTAAAAATTATTTTGAAACCAGATCCTAGCCTAGTTGCTATCATCCCAGGACACAGTAACTGTTCTTGTGTGGGAGAATAAGAACCCAGGAACAATATTATTTGTATGGGGACAATGTGGGGACAATTTTATTAATTATTATTATTATTTTTTTTTTGGATAGTGGGAGGTGGAGCATAAAATATTTTGAAATTTTAATTTCTTTGCTTTCTCCCCATTTTTGTGTTTGTGATTTTTTTTTTTTGTTGTTAAAACTAGCATAGAATTTTTCCTTTAGCATTTAAGTTATTTAAAAGTTTGTAAGAACTATGGTCTGTGACAAATCAAATTGTTCTACTGCTTTATCCAAAACTAAGCCAAACAAAGCCACACCTAAAAATAAAAGTAATCTACAAAAGCTACAGCCAAACTGAGCTGTCATTTGAAGTTTCCAATATGTTCTGGAAGGCAACGAATTTGATGCTCAAGTGAGCAGAAAATGAAACATCAAGTTAGCTCTTGGCCAAAATCAGAATGGAAAAAGTAAAGGAAAAGGGAATAAGTTCCCCATTTTTTATTTTTAGAGAGTGCATTTGTGGACCCAAACCACAACCTCATTTAAACACACTTCAGTGTTTAAGCTTTAGTAATGGAAGTCTCAATATCTATGTCATTATGTTCTTCACTGATGACATGAAGAGGGTCTGCCTCATGCTACTAAGCTTTAATAAGTGATACAGTACAACCATCAATAACCAATCCAGGACAGACCCTTCTAACTGTAAAGATTATTAGATGTTGTGTAATTATGAGATTTAGTGACTATCTTGAAAGATTTTCCTGCTTCTTGTGGTTTAACCCTGGTAGGCAGCTCAGCACCACACAGCTATTCACTCTCCTCAGTAGAATAGAATCTGAAAAACAAAAGTGAGAAAACACACAGGTTGAGATGAAGACGGTTTGCTAGGTAAAGCACTAGTCATGAACACAAGCCGAGCCAAGCCAAGAAACTCATTCACTCCATCCTGTCAGCACAGATGTTCAGCCACTGTCAGGAAAACAGGGCCCATCACACTTAACAGTTCCTTGGAAAGACAAACACCATCACTCCGAGTATCCTTTTCTTTCTCCTTCTTTACCCCAACTTTTAATGCGAAGCATGATGCCATATGCTATGGCCCTTTGGCCAGTCTTATCCTGACTTGCTCTGTGTAAGAACTGCTTGGCAACAGCTAAAACATCCATGTGTTATCAATATTATTTTCATCCTAAATCCAAAACGCAGTACTGTGAGCAATGCTTGATGGCCAATGACTTAGGCTCAGGCAGAATATTAGGTGAATGGCCCTTTATTGACACTTTGCAAAGTGGGTGACCTAGCAGGTAGACACAGCAAGCAGAAATGTACAGCAGCTTTTATTTTCCCCCTGCCCTAGTCCTCATTGGTTGAGTACTGCAGGACTTACAGTCTACAGCCTATCCGATACTGCTGAATGTCCTGCACCCAATTACGACTTAGTTATGATTATTCTCGATTCTCCTCCCTTCTTTGTTTCATGTTTCTCTTTTATGGTCCATTTATGCATTGTCCTTTTTTGAGCAACCTTTGAGCTAGTCCAGATCCAGGCCACAGAGTCAGTGAGCTGGTACTGCTCCTGGTGCCCTTCTGAAGCACTAACTCTCAGTCCTTGTTCTTAAGAATTAGCCAAAACTATCCCATTTTGGTTCACATGCTGTGTTTAACTTGCCTTCCTGGTCACAGTGTTCTGTTTTGCACCATCCTGTCACACAGTATCATAAATAAGGTACAGCATATTCTTACAGAAACGAATCCTTCTCCTACAGTCTTAAGGAACAGAATAGCACATATTCCTAAAAAAAAAAAAAAAATCTTACATTCTCTAACATTGGGAGGGTGTCTTTTGAGGGCCTTTTAGGATCCTGGTGGAGACATTTTAGGGATTTAAGGGTTTTTAGGGTCTTTTGGGAGGGCTGGGGAAATTTGGGGCCTTGGGTGGTGGGTTCCTGCAAAAACAACATTTTACGTTTTCTCACATACCAGCTACTAGGAAGAAAATGAACTCCATCCCAGCCAAATCCAGGATACTATTATAAGATTCTTTTTAACTATAACCATTTAATTTTTTGTGCAAATCCTACATAAATTATGTGAACAGGGAACCTTAATAAGGACTTGTACCAGAATGTTTGTCTGGTTTTCCTAACCATGGAAATTTTTCTAATGTGAGCTAGATTAATAATATAAAATTATATTGATATTGTATAATGTTCAACTATTTTATTAGCAATTAAGCAATTAATTAGCAATATTAATAATATTAATATAATTCTCCTTAGCAATTTTACTTAACTGCAATATGATCCAAGTTATTAGACTTCAAAGGAAATGCACAAAAGGTATCTGCATCTTTTAATCTTATTTTTCATGATTCAAACAAAGTGGGATATGAAAGAAATAATAAAAGCAGTTAACCATTCTCTTCCAGTGCTCTGCTTTCTCTATTACTTTTGCTTCCCCTATTACTTGTGAGGATGTCCTCACATTTCCAACACACTCTGTGCATTACAGAATTTCAATAGCCGTGTCTAGGCCAATAACACAAGTTGGGTCAGAAGATCTTTGAGCACTGTCTTCTATCACCCATCAAATGTGAGCATTAGCTTCACAGTTTGGGTCATGTTGTCCATCAAAGCTGGGCACAGTGTATACCAAAGACCATGCCCAGATGAGTCCACATTTGGTAGTGCTCAGAGAGAGACAAGGAAGATATAGGTGCCAAGGTGTGGGCCCTGTCAACTGTACCACTCACCCTGTCTGGCAGGGATTGTGCCTTGGTCCATTTTGTTTACACCTGCCATGGAGCCCACAGAGGCATGAGTGCTTTGGAGTTTCTTTCCTGATGTTTTCCATGATTCACCACTGACAACAGTGACATTTCACTGTGTTTGCACATAATTTAGTTAACAAATTGTTCAGGGTTTGGAACCATTTTGGATGTTTTTTCCACATTCTCCTGTTTTCCACACCTGCCTATTCAGTTTTCATTAATGGAGGGAGGCTGCTTTGGCCAGTTATGAGATTGCATGTAGCTCCACATTAGCAAGAATTCATACTTCACCATACTATATGAGGAAACACCATGATATACTTACTTCAAACTATCCACGTGTCAAGCCATCTGAAAAAATGTCATCTTGAAAAAGGCTTTGCTCACTTCAAGCTCCATAACTTGCATTTATTTTTGTGCTTGAAGTTCTTTGAACAGAAATGACATTGAAAAGTGCTTGATCTATAAACTCTTCCAAACCAACTCTTTCATTTTAATATTCCCAACTTTATCCTCAGGCACAGGACTTTCAGTGGTAGGTGTAAAGGAGGGGACTGTATCTTTCAAAATCTCCTCTGGAGCACAAGCAGAGATCAGTTCAAAGTGAATGGAAAGAGCTGGCAGCACCAGACCTGTTCTTTTCACTGGCTGCTGTCACCTGGGAACTTTCCACACATTAATGAAGGAATTTTACAGCTGCAATTGTTTATCTCCTTCTTTGAGCAAGTCACCACACTGGCCCATGGAGCCTGCATCTGAGTGACAACGAAACTGGAGACAGGCTGCCTGTGCTCAAGCCCGTTTTTCAGGCTCAGGGACCAAAACAGCAAAAATATCGTATGAGGAGCCTGACCTTGCTTTTGTTGACACCTGCATTACAGGCTGAGTGACAACGACTGTCACGTGCATCAGAAACAATTAGATTCCCCTTGCTGCTCCTGCTTCATCACCAGCACCTGCTCTACAGATTAGGGGCCCCGTGATCTGCAGAGGAAGAATTTTTGAGCATGGTAGAGATTGATGACTTCTATCCAATGAGAAATTGAAGCGCTTTATCATGTAAAATAAATAAAACACAAAGTAAATAAAAATATCCTCAAATGAGTTAAGAACTTAGTAACTCACCCTGCTGCAGACAAGCTAGGCTTTTGAAGGAGGTTGTGCAGACGTTTTTCAGAGAATGAAGTGTGAGCTTTGATTCTGTTTTTACTTGAGCAAAATTAAAAATGCAAACAAAGCAAATGGGATGTGGGATTATCTTTGCAGCTTTGAAGTGGCAGTTGGAGTGCATCCATTCTTATGATCCAACATTTTCAAAACAATAAAGATAAAAGTAATGCTTTACATGGAACATCATCTGTGCCTATAGCATATGCAAAGACTTCGCCTTGAAAAGTTTTTCACATTTCCATGGTGAATTAAACCCTTTTTTTAGTCAGAATTCCTTTCATTTGAGGAAGCAGAGACTCTTAAGAATGAAAGTACATCTGCGCAGTATAGACATACTTTCCCACTCCTTTCATCTCTTAGTTTTCTGTTTCCAATTTGTTGCTGAAATCAGCGTTTCAGTCTATGGCTCAGATTATGATTTTCTGATTAAAAAAGAACTTTCAATAGTAAAACAGAATATGGAGGAACAACCAGAATATGTACCAAAAAAAAGCTGAGTCTGAATGTTTACACTTGTCAGAAATAGTATACCTTGTCAATTGCCCCAACTGTGAATACGTTAAGTAAATATTCATATCCTACACCTGATCCACATATCTTCCTTTTTACTTTCAACATAAAATAAAGCAATAAATAGCAAAAGCAGTATTCTCATCTCAAATCTATAGAATTAAATTGTTTTTCTGGGCTTGCCCTACTTGGTGGTAGGATTTCCTACCAAGATCAAAAATATAGGATAAAGTATATAATACATTGATTTGTTCTTACAAAATATATTTACATGACTATAAACTACATAGTATATAGTTTTGTCTTTAAAGAATACATGCACTTCTAATCTGTAAGATGCTGGGTCCCTGAACAATTGCAGTGCTATATTATCAAGATGAAATTCTAGGTGCTTCAAGGAGCTGGAGTGGAAATTAAAAAAAAAAAAAAGAAAGAGAAGAAAAATGTGTGTTGCAATTGCACTCTGTCAGATAGACTATATAAACAGAGAATCTGAGCTGTTTTATATCAGAATGCATTTGATTATTCACTACACAATGAATCGAATAATCCTATAAATATTTATGAATAAACTAAGGAGAATTTACTCTTTCTACGCCCATGTGGGGATTTTAAAATGGGTACCATGTTAGTTCAAAGTAAAACTTAATGTTTAGGTTACTACTTAATGCATTTAACAGCCTGGCTCTGCATCATACATACATACTCTCTAGACTGTTACTCACTGACAATGTTTTGGGGATAATTCAGAAGGAATTTGCCTGTGACTGCCTAATTCCCAAGGCCACTGCAGGCATCATATGTTAGGGTTGGAGAGGATGAAATGTAGGAGCTACTTTGCTCTTTGACCTGAGGCAGCATCAGCTGGGCTGTATGGATTAGTAGTTTTTGAATACATAGGTCAGAATAAGCAATAATCCCAGTGGAAAGGAATGGAGACAAACTAAAAAGAGAGAAACAGATTATACTGTATTGGCTGGATTTTTACAGGTATAGTGGCTTTAAGAATGCTATTGCCACCTTGATGAGTCTTATGGTTTGCAAAGCTACCCTTTTCCTGAAGTGAGTAATTCATTTGGTTTCTGATAGCATCACATGAACAAGTCAAATTTAATATTCATATTCATTCCATTCAAATTTAATATTAATATCTTTCAGCTGAGAGTAATTTCCATACTTCCCTCATCTATATCTTCCATCATTCACCATTCATTTGTGACACCTTTAGTCATAAAATAAACAAATCCCTCTTTGTAGAGCAAGAACTTCACTCAGTTTCCACTTTTTTCTTGCCTATCAATTTTAGGACGTTTTTTCATTTATCAGTTGTTTTAAACTGAGAATTAGGTCCCTGATGTTCCTGTTTTGAAATTTCTCTGTTAGTGATCGGTCATACTCACATTTATATTCCACACTAAGCAGTAAACATAGCCAAGAGTCATTAACTCAGGTTTCTGTTAAACCCTGGAATGAGGTTCTGATGAAAACAGAAACTGATTCTGAGCAGCAGAGATGCCAAGTGAGCCCTTGTGCAAGCAAATGGAAGATGAAGGTATACAGAACCCATGGGAACCAGGCTAACATTTCTTGATACCCGTGCTAGAGTTCTTCCTTATCCTTAGTACAGGTAACATGATTTATATTTGTTTTTCTGACGAGAGTTAGCTTTTGCAGCACATCCACCTGGGAAACTTCCAGTGCTGTGGTTCACATCAAGAAAAGATCTCCTTCTGCATGAAACTGAACTGGAAGATGAGCTGCTGCAGGGACACCTCAGTCATGAGAGCCCTAAAAAGTCATTCAGCTGATGGGATCAGACCAAGGCAAGTTCAAAAGTTAAAACCAAACCAAAACAGAGCAACCTGGTATGTACATACTGTGTATATGAGGTTCTCAGGTCCGGCTGTTTCACTGTTCAATTCTGTACCTGGTGGTCTGCACCACTTGCTGGTATAGACACAGCCCTAATGGTTGCCTAGCTTGATAAAACACTTCCTGCTAGTGTAAAATTCTGCCAAATTTAAAACATTCTGCCTAAAGAGAAGATGCTCCGCCCTGCCAATTAAAAAGAGAAACCTTATATTGTTACCAAGGTGATCCCTGCTCTGGAACAGGAGTTTAAAGTCCGCAGGGAGGAAGAGAGATAAAGAGGAATGTTCTCATGTTAAATATTTTTGTTCTCTGACTGCACAGAAATTTAGTAGAGTCCTGTTTCAGTAGTGTCTTTTAAATTTGTCAGATCCATTCTCTGACAATTCTGTTAATGCAGAGCAGGCTCCAGTCCTCAGTTCTGACTTGCACTGTTCCCATAGGTGAGCTCCAAAACCCCAGTAGATCTTTCACTTAAAGCACTTCCTGCAAGGCAAGGTAAGGAAGAATCAATAGAGAAAAATGAAGAATGTATGAAGAGGCCAAGTGACAGAAGAAGAGGAGAAATCCTCCCCTTCTAACATTAGGTGTGATCTTCAGAGAAGAAGCTGGCTGTGTGTAGTACATTCACATCCTGTCTGAAAGCACAGATGCTCTATTTCTTGTATACATTTGCTCCATCCTTCACTGTTAGTGTTAAGGATCTTTCCGTATCAGTACCTGTACCGTCAGTCATGCCTAATCTAGCCTGACATTTCTGGGTTATCTACAGTTAGTGTGTTTGAACACAAGTGAAAGATCATTACTAATTAAGCACCAATTTTGAAATACCCCAATTCTTTTAGCTTTGTTGCTCTATTTGTTTATGTAGACAATAATTGACATCAGGCTACTACATACTTGCTCATATTAGGACTAATTGCTATTTACTCTTTTTCAAGAAAAAGAGGGATGCATAGGCTCAGAAGAATTGCTGATCACTACTCAGATGATGTGTACCATAAAATCTAGAGCAAATTATGATATCTTCACAATTATTTATTTTTCCATCTTGGTGTCTTTGGTGACTTTTGTCCCTCTGATCCTAAAAAAATGCTGAAGAGCTTCCAAAGGTGCTGACCACTTCCTAGATCAAGCTCTTTGATATAAATCTGTTGACTGAGTGATTCTGTTTTTCCTTGCCCATATAGCACAATGCTAATGCTTAGCAAATAGAAACATCATCACTTGCAGATGAGTAAAACAAGGCAGTCCAGGCAAAAGGGTGCTCCATATGGCAAAGATCGACTCCTTGTATGCACCACACTATGCAGTACCGTGAAGTCGTTGTTTTCACTGTTTCTTCTGTGGCAAGCAATTGCGTGAAAGCTGTGCTTAGGTTTTGTCCAGTGGTATGTATTCGAAAATAATTAGTCTATTTAAGAGGTATCACCAATTTGTTTAGCTGACATTAGGCTACTGTCTCACAGGCGCAAGACTTTTTGTCTCAGAGGTATTCACAGACTTCCCAGATTTTCTTCAGGATAATTTAGTGGCAAAAATAAAAAGCTAGTTTCAACAATGAGAAACCAATTTATTTTAAAAGTAACAATCCTGAATAAGCAGGAACACATTGCATCTGGCCATCATTTAGTAATTGGCATTTTGAGTTTCTGGGAACATGCATTCACTCAGGCCTTAGTCTTGTCTGTGAATTATGATTTACAGCAAGCCAAAGTGAGACATGGGACCAAGCAGACAGAACATCGATGCCTGTCACACAGGCATGTACTACTGCTTTTTAAGTACCAAGCAAAGATTTAAATGAGCAGAGAGCCTTCAGAGAAAGCATCAATCTCAGTAAGCAGTAAAAAATACCCTACTGTCATAAGCACACTTTCAGCTGAGCAGAGATACTCCACACAATGCTGAAGATTTTGAAAGCAGACAAATAAAAGATATCAAAGGAATACAGACGTGGTAAAAATTCCTCGTCACATTTTGTCAGGAAGCACATCGCAAAGAGAGAGGACAATGGTACTCAGCTAGAGAATAATACCGTCTGGTTCTTTCCCATCATTAATATCTGTGATTGTGCAATCAGCTTGGGTATCTTAAAAATGAGAGTATATTTACAGAGGCAAAATAATAGCAGCAATTAATTACAAATAAATATTTATTGAATAAATATTCCCGTAAGATTTGTGAATTTTATGGAAATAGATTGTGATTTTTATAACTTTGTTACGGAAAAATCTTCTACATGAATGAATTTTAGGCAGTCCGTTGCCTGCACAATTTCTTGACAGTATAAACTATAAATAATTATCAGCTGGCAGCCGCATGTTTTAACATGATTGTAACAGAAAAGAGGACTGTTAAGATCAAGTGCTGGAAGCCTTGATTGTCTCAAGGAGTAAATAGCAGTCATTCTAGTGGGGATGAGGATGTGTCTGAACTTCAGATTTCTTGTGGACTGATTGTCATTGACACCGTTTTCTTTCATAAGTCGTTTTTGTGTAGTGTACAGTGCATCATCTTCATGTGCATTATTGCACTTGCTCTGGAAACTGCTGGTTTACCCTAGTTACCAGGAAGTCTGGATGCTTCTTTTCCTAGAATTGACATCCAATGACCATGCCCTCTTGCAGGCATCCCACGGTACCTGGCTGACCAGCCTGCCTGTGCATGCCACTAGTGCTCTGAGACCACTCCAGCCCAGTGTCACCTCTTGATGAAATGTGGCCGTGTGTCACCGGCTGCTGCTCTAGCTTTTCAGATGTGCGGATACTTCTGGGAGGTCTTATATTATGATCGCCAGTTCCAGGCCTCCCCAGAGAGAGGATAAGTCCGAGTCCTTCTGAGTGATTAACAATCACTTACCAGGATGAGCTCACAGGTCTGCAAACAGAATAAAAAAGCTGAGACAGAAAGCAACAACACAGTGAAGCAGAAGAGCTTGTGGCAGGTTGGAAGAAGGCTAGCAAAATAATAGGGCCTCTGGGAGACTTCATACAGTCTAAAACTTCTGTGAAGAGCTATCACACATCTGTTGGAGGCCCAGAGATGAGAGGAGACTCTATGTAATCGACTCAGTGTGATATTAACGTGATTGTACAAAACACTTAAAGTCTTGATTTGTGAGCATGATGGCATGACGTCATTGCCACCACTCTAATTCTCCTTCTGCCATGTGCTACCAGCCTCTTTTCTCTCACCCTCCTACCAGATGCTAAAGTGGTATTAAAGAATGTACAAATACAGAGCTCTCTTGCCTCCCATGTATGCACTACAACCACTGCTTAGCACATGCCTTCTCAGCCCCTACCTAGGATTTATTGCTTTGGCCCTTTCTTTCTGGATGCCCAAGGTGAGAGCACTTCATGGGCTAACAAGCATAACACTCGAGGAAATGAGAGCATTTTTCATGGCAGCAGACAGAAGTAAAAAGTAACAATGTGTGTGTATAGGGATTGTCTTGTGGCTGCTTTTAAGGTGAGCTGACACAAAATTTTAAGAAGTTGTCCATTCTGTTGTTACATACAGAATTTTTTTGTGTGTGTAGTCTGAAGTGCTCTGTGTGTTGTTTGCAGGTATCAAAATAAGCACTGCTTATGTCCCATACTCTCTCTGCATCCAGCATAGAGCCCACACTGCCAGGCATTGCCATGCTCTTCTAGTCCTGCTACCGGTGTTTCTTTCTACCTTCCTCTTCTGCACTAGCTCTTGAGTAAATACCAGCAGCCATCACCACTTAATTTTCTTGTTGCCTTTCTGCAAAGAGCTATTCATTGCCAAGACACTGCCAAAGAAATAACGGCTGTGAGATGTGCTTTGCTTTGAGTTTTTCCACAACCAATATCAACTCTCCCATCAGTAGTTCATGGAGGCACATAGGCAATTACAGGCACATGCCTTATCTGAAGATGTTCCTTAACGACTAGAGCCCTTAAAGCATTCCTTAGGTCTTTCCTCACATTGTTATAAGAAATACATACGCTCATAGCTTTTAGCTATCTAACACACATCAATGCATTTCACAGAAAGATGCATGTGTGAAACCATTGCTTAAGCTCCCAGGCCTCTGGAAAGCCTTATTTATCCAATATCTAAGACAAGATAATGATTGGACGCTGACCTTTTTGTATCCCCTTCCTATAAGACAACAGTCTACATGGCCAATTTATTGCCAACATAGCTGCTAAAGATAAAAGGCAAGAAAACTGGCCTGGACGTATGACCTTGGAAACAAAAGCCTGCTCTCAGTTTATCCTTTTTCTAGTCTTATTGATATGGCTCAGTGTTACATCTGTTGACTAAACACATATGATTCCAGTAATGCTTAACTTAGTGTATGTATTATTTTTTTTAAGACATGAAAGAGCTCACCAAAGAGGTTCCAAGGTATCTTAAGAGATAAACAGATCTCACTTTATGCACTCAGGGAAGATCGAATGATCTTGCCATTTTTATGGATCCTGGAACAATCTGTTCTGCAATGTCTGACCATGACAGCAATTCCAATCTTCTTAGTTAACAATATTCATAACTAGAAAATTTTTCAACCTAAATTTTCTCTGCTAAAAACTAGTTTTAGTTTTCACATCAGTCAAGCTGAGAACACAGAAAAATTGCTTCTCTTTGTCTTCAGATTTTTTTCTCATATTTGAAAATTGTTATAAATCATTCTGCTGTTTATTTTAGTCTTCTCTAGATTAGACTGTACTAATTGTAACAGTTGTGATGTCAGACCATTTCCCCCAGCCCACAATCGCTGTCGTTGTTCTCTGGATTCTCTCCAGTGTTACCCAAAGTGCTGTTCCCAACAGTGCTGGTGCCTAATGCAGACTTTATCTGCTGATGTCATCATACCTCATAGTTGGGCTAAACGCACTATTTAAAAACTTCACTCTTAATGTGCTAACAAATGATTTGAGCAGTGAGCCTCATATCTTAGCTAAAATGGCATCTGTTGTTCAGGGGTTACTTCTCAAGGCGTGACCACAGAGCTGTGTCTGTCCCTCGTCTGTCTTGCTAGCCTAAATTTTGATCACCTCTCTCTGCCAGCTTTGCTAAAGCACCTAGAGGAAACAGAAGTCAGACCAACTGGTGCAACTAATAAGAATAAACAGGGTTCCAGGTACCATGTTCCTTTATAACATCTGATAACTTGATCTGATAACAGATATTTTCTTGCCTCGTGCATGCAATTTTTCTGCTGAGGGAATTGCTAAGAGTCACATTCTCCATTTAGAGACTCAATACGAACAGAGAGCTGTCCAGTAGTCCCAGAAAAATGTCATTTTCCATACTACATAGCAGCCAGAGGCAAAATTATTTTTCAATTACTTTCTCTGTAAATGAAGTATACAGATGATGCAGATTCTCTCTCAAGGAAATCATGGTGGGAAAAGAAACAGTTGTGAGCCAGGACAGATTTGTCAGTACTACTAAGTTAGTCAACCCTTAGTAAATATTTGTGCAAAATGTATTATGCAGCAGTCTAATGTAGCCTGAAATTACACTGAGGATGAGAAGCAGCAATATTCTTACTGAGCTGGCACCAAACTTGGTTGCTCTGCAAAACGGCCGTATTGTGCCAACAGAGTGGTGCCTCACTTCAAAGGAGAGCCCAAAAAACTCAGTAAGGAAACTGCAACCAGCACATAACCAAATGCGAGGAAAGGTGATGCGGTCTCACCACGGGTGTTCTCCTGGGGGACTTCACCCCTCCACGAGACACTGCAGTGTCACAGCTTCTGAGCTCTGGGCTGTGCAGCCATTACTTTGTTATTAACCGATTCAGCCCCATGACCTCTTTCTACTCGGTGCTGACATACACTTGTCACCTTGTGTGTCACAGAACTCACACTGTCAGTCACAGATCACTCTTCTCTGAGCTACAGGTAGGACATGAGCCGAAGGTGCTGGACTCCCAGGTTTGTTTCATACAGACTATCAGTCTCTGCTTTGGAGTAATTGATGTTCCATTTGAGCACAAGCGCTTGAGAGAAATGTTCAGAGATATAAAAATCTGACAGCTGTTTTCAGGCTACCTGGAAGCTCACAGCTGCCTGCAGACTCACAAAGCAACAGCAAAGACCATGGTGAGCAAGGGAAAGGAATCAAATCAGGCCACCTATTTCTGAGATAGAAGCGTGCTGCCAGGGATGTAGCACAGCAAGCTGTGGAGGGTGAGAAAGTACGCTGATCTCATTGTCCATTGACCCTGTAGGGGCTCTTGGAGACAAGGAATACTCAACTTTCCTCAGTTAATCGCAGTCCTAAGTCCCCTTAATGTGGCTATTACTGAAAGAAAGATGAATGCCTGAGCACAGTTGGCAGACAGAGCCTTTGATGCTGTTTGTTAAAATGAGGCACCATGAGGGCGCAGGGTGTAAGGTGGCAGGCAATTAAAATCAGTTAAATTGAGAAAACACTGAAGAACTTCTCAGTCTCTGCTTTTGCAATCATCAGGCTAGCTCACCATTATAACACTGTGCTGATGAGTGCATTACAGGTTTCAGCAGAGACCACCTTCTGTAATTTAATAGGCTTCATAAAAAAGTCTCTGTTGGTCCTTTACAGCTTCAAATGGACCTGTGGGACCAACATCTGAGGGAGACCTTCAAGCTGAAATGAGTCTGGCAAATGGTCCCCTCATTACATTGGTGCTGTCTTCAAGTGTGATTCATATGTTTACAGGCACTTTTCTTACATTTATGCCTTTTCTGCCTTATAACCACATTGTAAAATGCTTTTATAAGCAGAAAACAAAATAGTAAGGATATAAAGTGTTGCAGACCTGTATCTTAGCTGTGTTGTGTCCAAAATCCTTGTAGGACTATAAAACTTGTGTGGGATATATACCGTGCAAGTTGACATATATCTTCAGGTATGAAGAAGCAATGTAAATAAATGAATATTTTGGTAGGAAGCTAATTTCATTGGAACTATGCATTCATAAATATTGTCCTTAGAAAAACAAACATTTGCAGGCATGTTTGTGCAGGCATCATAAACTCCCACCGTTTCTCTTTTCAGAATACTTCCTCGGTCTTCGTTTCTCTGCTTAATGCAGTTAACTTCATAGGCCAACTGCCGTGGGTTCCCAAAGCATTCAAAGAAAAACTTCATATTACTTCCAGTGATTAATATGAACCTTTGCAGAAATTCTAGTGTTTGCTTTTGTCTGTACTCTATTTTTTGCAGTGGATTTATACAGATGTTAGCCCTTTGAAGGACAATATATATGTAATTATTATAATTATAAAATAACAAATACAAAAATATAGATATGTATCTTGCAAATATATGTATTTGTAAATATAATTTTGTAATTTGTAAACAGGAATTCTAGGCTTGTGGAAAGGTGAGATCATCGGTTTTCTAAAATCAGTTCAAATTGTGCTTTGCTACAGCTGTAATTAATCACACTTTAATTACTTGTTTTGGCAGGGCATAATCTGGCATCATTGGCAAATTCTTGCTCCCTTTTTTTGGCTAAACTACTAAGTTTTAAACTGATTATGACCATTAGTTTTCAAGTAGAGTTGGGTGTAAAATGGAGAAAAATCTTTAATAGTAAAATGTTGGTGCAATTTTATTTTCAAATTTGTTTAAGTGAAGAATGTCTGTTATTTACATGAAAAACCCTTTAAAGGTTATTGGAGTTTTTTATTTTAATTTTTGTAACTTCTTTTCCAAATATCAATTTGGAAAATTGTCTTACGGACAATATATGTATATGCTGAAAAGCATTAAACTATTTAAAATCACTCAGTTGAAGATTTTAATGTATATAATTCTGTTTGAATAATTACTAGATGTTTTTGAAAAGATTTATTATTTTCGGATTAAATCAAGATACATTATATGTAGCAGCAGCAGCATCTACTGCTACATTTGCAAATCTATGATGTGATTCATGTGCTTAAAAAGTAAATCTATTTTTTGTTTTGGTCAGTTTGATAAATAGACCTGTTAATTTCAGCTAAGAAAAAAAGGAGTAATTTTTGTGTCACCACTAACCTTAATCACAAGAAATATTGGGCATGTTTGGGCCTGACCTTCACCTCAGTTCAGCCCTTCCGTGACCGCACTCAGGCACTGGCCACTGTCACCTCATGGGCCTCCAGCCTCCGCCGTGCCTCTCTGAGGCAAAGAGCCTGGTGCTTCATTTGCCTGGCAGTGCTGTTTCCCTGTGCTGCTTCAGAAGATGAAGAGCTGTCATCAAGAGGTTGTAAAGAGGCAAGCAAAGGGCTCTCATTACAAAAACCTCGAATAGCACGTCAGTGTGTACACAGGTGAGTCCTGGCAACACCTTGTGCATAATTTTAAGAGATTACTGCCTGGAAAGCATTGCCAAAGGAATTGTCTGTGGGAATGTTTTGTGAAGAGACTCAATGAAGCACCACTGAGATAGAGAAAGGTACTTGCACGTGTTGATCTGCATCCCTGTGCACCTCCGTATTTGCAAAACATGGCTCTTATTCTAACAAAACATCATTTTCTGTGAGACATTTCGTGTATTTCTCAGAAGACTCCTTTCTCCCATTTGAACATCTTTGCTGGAATCCGAGCAATCGTGTATAAAACTTGAAATGTGATGGCCCTGAAAGCCACCACATTGTTAGCAAAACCTTTGAAGTGACCCTTGCTTCAGACTTTTTTAGGGGTAGGTCTCTGATCAGCTAATTAATTTGCTTCAAAAATCATTACCACTAACAAAAGCTCCAAAAATGTTTTAAGATGGGATGAAATACCTGTCCTACTCACCACCCATCTCCTCTTATTTCTTCATGATACTGAGCAACATGATTTTTTCTTAGAATTATCCAAGACAGAGATATTTTCACATTGCAGACCATGCACTTTTTTTTTTTTTTTTTTTTTTTTTTGTTAATATAA